>JAQIFY010001328.1:0-14271 GCA_028533085.1 Varecia variegata | reverse complement strand
AAAAAAAAAAAAAATCTGTTAAAAAAAAAAAAAAAGCTCACATTATCAAATGCCTTTTACACAGCCAGGCAAAGCCAACTACAAATGTAACATTTTAAAGAATATCGTACTCATCAAAAAGCATGTGCTCACAAATTGTACACTATTCTTATTATTAGCATCATCCTAGACTTAAGGCACAGAGGGACCAAGGTAATCAATGATTACGGTGGATAGCATTGCTTTAGCTGCTGCCAAGAGAATCTGTGATCTCTCATCAGGGAATAGAAATGGACTTTGAGAAGTTCATATAGAACTCTGTCAGAGAAACCATTGTTTTTGCTACCATTGTTACACTACCTACATTTTTTTTAGGCTGGTAGCCAGAGAAATATCTCTTACATTTTTTTTTAATGATGTTTTTAAAGGTATAAACAACATAACCAACCTTAAAAAAAAAAAAAAAAAAAGGTTCAAAGAAGATCACCTGCAGTCCCACCATTCCGTCTTAGTTGTATTCAAGTTTCTCATCTTGTCTCGATAACAAAAACAAAAGCAAAAAACCTCTTTGGATATTGCTAGAGTACAAACTCATTCTAAAAAGTGATAAATGAAGGAAAAGAATCAAGCATTCATCTTGCCTTTCCCATATGGACTGTATTTCAGAAAACCAATTAGCTGATGAAGGAAGACTTCTTCCTTACAGAAGAACCTGAGCTAATAAATGTAACCAAAATGATAGAATTAGAAAATCAATATTTTGCAACCCCTAATAATGGATCTAAGGCAAGATCATTAATAGCTGTTTAAAAAAAAAACATTAAATGAAACGTTGATAGGGAACTTTACAATGGAAAGATCAAGGTGACACCATCTAACAGTCTGATCAATTTTTATATGTGATGCAACAGAAAGCAAACAACATCACCAATGAAGTGTTGCCTTAACTGAACTTAAATCTAATCAAGTTTTTTAGATCTAACTAGCAGTTCGTAGGAAATATGCCATATAAAAAACAAATTAAGACATACGTATTGAAATTTCTATGAGTGAAATGATACGATGTCTAGTCATTGTTCTAAAATTCTCCAGAAAAAAATGAGGGGTGAGAGATGAAATAGGAATGACAGATTGTTGATAACTGAAGTGAGATGGTGAATATGTGGGAGTTCAATCCACATAAAATCATAAAATCAAGCAATATAATTCTGTCAATGCTATTTTTGCAAAAAGAGGGAAAGAAATATTCACAAAGTTAGGTAAAATTCCTGGTATTAGGACTTTACAATTCCAAGGGTTATTTTTTTAAGCAAACTTTCAAAAACACTTAAAAAGTCAATACAGTATGGAGTGTACACTAATAAAACATAAACATACCGTTATTAAATTTTTTTAAATCCTAACATAAGGTAAATGGTATCTGTAGTCTGAGATAGTTTCCAGTGAAACCATCCACTCATGGAATCAGCAAGTGCTGTATGTCACACAAAGTAGATGAGGATAACATGTTCTCGAAAATTCTGTTTGATGACTTAAAAAATGGTTCTAGCGATTACCAAGACGTTGATGTTTAAGATGTCTCAGTAAAATTTCTTTAAATGTTATTTATTTATTATTTTTGGGATAGGGTGTCACTCTGTTGCCTGGGCTAGAATGCAGTAGTTTCATCATAGTTCACTGCAACCTCAAGCTCCTGGGCTCAAGCAATCCTTCTGCCTCAGCCTCTGGTACTACGGGCACATGCTACTATTCCCAACTAATTTTTCTATTTTTTGCAGAGATGGGGTCTCACTGTTTTGCTCAGGCTAGTCTTGAACTCCTGGCCTCAAATAATCCTCTCACCTTGGCCTCCCCAAAGTTCTAGGATTAAAGGCGTGAGCCACTGTGCCCAGCCTGAGTGAATAAAAATATTTTCAGGAAATTTGGGTAATAGTAGTAAATATTTCTAAATTAACATTTATTTACTATTTCACATGTAAATAATAACTTATTTATAAGACATCTGACTTTTAATAACTATCTAAACATTTATATTTCAAGGCAAGGTAGCCAAAACTACTTTTTCTCCTCAGTGGAAAAATGGAACTGACATAGTTAGCGCCTCACTTATTTGGGAACATATATGCTATTTACATTTCCTTGAAGCCTAGAGGAGATACAATCTATAAATACCTATTAATTTAAAAGTTAATAAACTATAAGGATGTACTCATACCCACATCTAATTGGAAATCCCAAGGCTTTAGTGCTATAAAAAGTTAATCAGCAGTTCAGATAAAGTTCTCTGAATAGATCATAGAAATATATCACTAAGATTAACATCTACTCTCAAACCTAGCTTCTACTAGGTTATTTTAAAATATCTGAAGTTCTTCACAAATATTACAGGAACAAACCAAAATGAATTCATACATTTATTCAGCCTCATTGGCAAATGGGAATAACTCAATGTCCAACAATCTTCTTGCTAACAACCAAGTGACATGCCATTTTAGTTTTTTATACATGAACAGAAAGTCGTAATAAATTTAAAAGCCAATTAGTAACAGTGCAGCAAGAGGCAAATATTTCCCAGAAATCTGATTATAACAAATGAACTGAAGTTTGTTATACAATGTAAAATACTGACTTGAAATAACTCACTTAGGTGATTTAGTAAAACCAGTTAATTATACACAACTGTTGTGCCTTGGAATGTTTTAAGATATTACAATATACTTAAAATGTAAAACATTATTCCATCAGTTCACTACAACAATAGCCAACACTGATGCACATTGTATGAAAAAATTGTCTACTTATCAGTTACTACTACTTAGGTATTAGTTACTGTAACTAATATCCATCCATACAAATCATATTAATATTTAGTAGATAAATCCAATTAAAAATTGAGACATTCCAACTCTACCCTAACATACACTAAAACATATTGGACTTTGGAGTCAGAAAGCCTGGGTTCAAGTTCTAGTTCTACCACTTAAATTAGCTAAGACTTTTTGGAAGTCACTTTATATGGCAATAGAACTCAAAATATAATTAGAAAAAAACTCATCTCCTAAGAATCTAAGAAAGTCAATTCTTTGAAAGCGCTGAGATTTCTTGACAATAGCGCTAAGTCTCATCAATATTTCAGTTTAATTATTCTGAATATAAATCATTCTAAAATGATTTTCCAAATGTTTGATCTCTAATGTGAGAGTGCTGACAATAGAAACTATCTCATAAGATTGTTGGGAGGATTAAATGAGAATACACGTAAAATACTTTACTGGCACAGAGAAAGTACTCAACAAATGCTTAGTATTTTTATTATCATCATCATGACATCATCATCCACTGTTGGATGGCAGAGGAATTTGATGCAAACTCCTTGGAGGATATTCTGGTAACAACAGACAATAAAATTTTAAATGCATATACCTTCTGTCCTATCTTAACCAATTATTCCTTAAGATATGCTTGCATAGGTGCACAAAACTTGTCCAGTGCAGCAAATATTCATCCACAAAAACTGGTTAAGTTATGAAACATCCATACAAAGGAAATACAATGCAACTGTAAAAAGAATGAGATAACCATATATACTGATATAAAGAGACCGACATTATTTATTTATTTATGCTTGCATAGGCTTTTACATTTTCTGAAAAAGATAAACTGCTAACAGTGACTACCTCTGGGTAATAAGACTGAAACATTCGAAGAGGATATAAAATTTAATTTCTTATTTTGTGCCTTTCTTGATACTATTAAAATTCCACATCATGTGAATTTTATCATTAAATCATTATTTTTTTAAAAAAAACCTAGTTTAAAACAAAACCCTCGTCTATAAGCCAGAAAACTTCCAGGGTACTTGGTTTAAACTTTTTGGATTTTTGTTTTCAGAGATAAATATTTGAGGGTAATGCCTGAAAATAATGTAGATAAAATAATGTAATTCTGCCACGAAAGACAATTTTAAAAAACCCACATGCTACAAAAGTATTAAACAAGATTTAAAAAATGAATTAAGTTTGTACTTATCTTGAATACTTCAATATCAACTCCTTCCTTCCAAGAAACAGACATGGATAATGATCTTCATTCACTATATTCTCATTCCCCCACAAACATCAGTTCTTTAGAACTTCTGCTCCACATCACCAACCATCCTGCCTCACTAATTGCAAGCAGAAATTGAGCTCTGCTGCTCCCTCTCCCAAACTATACCTTTGTATTATGACCACCTGAGAAAAATGTGACAAAGCAAGACAACTCCTATTCTCACCTTCTTCTTTTTCCTTTTTACACATCCAAGAAGCTCAATGATCACCTTCTTCCTTCTTAAGAGACCTAAGGGAATGTATACTGTACATCCCTCCCAGATGTAGGTGATCTCAATGAACTATTCTTAAAACAAGTATTTGGGTAGGTTAAAAAGAACTGAACATGGCTAAGCCTAAGATTAAGAACAAGGTTACTGGTATTACAGTTCTGGTAAGAATAGAAAAATAAAAAGGAAAAGGTAAGAGAGTCTTGAAAAAGGAAGGAACCGATATAGAAGAGGAGGAAGAAAGGAGGAGAAATGGCAGATCTGAACAGTAAAATAGCAGACTCGGACCTTGACAGGCAGGACATCAGGCAAAAAATGGGAAAGCTTGTGTCAATATTGGAAACCATGATCCTAGTCCTTTTAAAAGTTCTCACATTTTCCTACATGGATGAATTGTAAAGAAAGAATAAAATTTTCTAAGTTATTAAAAAGAAAAGAAAAGCTCTCTCCCTTTGTCCTACTCCCTTATTCCTCAAGAAATTACCTTTTCCTTCAGTTCAGACTTAACTCTTCAATGCTCACTTCAACAACTTGCTTTAAATTACAACTAAAAAAAACGATGCATTAACTTAGGATGGTTTGTACACATGGAACATACTTGTCTGCACATAAACTATTCTACTTAAATTTAATTGATGAAATATGTTTTACTGAGCACTGTCAGGTCTAAAAGTTTATGAGTCCTAGCATTTAGAATAAAAGTTACCACTCAAATACTTAAATTATTTTTCAGCTGTAAAGAACATGACAAGGTAACAGCAAAGAACAAGAATAGAGTACTTAAAGAAAAAATAATATTAAGCAGTCTTTTTCGTGACTAGAATTGTTCTTACTATGATTAAATGTGAAAAAAATCCATCTGAATTTTTTTCACAAGTTATATTTTCCATAGGTATCTGAAAAAGTATTCATAAAAGTTAAATATATTAAAGCATTATAAGAAAAAAACTGTGCACCATAAATCAACTCATATAATATGTATAAAATAACATAAATTGTTATTCTAAAAAAAACCCAACTCAGACTTTACTTTTGTCACTAGAAAATTTTTAAATTTTTCTCTTAGAATTGGAGTTATGGTTTAATACTACAATTGGCAATTTATTCATATGGCTTAAAAATAAGTTAATAGAGCCTGATACTCCTTCTAAATAAATGAAATCACTAAGACACAGAAACAAGAAAATAAGAACAAATACAATGCAACAGATTCCGTGTTTTACTCAACTTAAGAAACATTTTTACCTGAGGGAACAGCTGGATTGTTTTGGTGGTTTTCACTGGCAGAAACAAACAAATCTTCTTCTCCTTCAGTTGATGAGCTGGAAGAGGATTCACTGCTGAGGTCATTCTCACTAGAACTACTAGAACTGGGCAGCAATGCATATTTTCTTCGAGCTAACACTTCTCGTTTTTTCCTCTGCATTAATATCCTCTCTTTTTGTTTCTGTGTCCTCTGTGAGGAATTATTTTTCAAAAATCTCTTTCTGCATGGAAGTCTCCTTAATGAATTGCTATGAAAACAGGGTCTTTTCATTAACAATCCCGATACGGATTCTGTCTCTGTCCGAGGCCACTTTTGGGACCGTGCACTATGACTTCTACTTTTAGCACTCAAAATGGTCTGGGAATGTCTTACAGAGACTTCTTTATCCTCATCAGAAGTTACAGTGTCAGAATCCCCAAAATGCAGACTAGATGAAGGAGAAGAAAGACAATCACTAAAGGAGGAATCATTATCTTCATCACTTGGTGTTTCTAGATGCTGCCTCAATCCTAATATTCCCTGGTTCTCTTTAACACAATTCTGCCCATAGGAAGGGCCAGCCTGCTGGCTTTTGCGTTTTTTCCTCACAACCACACTTTTTTCTTGTTCTTGTTGATTACCATTCATGTCCTTCTCTTGTTTTTGAGAATCATCACACAGGTGAGAGAATTCATTCCCCACTTTACTATTTATCATCTCAACTCCTGCAGGAAAACTTTTGGCTGTCCCAAGGGGCTCCGGATGCAAAAGGATCCCTTTCAGACTCTCCTGTGTCTTTGGTGCATCAGAAGGAATCTCACTCTTCATATCCACTTTTAAAGTATAGAGCTCGTTATATTCAGGAGTCCATTGAGACATGGGAAACTTTAAGGCAGGCCTAGAAGACACAATTAGATATTAAAAAGATTTTTTTTATTATGGTATTTAATTGAAGAGTTCTAAAATTCTACTGAGAACATCCCTTGTAATAGGGCACAATTGCCTTTTCCTCATCAGGATACAACATGGCTGTAATGAACCATTTTACTGTTCTTATAAAACATTTTTCTCTGATAGCTCTACTCATGTACCCAATTTTGGGAAACACAGTAAGTATCACACAGTAGAAATCTACTTGAAAACTTCCATTAACCAAAAACTGATCTTACTGTGTATCTTGCTACCTTCAGCAACATAACATATTTGGTCAAATCAAACAATTTCTTCAAAACCTATTATAGTAAAAATAGATGAAAGGATTAGAATTAAAGACTGATTAGTCAACCTGTTTTTCTCGTGGTATGATAGTTTAAAGTGGTAATTATTAAATTAAACATTTTCTGTACTATTTATTTAATGGTTACTACACTGGATGGATTACTATTAATAATGAACTAATACAAATACAGCTTCTCTTTCCTAACGTTCTTTCCTTTATACTACCGTATTTATTCTCTAATGAGAATCTGAATTCTCCTGATAGACAACAGGCACAACTATTGCATTATAGTTTGTTGTTGTTTTTTTCTTTTTTTTTTTTTGAGACAGAGTCTCACTCTGCTGCCCTGACTAGAGTGCCCTGGCGTCAGCCTAGTTTACAGCAACCTCAAACTCCTGGGCTTAAGCAATACTCCTGCCTCAGCCTTCCGAATAGCTGGGACTACAGGAATGTGCCACCATGCCCGGCTAATTTTTTCTATATATTTTTAGTTGTCTGGCTAATTTCTTTCTATTTTTTTAGTAGAGACGGGGTCTTGCTCTTGCTCAGACTGGTCTCGAACTCCTGACCTCGAGTAATCTTCCCGCCTCGGCCTCCCAGAGTGCTAGGATTACAGGCATGAGCCACTGTGCCTGGCCAAAGATTTTAAAAGAAAAAAGCCACAGATGGTTTGGTATGTTTTCTATAAAAGCTTTAGAGATCATCAGAAAATAAATTAGAAATATGCCTACCATTTAACTATCTTTTTTCATATAACTAAATGAAATAAATAATACTTATACCACAGGAATATTACTTAGGGTATGTATTAAATTTTTATTTATTTATTGAGACTGTGTCTCATTCTGTTGCTCAGGCTGGTCTCAAACACCTGGGGGCTTAAGTGATCCTCCCACCTCAGCTTCCCAAGTACCTGGGATTACAGGCATGTGCCACCAAGCCTGGCTTAGTATTAAATTTTTAATTCTCTTCTATGGATATTTATTTTACTATGTGCCAATTTAAGAGTATTACATCAATTGTCTGACAGAATATTCTCTTTTACTATTTAAATGCTTTATAACTACCACTACTCATAGCTAGATAGTACAGACATTATGCTTTGTTATATTCTAAATAGTCAAAATTTCATTAGCAAGAAAGGTTATTTCCCCCACGAAAAGGCATCACTGAATTCTTATCTGCATTAGCAAAATGCTCATTTAACCTAAATTTCTTAAAAGAAATTTCTGCTAGGAGTACACAATCTAGTAAAAAACTCCATCCTGAAAAGAAGAACTGTGATAAACTTATTAGCAAACAATTAACTTGTGGCCTGATACTTGGTAGAAAGGAGGAAGTTATACTCAGAATAATTGTTGTGAAACTACAAGATAAACTAAATTTCTTTATAGGAGGCTAGATCTAAAACAAAAACATAAAAACAAACCAGTGATCAAGGCAACTTATCCTGAATAGACAATAAGGTTCAGAAAATATAGTGTTAGCTATTATGAAAAGATTTGGATCCTCATTGACCATGAAAATCAAGATAAAATAAATAATTACAGACAATTCACTAATAGTTCTAAAAGAGGTAAGTATATATATCATGTTATGAGAGCACAGAAAAAAATAAGATAGTATAAAGGGACTTCCAGGATAAAATCACAGACTACAAAAAATTGCCATTTGTTGAATCAACAGTTCCAAAGGGTCTACTACAGTAATATTAGGGACTGCTATGAGACATTAATCAGCAATATTAACATTCTAAAAGCAAAAACACATAAGTACCACCTCTCAAAAAATTAACAGATTGAGGAAAGAGACAAATACAGATTTCAAGGAATGACTGTAAAGATATTTAACCCACACAGCAGACGCACTGACTGGGAAGGCTTTAAAAAGAAATTCATAGTTTGAAAGATAAATAAGGCCAGGCATGGTGGCTCATGCCTGCAATCCTTGCACTCTGGGAGGCTGAGGTGGGAGGATCGCTCGAGGTCAGGAGTTCGAGACCAGAGGAAGAGTGAGAACCCGTCTCTACTAAAAATAGAAAGAAATTAGCTGGACAACTAAAAATATATAGAAAAAAATTAGCCAGGCATGGTGGCGCATCCCTGTAGTCCTAGCTACTTGGGAGGCTGAGGCAGAAGGATTGCTTGAGCCCAGGAGTTTGAGGTTGCTGTGAGCTAGGCTGACGCCACAGCACTCTAGCCAGGGCAACAGAGCCAGACTATGTCTCAAAAAAAAAAAAAAAAAAAAGGACTGAAGGAGCCAAAACTGGAGGCAGAAAAAAATAGTTAAGAGGTTGTTACTGGCCTCTCCCTAGTGGGTAAGGCTAGGGGGCAGGGTGGAGTGTTGAAAAGAAAAAGGAAAAAAAAGAAGAGGTTGTTACTATACAAGGTGAAAAAATACAAGGACAGACAATAAGGGACCAGCAATTGGGACAGGGTAAGCATAAAATCCAGAAATAATGGAAGACAGAATCACCAGGATTCTGTTAACTTTTGGATAGGAAATATCCATTGCTACCATCCTAGTCCAAATTATTACCATCTTTTGCCTATAATACTGCAACAGACTCCTAACTTGGTTTTCTTATTTCCACCAACAGTCCATTTCTATACTTGGGTATATCCTAAGACTAGAAATCAGATCATATCACATTCCTGTTTTAAGATCCTCCCATGGTTTCCAAACATTTCAAAAATGAAATTCCAACTCTTTAGCACAGTTTACAAGACCCTTTATAATCTCTTGTCCCTGTCCCTAGCTCTTACCACCTTACTTCTTTATTCACTATACTGCAGCCAAATTGGCTTTCTTTCTGTTCCTTGAGCATGCATGACAAGCTTTCTCTACCTCAAGCCTTTGCACTTTGTGTTCCCCATGCCTATTAATGCTTTTCCTAAAGATTTCTGAAAGGCTATGCTAGCTTCTGTTCATCATTCAGATCTTGGCGTAAATGTCACCTCTTTGGAGAGGTCTTCCCTGACTGCTCTGTGGTAGCCAGGAGAATGCGCCTTGCAGACTTCCAGATAAGGAAAGCTTAACTGATCAAGAGCCCAGCTGCTATGCTCTGAAATCTATCACTGCATGTGCCCAAGGTCACACTTCCTGTTGACTGTCCTGGCCAATGACTGAATTAGGCCTGTCCCTTGGAGACACAGAACTCCTTTGATAGCTTACTGGCTCTAGGACTCCCTGATGACCTTGCTGAAACTTCCTTAGACTGCACCTAACCTTCTTTTCCTCTTTCCTTCACTTAGGATCAGACTTACATCATGGTCTGACAGCATTCTCAGTCTTCCCTGGCTCCCTGCTCATTTTCTCTCACAGGCATTTCCCCTAATAAATTCTTACACCTTATACATGAGAGAATACTATCAACACAGTGAAAAGGCAACCCATGAAATGGGAGAAAATATCTGCAAATTATATATCTGATAAGGGATATATATCCAGAATATATAAAGAACTCCTAGAATTCAACAAAAAAACAGACAACCCGATTAAAAAATGGGCAAAGGATTTGAATAGTAATTTCTCCAAAAAAGATACACAAATGGGTACAATAAGCTCATGAAGATTGGAAGACTCAGGGCAATAAAAAAAAAAAAGAAAAGAAAAAAAGTAAGCTCATGAAGAGATGCTCAATGACATCACTGATCGTTAGGGAAATACAAATCAAAAATACAAGATATCACTTCAGACCCATTCAGGTAACTATTACCAAAAACAAAATAACAAGTGTTGGCTGGATATGGAGAAACTAGAACCCTTGTACACTACTGGTGGGACTGTAAAATGGTGTACCTGCTGGGGAAAATAGTATGGTGATATCTGAAAAAATTAAACATAGAATTACCATACAATCCAGCAATTCCACTTCTGGATATATATCTAAATGAAAGCATGGACTCGAGCACATATTTGTATACCCATGATCACAGCAGCATTATTTGCAACACCCAAAAGGTGGAGGCAACCCAAGTGTCCATCAATGGATGAATGGATAAACAAAATGCGATATACATACAGTGGAGTATTATTTAGCCTTATAAATGAAATCCTGACATGCTACAATATGGATGAACCTTGAAGACATTATGCTAAGTGAAACAAGCAGACACAAAAAGACAAATATATGATTCCACTTATATGAAGTACCCATAGTAGTCAAATTCATAGAAAAAAAAATGGTGGTTACAAGGGGCTAGGGAAGAGAATGGGAGTTAGTGTTTAACGGGTACAGAGTTTCAGCTGGGGAAGATGAAAAAGTTGTGGAGATGGATGATGGTGATGTTGCACAACAATGTGAATGTACTTAATGCCACACTGAACACTCAAAAATGGTAAATGTTATGTATATTTTACCACCCCCCCCAAAAAAAAAATCCTTGCACATTTAATCCAATCTTGGTATCTGCTTTTCAGAGGACCCAGACTAACACACACTCCATTTAAAGAACCATCCTCTTTCCCATCACTGAAATTCATACCCTGTTTTTTGTAAAGTACTTGCCACTAACTGAAATGATTCTGTTAGCCTATTTATTATACAAGTCTTCTCACTAGAATGCAAGTTATAAGAAATCAGGAATCTTATCTGCCTGATTTCTAGCAACTAAAACAGTTGATTGGCACATAGTAGTAGGCACTAAACGAATTTTTTATTGCATTAAACAATAAAAGAATGGGTAGATAGAGGAAATAAGTTCTAATGTTCGATAGCAGAGTAGGGTGACTACAGTTAACAATGTATTGTTACTTCAAATGTATATATGTATTGTATATTTCAAAATAGCTAGAAGAGAGGACTTGAAATGTTCCCAACACATAGAAATGATAAATACTCAAGGTGATGGACATCCCAAATACCATGACTTGATCATTACACAGTCTGTGCATTTAATAAAATATCACATGTACCTATAAATATGTATATTATGTATTGAGAGAAAGTTTTTATAAAGATGAATAAAAGAGAAGTATAAAAAATGGCTGCTGTACTTCTAGCTTGAGCAACTAAGAATATGTTGATGCCAATTACTAAGATATGAGAATAAGAGTAATAATAAAATTAGGAAAATGATATCTAATATTACTTAAACATTTTTTATCACCCAACTTCCAGTTTGAAGAGCTCTGGAATCACAACAGACATTTAAACTATAGCTAGGGGTCCATCGGGCACTTAAAATAGAGAAACTGAGCACAAAAGAGAATAGTAGGGAACCAAGAGATTTGTTCCTACATAAAATTCGTAAACTGCTGTCCACATGACCTCATGGCCCCTGGGTGTGCCAGGGGGATGCAGGTGGCAGCAGCCTTTTTATTTAAATTAATCAATTAATTTAAAGGACTGGTAAATTGATCTATACACTACTTCTTGAGTCATAGTAAATATTAAATAGGAAAGTGGTTATATCTTCCAGAAATTCTATAAAGATCACTTTTCATGTCCCTTAGGGTCTCAGGCTCAAAAGTAAATATTCAAACTAGAAAACTGGCTTGATTCAGCTCACAGACATGCTTTGCTTGTCCTACACAATTCAGGGGGAAATATGGTTAATGGTGAAACACTAGAGGCATTCTCATTAAAATCACGAAGGAAAAAAAGGTATTCACTGCTATAAAACGTTGTTCTGGAAAGGCTAGATAAGTCATTCAAACAAGAATGGGCATAAATATTAAAAAGGTAATTTTTCCATTATTTGCAGGTGACACAGACAAATGAAATCAACATTGGAAAACCACTGGAAATAGTAAGGCCAGTTATGTATATGTTTATCACAATAATACTCAAAAATCAATGACCATTCTTTATACAAACAGTAGCTAGTTAGAAAACACTACAGAATAACAAAAAATATACCACTCACAGTAGGGGTGAAAGATTTAACATCTCATATCAAATTTAACAAGAGACCCACAGGACCTTTATGAAAACAATTATAACAATGTCAATTATACAAATATGAATCGAAAATTCAATGTGATCCCAAAATACTAGCAAATTTTTCCAATTATATGTGGGTTTTTTTTTCTTTTTTTCCAGAGTCTTGCTCTGTTGCCGGGTCTAGAATGCTGTGCCATCAGCAGAGCTCACAGCACCCTCAAACTCCTGGGCTCAAGCAATCCTCCTGCCTCAGCCTCCCAAATAGCTGAGACTATATGTGCTCACCACCACCTATAGCATGGCTAATTATTCATTTCAATTTTTTTTAGTTGCTCAGCTACTTTTTTCTATTTTTAGGAGAGACGGGGTCTTGCAGTTGCTCAGGCTGGTCTCGAACTCCTGACCTCAAACAATTCTCCTGCCTTGGCCTCCCAGAGTGCTAGGATTACAGGTGTGAGCCACTGCACCTGGCCCAAATTTCTTCCGTTATAAAACAAGGTAAACTAGCATGCTATTTCTCCTCACCTTCAAAGGTTCTGTCATCCACAGTCCACCAGAACACTGTGGATCTGTTCATAGTTATGTGTTAAACAGCTCAGAATTTCTCTTTACTTTTCTCAGGTCCAAAGTAGAATCTAAATACCCTCTGAGTAGAGAGGAGGAAGGAAAGGGAATCTCCTTTTTGGATGGCTCTATGCTGATATAATAAGGAGTTTCCTATTATTTACCAGAGTCACCATGGTCAGTCTTTTGGTTGCATTTAAAGGTCATTGGATTAAGAATAGTTTATCTTGGCTGGGAGCAGTGGCTCACGCCTGTAATACCAGCACTCTGGGAGGCTGAGGCGGGAGGATCACTTAAGGCCAGCAGTTCGAGATCAGCCTGAGCAAGAGTGAGACCCCATCTCTACTAAAAATAGACAAAATTAGCCAGGCATGGTGGTGCACACCTGTAGTCCCAGCTACTCGGGAGGCTGAGGCAAGGAGGATAGCCTGAGCCCAGGAGTTTGAGGTTGCTGTGAGCTAGGCTGACACCATGGTACTCTACCCCAAGCAACAGAGCAAGACTGTGTCTCAAAAAAAAAAAAAAAAAAGAAAAAGAAAAAGAAAATAATAATTTATATGGAGTGTGAAGAGATTAAGGACCTAAATCCAAAGATGTCACTCTACTCTTTAACCTGAACAGATATCTACAGGGACAATGAAATATTGAGAGGAACTAGACAAGGGTTATCCACGTGAGGAGATACAGGGACATCTCCATTCTGTTCCCTGAGTACAAACTTGACCTCAAAAGACTTAGGGTAGCTACATGGATACCTCTTATAATGCTTAAAAAAGAGAGAGAGAGAAAAACAAACAAACGAACAAAAGACTCAGGGTAGAGAACTAGCTGAACTAGCTTCACCAAGAGGAAGATTTCAAGACTAAGAAGTCTTATAAAATATTTTCAAAATATTCCAGGAAGGCCGGGCGCGGTGGCTCACGCCTGTAATCCTAGCACTTGGGAGGCCGAGGCGGGCGGATTGTTTGAGCTCAGGAGTTCGAGACCAGCCTGAGCAAGAGCGAGACCCCGTCTCTACTAAAAAATAGAAAGAAATTATCTGGCCAACTAAAATATAT
>JAQIFY010001327.1:0-14271 GCA_028533085.1 Varecia variegata | reverse complement strand
AAAGGCATCAAGGAGCTATTAACATAGTGAATAGACAGGTAGATATGTAGATAATATATTGTCTAGAGTACATTTTATTTTTTAGATGTATAGCACCATAATGTATAGTCAATAAATTTCTTTGTTTTCTCAACAATATGTCTTAGACTTATAAATTAGAATTTATAGATCTATCTCACTCTTTTAAAAATTATACCCACCAAACTCATAATGGTGGATACCTCTGGAAGGATAGGATACCTCTTTGACAGGGTTGGTGGTCAAGGGCACTTTGGCTTTTATAAAACATTTTGATTTTTTTTACAAGGTGAATGAATTCATTCTGACTTGTGGAATTAAAAATTTGAAAAATGAATCAGAATTATATGGGTGAAAGGGGCAAGTTGGAGTAAGAACAGAAAAACTTTGGGGAAGAAAGCATTTTTTTTTTTTTTTTTTTACGATGGGATCTCACTGTGTTGCCCAGGCTGGAGTACAGTGGTATACTGTGATCATAGCTCACTGCAACCTCACACTCCTGAACTCAAATGATCCTCCTGCCACAGTCTCCTGAGTAGCTGGGACTATAGTGTGCACCACCACATCTGGCTAATTTTTTTCTTTTCTTTTTTTTGTGATGTTGCCCAGGCTGGTCTTGAACTCCTGGCCTCAAGCAATCCTCCCACCTCAGCCTCTCAAGTGGCTAGGACTATAGGTGTGAGATACTATGCCTGGCTAACATACTATTTCATAGTAGCTTTTCCTCTTGCAGCATTTCAAAAGATCCTACAGCTCCTCCACTTTTTCCCCAATAATTTGGTCAATATCATCATGTAACCAATCCACAAAATGCCCTGTGTTCACTGGAAGCAGAATCTTTTCCTCTGAATATCAAGTCACTCTTTCCATTCTTTTCTCTCTTTTGCTTCTGTGGGCACACATGTATTTTTGTGGAACCTGGAGAAGCTGAAGTTAGAGTTTGTTTATTTTTTCATGTGAATGAAGATAAAGTTCCTTAAAAACCAAGTCCAAATAGCTACAAAGCAATCCTTTTATTTGCTCATTTACTCTTACACAGACTATTTGGCCGGGCCCTCCTAAAAGTCAGTAGACAGGAAAATATGCTGTCTTAAAATATAATGTAATGAAAAACAGTGGGCTTCTAATCATTTCCCCAAGGTTATTCCTGTTCTTTCCAGTAAACTAGAGCAAGATTGCCCACCTTTTAATTGATGACATAAAAAATAAACAGGGACTAAGATAGCAAATGACATCTTTAGCAATCCAAGATGCAGGTAACTCAAGTCTTTTCAGAGCAGCAACACCCTCTGCAAGGTTTAATAGGGCTTTAACTCAATGTCCAGAGGGGTCCTCGGTGGCTATGTGCCTACAGTACCTCCCAGGTGCTCTGGCAGCCTTCTCTGGATGCCAGTCTAGCTTTGTCCCTAGTCTTTGGCTGCCGAGCTCCTCTAATTGAATGTTCCTTGAGATCTCTTCTCAGCTTTTTGTTTCCCTGTCGCTTGTTTATTGCACAAATGAATGAATGAGGGCTAGGCATTTTGCTCATGGTTGCAGTCCTGCTAAGTGACAAGCCCCACTTGTTTCTCTCTTCAGCACTTTGCTACTTACTGTGGGGAATAGAAGAAAAACACAAAATATATCTCTCCCCTTTCCCCCATTACCTATCTGGGACCAAGTCAATTCTAGCCAAATGCCTGGAAAATTGTCGTGTGTATATTCCTATAGATACATATATACCATTTTTTATAGATGACTTAACCTAATTATTGTTGATTTGTTAATTCAGCAGCAAGTGCTTTTAGCCTCTAATGCATAATATTAGAAAGGATAAATATTTTACACAGCTCAATATATATCTTCATACAGTAAACTGAGGTTTCAAGTGAATACAAAAATGTTTAAAGTCTATGAGTTGGTACGTTGAACAAGAGTGATACATCGATTATGATCAAAGCAGAAGTTTATTTTTACCTCCCACTGTTTCTTTGAACATTATTTAATGGAGTAATCATCCCTGTCTCCCAATATCCAGTGGACCCATGGCTTTCTTCCACTTTAAGGTAATGGCCCCACTGCCACTTTAAGTTACAAACACAATTTTGTTTCAGAAATAGGCACTAGACACTCAATAATCAAAATGTACAACTTTGCTTGGCATGAAGTCTTCTCTCTACTGGCTTGGGCTTCCATGTCTCATGTGGCTGTATCTCTATTTAAGAATCCCTTGCAGTTCTTTTCTCAGCTCTTGGGCAGCTGACATAAACTTCTGTCCTCTTCCTGCTGAAGTCTCTTTGCCTCTTCAGATGATCTTGTGTAGTAGGCACAAAATAACCCCATGCCAACTCTCTCTCTAGCATGGTCCAGGTTTGGTCCCGTGCTCTGACAAATTTTGGGAGTGTGGCAGTGGAGACTCTAGCATGGCCAATGGGAGGTGTTCCAAACAACAGAAAACAGCCATGCAGGGGGAATGTGGCCTTTGCACCCAAACAGAATAACGGAAATCTCCTTAGAAGCCATCTCACTATTTGCTGGGCTTTACTGAACAGGAAATAGAGGGCAAAGGAATGATTAACCCAACAATAAATTGATGGCAGACTAAGAGAAGAATATAATTTTACGATAGCCAGTCTTGGGCCCTTCTGTCACACTACTTCTCAAAGTAAATTTTAAAATATCTGTGCCTTTGCTAAGCTTCGTAAAAAGCCAAAATCAACATATGGGCTTAGGTGAGTGATTTTAACCCATCACATCATTAGGCTGGGTTTTTCCTGCTGTCTCACCATGTCCCACGTACATGATAAGCATTTTTCTTGAAATGAAGATTTGGGTGCATAGCCTGACAAGTACGTATATGCCAGTGGGTATAATACAGCTGTCTACAGGTTGAGCATCCCAAATCCAAAAATCTAAAATCCAAAATGCTCCAAAATTTGAAACTTTTTGAGTGCCAACATGACACTCAAAACAAATGCTCATTGGAGCATTTTGGATTTCAGATTTTCAGATTTGGGATGTGCAACCAATGTAATGCAAATATTCCAAAATCTGAAAAAATCTGAAATGCCAAACACATCTGGTCTCAAGCATTTCAGATAAGAGATACTCAACCTGTATTATTAATACCTGGACTATCTGGGAGAAATCTGGGATAACCAGTCCCCAGAATAGCATTTTGTTGAATGGCTGAGAGTTCCACGGGGAATTCAGTGGAGGTGGTCAGTGTGCCCTTCTTTCCCCCAGAGCAAAAGGACATAGTTCCATGTTTACTCCGTGATGGTTAAAGAAGTGAGTGAGAATCTTAACGTTGACGTGATAGAAGGTTATAGTATACTTATCCTTCCTGCTGCTGCAAATTAGTCTTGCTCAATTCACCTGTCCTTTATTGGGCACTTATTCCACGCCATGTACTAGTTGCTGTGAATACAAAACTAGACACAGCCCTCACCCTCAAGTGGTTTACAGAGTGAGGGAAAGTGCTAAGGTACTACGCATTTAGAAATTATTATGGATAATGCTTTTATCCATAGAAAGGTTTGTGATTTACAAAGTAATTCCAGTCTCAAAACCCTATACGTTAGGTGAGATTATCCTCTCTATTTTCTAGGTAAAGCAGTGGAGGCCCGGAGATGTAAAATGATGTGTTCATGTTTCCAAAGATTAAGTTGCAAAAACCAGAATTAAACTCAGTTCATCTGACTCTTTTCCAGAGTTGTCCCTTTCAGCAGCATTTGTATTTCAACAAGAAACAAAGAACGCAACAGGATTCAACTAGGGGATTGCAGGAGGTATTTGCAGACTGGAGCACTGGGGACTTCCCAGGCTCCCTGCAATGCCAGTACAGAAGCCGCCTGTGGATAAGACCCACCTGGAAATGAGACTCCTCCTGAGGAGCAGCACCGCAGCCCCATCCCTGGCTGCCAAGTCCAAAGCCTGCCTGCCTTTGGGGCCAGGGCTTCTGAATGGCTTTCTGAGGGCTCATTACTACTTTTCAGTAGATTAGGTGCAAACATTCTGAGTAAACAAAGGAAAATTTCCTACCATTGGCAGCCCACCACTAACTGCTACACTGTGAATGGTTTTCTTTGAGTTAATTAAAAAGAAGAAGAAGAAAAAGAAGGAGGAGGAGGAGGAAGAGGAAGAGGAGGAGGAGGAGGAGGGAAAGGTAAGTTGGGGGTTGCTGGGGGGGGGGTGGAGAGGGCTCAGCAGGGACTTGGCTGCAGCTGCAAATCAACTTCAGACCCCAGAGGGACTTAAAAGAACTACCAGAGCCCACAATGGCTCTTTAGTGTAGCCTGTGTTTACTCAGGACCCAGCCTCAGCCCCAAAGGCAGCCTGCATGTAAATGCCACATTGTGCAGTGATTTTTCGGTTACTTCGGTGGCTTCAGGCTGGTAGCAGATGATTTGTGAGACTGCTTCAGATCCATCAGGTTTTGAAATTCTACATTGGCTGCTATATGTTGCTTTTGAGACTCATTTATTTATCCTTCCATTCAGCAAAGTTTAATCAAATAAATGCCTACTGTGTGCTGGCACTGTACTAGCCATCAGGAATAGGAAAGCTTAAAGGACATGGCCACTGTCCTAAAAAGAAGATGCTCAGACCCATGTGATCCCTTGGCCAATTCCTCATTTTACTGAGAGCATTGCCACGACCTTCACTCTCTCCCTGGGTCCTCTGATGAGTTAATCCAGCAGATTGGGGGTACGATGAATTCATCAAGCATAGGCTAAAGACCTACTGTGAGCCAAGCCCTTCTCAAGGCACCGGAGATAAAAACACAGAAAACACATGGTCTCTGCCCTCAAAGACATTCAGACTAGTGAGAGAGACAGGTCTGTTGTTTCGCTGAAGAGCCGCAATTACTAAGATAAACAACTGTTCAGGGTACACTGGAGGCACAAAGGAGAGACTGGGCTTAGTCACAAAAGAGACTTCACAGAGGAGATGATGTTAATACTGAACCAAGAAAGATAGATAGATGTTCAACCAGATGGATTGTGGGAGAAAGAATGTCCGTAATACCATGAAAAGTACTTCACTCATTCATTCATCAAACATTTATTAAGTACCTGGTATGTGCCAGGCACCTGGTTAGATGCTGTGATAGACTCTGGCAATACAAGGATGGTGAGACCCTGTCCCTACCCTCTGGAAACTTATTCTCCATGGAAAGGGACAGACTCATAACATATTATAACCATAATACAGTGACCTAAGTTGTACAGTCACAAGGTGCCCAGGAGGTTATTTATGGTTTCTTTCTCACACCTGGACATAAAATGTTAATATCAGATTTTACCTTCCTGTAATTTAACCCTAATGTAATGGGAGGACATGCTCACAGGGAGGGCACCTAAGAGGCAACATAGTGTGAAGGCAGGAGTAGAGTCTTTGGAATCATATAGGGTTGGGTTCAAACCCTGCTTTTGCCGTACTAGCTATGTGACCTCTGGCAAGTCACATCACCTATCTAGAAAAAAGTTTCATTTTCTCATCTGCAACCTGACTTGGAGAGTCATCATGAGGATTAGAGATAAAACGTGTATAAAGTGATCACAGGTGATCAATAAAAAGTAGTTTCTTCTTAGTGCACATATTTCTCATTTACAAATATCAGAACCATGGAATGTTTTTGAGTTGTGTATTTGTAGTAATGATGGGAAGCTAGCGGAGGCAGGGACCTAAAAATGGGGAAGAATTTAGGGGTAGGAAAGAGCAAAGAAGAGGGGACATGGTTGAGGAGTGAAGAACAAGAGAAGATGGCCAAGGAAAATGGTAGAGTGGTCAAAAAGGACTGTTAAGAATAGAGAAGTCTAACACTCAGTTTTGACTTGTTTGCATTTATGCAACAAAACACCACTTTTTAAAAAAAAAACCGTTGATGAAAGGTTGCTTCATAGGTAAAAGCCTTAAGTGAATAGGATTTTGGATGGAAATAAAAGTACTCCAAAATGAATTTCACATTTGGGTGAACACTGGGGTGGAGATAAAAGAACAGACTCTTTCTGGAAAACCAGAAAGCAGAGTCATGAATTAGAAACCACAGGTGATTCTGAGAACTCAGGTGTTTCAAAAATTTTTAGAAACCTTTTGGTAGAGTTTGAACTGTTTGCAGACCTTGTTCTTGTTTGCAGAACTTGATGGATAATTGAGCTAATCATATTTCAATCTTGTAGAACAGGAAGACCTTATCTGACAATATGCAAATAGTAAAACTTGGGAGTGTTTCAAGGTTATGCTGATGGCAGTGGTTGCGGTCTACTCCTTAAATAAAACCATGTAGCAGGACATCTACTAGCTCACAATTATTAATCTTGCTATTTAAAAAATAAAATATGTAGCAGACGTTTCCTGTCATGTGATGATCACAGGGATGATGACGCAAAAATTGACACTGACTGTGTTGTTAAAGGTAAAGTATGAACCTTACCTGTATATGGACATGTATGGAGAGAAAGGGACCCAGCAGCACCCCCAGTGGAAGGAGCCAGCTCCCCTGGATTTTAAGTCCCAAGAAAGGGCCCACTGCCAATGAAACGTTCTCAGCAGAATCCTTCGAGAATGTCTCCTTTGACATTTTCTACTTCTTCCAAATTGTGTAGATTCTGGCTATAAACCCACCTTCTCACTGGATGCAAGCAACTGGTGACAACCCTAGAGCATTCCTGGATATTTTGCTGAGAGCCTGGGAGAGGTGAAGGTCAATATCTCTGGTGTGTTAGTCCTTAGTAGTCTCAAGCTTCACGCCTGGGTCCCTTCTGGAACCTATGTTTTAGGGATGGTAGAGGGAGCAAGACTTTTAGCAGTGGGAAGCTGTGGGAAGCAGCGTAGTGTAACACAAAGTACATGGACTTAGGAGTCAGATTTGCTGATTGTTTTGATTGCCTCATCTTCATCCCTTGATGAGCAAGGGAGTCCCACTCTAGGGTTATGAGGATACCCGAACACGTGACACTCGATGCTAGACAAAGGAGATTGACAGCAGTTTATTAGGCACATATACTCACAGTCCAGGGGAGGAGAACACCACATGCCATGCAGGGCCACACAGGGGTTGCACTTGGGAACAGAGAACAGAATGAACACGGAGGGGCTGTGGGAGTTAGGCTTAGTAGTAACACGAGGGTGGGGTGACCCCTGGTTCCTTTGGGAGGGTGTGATTTGCTTGTTTGAATAACTCCTCAGACTGGCAGAGAACTGAAGCCTGCTACTGAGGGATAAACAGAAACTGTTCCTGGTCCTTATGATAAGGAAGGTTGCTTTGGCGGGGTACCTTATCTTTGGGAGCACAATGGGAGGGGAACTTGAGGTCAGGCCATTTGAGGCCCTCTTGATTTTACCAGAGGTCACGACTTTAGGGAAACAATTTAAGCAGAGTCTCACATCCTTGTTTGTTAGATGAGGATAATAATACTAGATGCATAGAGTTCTTGCTGTTATGAAATGAGAAGTCCCAGCACACTGTAAACACAGAGCTATAACTGGTTAAGCAACAGGTCTATAGTTCATTCTCTTCACTACTTGGAAGACATAATCAAAAAAGAAAAGAGATGATCCAGTCAAATCTTGTAAACATGTTAATGACAGACCTCCTGGCAAAAAAACTAATGGTATTTGCTAGCAGGAGAGTGCTTATCCTTGGGATGCTTTCAGAAGGATGTACCTGGTTGTCTAGGATTGCTTATGTCGTCCTGTAGTCTATGGATTTATGTGGCATGGATCCTTGGAAATATCTTGTAAGTTATGTAATCATCTATGTGTAAAATGGGGATGTCTCAGGTTTCAGGTGGTTCCTTGTGTGTAGGTTTTGTCACAGCACATATCACTTAATGACCTCATATGTTGAACAGATAAAGCAGGATCACCAGATATCTTAGGAAAACCTATAATATGATAGATAAAGTCCTAACTAAAGAAACAGGAAAAATATTTCCTTTTTTAAATTTTTAGATAACTGAGTTTACAGTGTAAGAAACAGAGAAAATAAAAGCAACCTAGAAGAGAATGCAGGGATATAGAAGTTGCAAAACCAGTAACCTTACTTTCCTCATGGAGATAAAAGAAGACACTGTATTCAAGAATGTAGAACAGAATGTTATATGAAAAAAACAATAAATGTTCAGAGTATTAAAAAGAATTTCTTGGAAACTAAAACATGATGTCAGAAATGAAAAACTCAATAGATAGTTTAGGAAATAAAGTTGAGAAAATCTCCCAGAAAGTATAGCAGAAAGATAAAGAGAGAGAAAATAGGGGATAAAAAATAAGAAAATTAGAAAACTATTCCAGGAGATTCAACATGTTAAATGTAGGAAATCAATTTAGAAGATCAGCCATTTGATCTAACTGAAATGTCATGTTTCATAGAATGACATATAAATAGACCTTTGAATGTTCTGCACATACTAAAATATTGTCTTCAAGTAGTATTCTTAAAATAACTGCCCACTTTTGAAAGGTTGCTGATGCTTCTTCAGTGGATTCATATATTCTGATGTTCATCCTCAGTTCCCTGATGGATAGAAAATGTTGACAAATATTTTGGTTACCAAACAATAAAATAAATAACTAAAGAGTTGTAGATTTATACCATATGATAAATGATCATTCTATGTAACAAGAGCATTCAAACTACACACACCAATGGCTCCAGGACAGGATTCCTTAGTCTTTATTTTCTGTACACATTTTACATAATCTAACCAATAATGTTTCATGTTTCCCACTGACCCCCTGCATTTTAAAGGCCACTGAAAACTACTTATAAACTAAGTGGCTGGCCAGGACTTCGAATATTCTTTCCTCATGACCAGAGACCATAAAGCATGAGCTCTCCCTAGCTGCTGTGTCAGAGTACACTTGATTTATATCATCAATCATTCTTCATACTGTCCTAGAAGGGAGAAGTTAGTTACATTGCACCAGAAAAAGATAAGGAAAATGAGAGGGGTCTCTGGTTATTGTTAATGTTTAATCATATTTTCAAAGGAGAACTGCACATGCATCTCACATATTACTACATGAAAACATATAGGAGCTAGAAGTGCAAAATTAAGGACTACCATTCTGATTTATGTTAATTTTACTATTAATATTTCTTTAAAACAATGAAAAAAATGGATCAAATATGAAATTGGATATAATGCTGGGACAACGGGTGTAAACAAGAGGTATAAATCAGGATATTTGGTCATTTGATATTTTCTTTCCTGTTTTCTGGAGCAAAAGCCAGTTTGGAAAATATTAGCTGCTTATCTTCAATAGGCATTGATTCCAATTGTAGCTGTTCTTCCAGGTATATTGTCATGACTAGAATAAATCAACACCGTCTCTGGCACCTGTCATGTAGTTATGGACCCAGTAAATACTTTATATTTAATTCCATCAGCAAAGATAATCACAAATAGTTTGCTTTCACCTAGCAAGGATAGCAGGATACTTTCACTATCTTATGTCAGGGTTGTATCTAGAGACAAATTGATACCCAGGTGCTACCAACATAAATAAAAAGATACAATGGTTTTGCTTATGGTTTTGCAAGCAGTCTGTGGTAAGAGGGAGCTCTGCACCATCCAGGCTGCAGTGCAAGCTGCCTTGCCACTTTGGCCTCATGTTACAAAAGGCACAATACTTTTAATTCCTATCTGTGGTAGAGAGGAATGCCTTGTGAAGCACTTGTGCAAACCAAATAGAATTGCAGTGCAGACTCCTGGAATTTTAGAGTACAATCAACTATTCTCCATTTGATAAGCAGTTCCTATCTTGCTATTGGCCTTGGTAGAGATTGACCACTTGACCACAACATACCACATGAGTATGAGACCTCAGTTGGTCTCATGAATGGGGTATTTTCAATCATAAAGCAGAATTCTCTATTAAGTGAAAATGGTGTATATACAAGAGTAGACTTGGGAGGAACACGTAAATTACATGAACAGGTGGCTCAGACTCCTATGACACTTGCTTCTGCTGCTTTACTGCCTCTCCCTCAACCCACACCTATGACCTCATGGGGATATCTAATTAACAGCAGAAGAAAAATTTTGAGTCTGCTTTACTCTTGGGTGTCCATGGCGTAGCATTAGTCATCCCCACACTGGTATAGCACTAAAAAACAGTAGCGGCACAAAAAGACAAATATTGTATGATTCCACTTATACGAGGTACATAGAAAAATCAAACTCGTAGAGGCAGAAAGTAGAACAGTAGTTACCAGGGGCTGGAGAGAGGAGGGAATAAGGAGTTATTGTTTAATGGGTGCAGAGTTTCAGTTTGAAATGATGAAAACGTTCTGGAAATAGCAGTGATGATTGCACAACAATGTGAATCTTCTTAATGCCACTGATGTGTACACTTAAGAATGGTTGAAATGGCAAACTTTATGTGTACTTTATCACAATAAAATTTTTAATTGAAAAATAAAAACAGTAGCAAAAGAGAATCCTCCCAATAGGGGGAGCTTGGGTTTACCATGCAAGTAGACATGGCCTCATTTATAAATCTTCACTGGTTTGCCTAATGTTTGGTCAGTGACTTGAAAAGTTCAAGACTGGAAGATTGATAGCAAGGGTGTCAGTATGGGTCTCTTGGAATGGGCACAGCCTGTGAATATATATGTAGCCTATGCCCACCAGAAGCATTCAATGGAGAGGCTGCTCCTAATAATCAGGTGCACAAGATGACCCCTTTTGTTGCCAGGGCCTTTTTCTCCAGCCATATCAGTGCTTGTTTAATGGAATCATGCACACAGGGTCCATGGTGGCAGAGATGGAGGCTGTCTGTGTAGGAGTGCAATGACACAAACTGCTCTTCAGATTTGCTCTGATTGCTACCACTGCTGAGTGTGCAATGTACCAACAGCAGAGGCGACCGTGAGTCTGCATACGGCATTATTCTCTAGCTGGCCTCTCCTGTTTGCTACATAGAGAAAGGTTATTTACTCTGGATCTCTTTTTTCATGGGGGCCACAGTTATTTGTCCTTATTGGGATATATCCTTTTTTTCTTATTTTTTTGCTGGAATAAATTCTTATTCTAGATATGATTTTGCCTTTCTTGCCTGTCTTGCTCCTACTAGCTTTACTATATGTGGACTCATAGACTGTCTCATCTATGGCCACAGTATCACATTATATCATCTATAACCAAGAAACTGACTTTTCAGAAAATGCAGTGAGCCAACAGACTTATCTATGAGTTTTACATAGAAGCAGGTGGCTTGATAAAAAGGTAGGTTACAGTTAGGATACCAGCTGGAAAACAGCACCCTGGGAATTTGGGGCACTCACGCAGGTTACAACATATGCCTTAAACCAGCAGCCAAATGTAGGACACAATTTGTCTAATAGACATAATACACTGGTATAAGAACCAAGGTGAAAGTGGGAGTGACCTCCCTGCTATTACATATAGTAACCCACCTATCAAAGTTTTGCATAATATCCTCACAACCCTTAGATTGGCGAGTTGGGAGGTTTTGATGCCCAACAGAGAAATAATTCCACCAGTAAACACATGAGAATGGCCCCATAAATTAGAAGCTGAGACTGCTTGTCATTTGTAATTTTGTATTCCTTATGTTGAAGAACCAACAGGCAGGAAAGAGGGTTACTGTACTGATTGGGGTGATTAATCCTGATTACCAAGGGGAAATGGAGTTGCTGCCCCATAATGGGCGCATGGATGCCTATGCCTAGATCTCAGGGGTTGCCCATGTCCAGTAACAATAGTCAGGGAGAAACCATGGCAAACTAATAGAGATAGGTCTTTAGTAGGAATGAAATTTGGGGTCCTTCTCTTCAGTTAAAAAACTCTTACAGACCAAGACGCTCAGAGAGTAGGGAGGAACATTGCGATGATTCTCAAACAAGGCCTCATGACCAGGTACAGAAGTGGGGACTGTGGCATCTGCATTTTATGACAATTGTTTACTTCTCCCTTTTTCTGTTCACATGAAGTAGCATTTATGTGAAAGTAAACACTGATATTAGTTAATATCACAGTATAGCTCCAAGTGGGAATTGGATTGAATTGACTTCATTCCCAGGTCATACAGGATAGGACTGGTAGGATTTTGTGTTTCCCCAGTTTTGTTTTGGTTTGGTTTTCATTATTTTCAATCAAATCAAAGAAAAGAGTAGATGGACCATGCTGGTTGTTTTCCATCTGCCACTCCAGATCTGCTCTCCACCCTTCCCTGCCTGAGTCTGCACCCTGCGAGGATGACCTCTAAGGCCTGCTGTACCTGCACTCCTTTGCCCTCTAGCTTTCAAGTGGTTCAGCCAGTAGAAGGCATCAGGAGGAATTTGAAAGATGGAAGGAGAGAAAGGTTCGGGTATTTCTTCCTCACTCCCTCCCTACCAGACCAGTAGCAGCATCTTAATTCTTTTACCTATGGCTGTTCTTTCAGGCCACCTCCTTCAAGTCCACAGCTCTTGCTGGGTTTGGTAACACCTCAGTCTCCTCTCACACCTTCAGGCCTCAGAGTGGTTACAGATTCCAGCTGTTGCTAGACCCAGGCGCTTCACCGTCCCTTATTGGTTCTTTCAACTCTGTCCTCATCTCTATATGTGGTCCTTTCATCAAACTTTCTACTATTAAACCTTTTTTATTCTTTATGGCAAGGACTGAATTTGTGATTTTTAAAGTATTTATTATTGAAGCCTGACTATTTCATAAAATGCACAGATTTCAAGAATACAGTTTAGTGAGGTTTGACAAATGTATTGTTGGGGCTCAGAAACTGATACCCCAAAATATGGCATTTTGACATGTTGAACTCAAGAAGTCTCAGGGTCCCTCTGAACTTCCTCCCTACCCCACCATCTCTCCCAAAACACAGGATAAAGTTGTTCTCTAAAGTTCATTATCTGCCTAAAGTCTAGACCTACCACAGAAGAAAGCAATTACCTCCAGTCCCTTCCCTTAGTTTTCATTAACTAAACCCTATCACAGGAAGGAAGACTAAAGTCTATCAACAAACCTGGTCAGACTCTTGTCACAAATCTCTGTCCACTCTGGGAGCCCAACAGCCTTTGCCCCAGATCACTGTGTGTTCTCCAAGCCCACTGAATTCTCCCTAGTAATCATTTATTGCCCCTCAACAGAATTTTTCTTCTCCCTGCCTCCTAGAACATGTTTTGCCAGGATCCAAGCCCTCATACTTTCTGTAACCTTAGGATGTGTATAAGCTTCTGTACTCCCTTGAGGGGTTATCTTCATTCTAAAGGCTCCTGTGCATACACGTGAAATTTGTATGCCTTTTCTTCTTCTTAATCTACCTTATTGTGAGCTGACTTCTCAGCACACCAAGGGGTTTCCCCTTTCCCCCTACAGTATACACCTTGTGACCACCATCCCCACCATCAAGATATAGAAAATTCCCATCACTTTAGAAGATACCTTGTATTCACACTCTGTCAAAAGCAACTGCTGTGTTGATTGTTTTCACCACAGATTTAGTGTTGTTCCTTCTTAAACTTCATATAAATAAAATCATACAGTATGAATGCTTTTGTGTAAGGCTTCTTTCACTCAGTATAATATTTTTGAGTTTCATTCATGTTGTTGAGCAGTTCATTCAGTAATTCATTCCTTTTATTTTTGAATAGTATTCCATTGTGTGAATAGGACACAGATTTTTTTTATTCATCTGTTGATGACATTTGAGTTGCTTCTGGTTTTGATTGTTGTGAGTAAAGCTGCTATGAACATTTGTGCACAAATCTATTTGTGGGCATAAGTTTTTATTTCTTTTGGATATGCATCTGCAGAGAAATTTCTGTGTCTTAAAGCATGTTTCACTTTATATGAAACAGCCAAACAGTTTTCTAAAGCAGTTGGCTGGGAATGGTGGCTCACTCCTGTAATCCAGCACTTTGGGAGGCTGAGGTGGGAGGATAGCTTGAGGTCAGGAGTTGGAGACCAGCCTGGTCAACAGAATGAGACCTCATCTCTACCAAAAAAAAAAAAAAAAAAAAAAAGCCGGGCGTGGTACATGCCTGTAGTCCTACCTACTTGGCAGGCTGGGGGAGGAGAATTGCTTGAGCCCAGGAGTTCCAGACTGCAGTGAGTTATGATTGTGCCACTGCACTCCAGCCTGAGTGAGAGTGAGACCCCATCTCAAAAAGAAAAAAATATTAAGTAATAAAGCAGTTGTACCAATTGAACCTTTGCCATCTCCCCAAATCAGGACAGGCCAAGATTGATCTGAATAAAGATAACCTTTAAAATGTCATTTGGATTAGGTAGTAATATTCAATTGAATGTT
>JAQIFY010001326.1:0-14272 GCA_028533085.1 Varecia variegata | reverse complement strand
CCCCGCCTGGCACATCATCTGGCTCCTCCGTGCCGACACACCTAGCACCTGCTGTGGTGGTTCTATGTGGCAGCGACGTTCCCTTCCGAGGTCTCATTAGAGCCACAGGCCAGGCTCCCAAGCTGTCATCTGTGCCCTTCCTGTCTACCGCAGGCCCCTCACGCCCCCTTCGGCCCGTTCTCCCCACGGAGCCTCTGAAGTTTCAGGAAAGCCCAGCACCCATCCCTGCTCCAGTGTCCCCAGGTCCTCGAGCCTGCAGGGGCTGCCTTTCCTGTCCTCTCTGCAGTAGCTCCTGGTCCCACCGCACACCGAGGCCAGCAGTCTGCTGCCTCCCAGAGTGCCCGAGGATTCCCCAGGCTCTACATTCCCCTTGTGGTTTTTTTTTTTCACTTCTCAGTCTGAAATGCTTCTCTGGCCTTTCCCTCTCGCCTCTGACCACTTCTGCACCCCAACCATGAACCTGGCATTCACCTCCCTCTGGGCCATTCCCTACTGCACGGCCACCCTGAGGCCGGGCGATGTCACTTGCGTTGTGAAGGCTTCAGGAATCCCCGTGCAGGAGAGACACAACTGGACGTTGAATACCAGGCTCCACTCTGGGGTCCACGCTCACCTCAAGGCCCCACCGGCCACCGCCCCCATGGAGTGTGTCCTTGGAACCGAGCCCCTTCCTCCGTCTCCTATCTCCTACCTGCCTAGGGTCCCTGCCCCGGCCCGTGCGCCCACTCACGGAAACTGAAAATGCCTCTCTAGTAAAAGTGACCTCAGAGCAAGGAAGTTCCCTTCCCACTTTCTTGTCCAGAAATGAGCTCTCTATTTCTCATCCTTCCCTTCCTCACCAGGCCTGGAGACCCGAAACTGCTGAGCAGCGGGCTCCGAGCGCGTTTTCCGCAGGGAGAAGCAGCTTCCTTCCTCATGCGGTGCGCTGCGGAGCGGTCCAGGTTTATTTTCAGCAGCCTGTTTGTTTCCTTTGGATCACTACACGCGCGTTTTCAAAGACACAGGCCTCACGGGCCCTCCCCTGGGCACCCACCTGTACCCCCTGGACAGGGCCACGAGGGATCCTGGAAGGGGAGGCGGGAAGGCAGCGAGGACAGTGGAATGCAGAGCCCCAGAGGCGGGGCAGGAGCTGGCTTCCAGGTCTGGCCTGGGCACGTCACACCTTCTCTGGGTGCAGTATCCTCACACCTGCTAGACGAGGAGTGGGAAAAATCCAGCAAATATGGTAGTGATTTCCAACTCAGATAATCTGAGATTTGCCTCTAAATCATGGAAATGAATCTGAGGCCAGAGAGACATCAGGCCTTTAGGAAGTTGAGGCTTGACATGGGATTGATTATGAACTTGACTTCCCAGTCCAATAAGCTGACGTCCCTGGCAGGGACTCTCACAGGCAAGGAGTCCACACTGGTTGTCTAAGGAGCACAGTGGAACAAGAGAGGAAAAAAAAGAAAACAGTTACTGTACATCACTCATGTGCCAAGTAGTAGTCAGTGATCTACATCTGTTACAGCATAGCTCTTTAAAATCGAGATACCATAGTTATTCATCCTTTTAAAGCGTACAATTCAGTGGCTTTAGTACATTTAAATAGTCATGCAACCATCACCACTATTTAATTCCAGAACATTCTCAACACCTAGAAAAGAAATCCCAGACCCAGTAGTGGTTCCTAGCCCCTGGCAGCCACTAATCTACTTTTGTCTCTCTCAACTTGCCTCTTCTGCACATCTCACATACAACATGTGGCATTTTGTGATGGCGTCTTTCACTTAGCATAATGTTTCCAAGGCCCATCCATGTTCTAGTATATATCAGTACTTTATTCATTTTTATGGCTGAATAATATTCCATTGTATGGATGTATGATATTTTATTTATCCATTCATCAGTTGATAGACATTTGAATTGTTTCTACTTTGGGCTACTGTGGATAAATACTGCTATGAACATGCATGTATGATTTTTTGTATGAGTATATCTTTTAAATTCTATTGGGTAGATACCTAGGGTAGAATTGCAGGATAACATGGTAACTCTATCCCTGACTTTGGGAGAAATTGCCAAATTGTTTTTTATAGTGGCTACACCATTTTACACTCCCACCAACAATGTGTGAGGGTTCCAGTCCCTCCACGGTCTCACCAAGACTTGCAACTGTCCATCTTTTTTATTGTAGCTGTTCTTGTGGGTATGAAGTGTTTTTGGTATATCATTGTGGTTTTGATTTGCATTTTCCTAGTGACTAATGATGTTGAGCATTTTTTCATGTGCTCATTGGTCATTTGTATAGCTTCCTTGAATATATGTCTACTCAAGTCATATACCTGTTTTTTTAAATTGGGTTATTTGTCTTTTTATTGTTGCACTGTAAGAGTTCTTTATGTATTCTGGATACTAAACCCATAATAGACATATGATTTGCAATTATATTCTCCCATTCTGAGGATTGAGTTTTCACTTTCGTATTAGTGCCCTGTGAAGTACACCAGTTTTTTATGTTGATGAAGTCCAATTTATCTGTTTTTTTCTGTTATTGTTTGTGCTTTTGGTGTCATTTAAAAAAACCATTGCCTAATACAAGTTCATGAAGATTTATTCCTTTGTTTTCTTCTAGGAGTTTAATACTTTTATCCCTTACATTCAGGTCTTTAATTCATTTTGAGTTGAGTTTTGTATACAGTATGAGGTAGGGGTCCTCTCCATTTTTTGGCATGTGGCTATCCAGTTTTCTCAGTAATATTCAGTGAATGTCTGCTCTTTCCCCTTGAATTATCTCAGCACCCTTGTCAAAAACAATTGACCATAAATGTATGAGTTTGTTTCTAAACTTCCAATTCTATTTTATTGATCTACATTTCTATTCTTATGCCAGTAAGATTACTGTAGCTTTGTAAAAAGTATTGAAGTTGTGAGTATTCCAACTTAGTTCCTCTTTCTCAGGACTGTTGAGTATTCTGGTTGCTTGAATTTCAATATAAATTTGGGGATCAGCTTGTCAGTTTCTATAAAAGTGGCAGTGATATTTTGATAAGGATTGTGTTTAATCTGCTGAATAATTTAGGAAATATGTTAGGATTCTTCAGAGAGACAGAACCAATAGGACATACAGAGAAATGTAGTTATATGAGAGGGGATTTGTTAGGGGAATTGACTATACAATTATGGGGGCTGAGAAGTCCCAAGACAAGCTGTCTGCAAGCTGGAGACCCTGGGATGCTGGTAGCATGGCTCAGTCCAAGTCCAAAGATCTGAGAACGAGGGAAGCTGCTGGTGTAGGTACTGGTGTCGTAAGGCTGGGGAGCCTGGAGTTCTGACGTCCAAGGACAGCAGAGGAAGAGTATACCCCAGCTTCAGCAGATAGATTGACACATTCACTTTGTTCTGTCTTTGTTCTGTCCAGGCCCTAAGCTGATTGGATGGTGACTTTGCACATTGATGGTGGATCTTTCCCACTCAGTCCACTCAGACTCAATGCCAATCTCCTCTGGAAACACCTTCACACATACACCCAAACATAATGCTTTACCGGATTTCTAGGGATTCCTTAATCCAGTCAAGTTGGTGCCTAAAATTAACCATCACAAGTATTGCCATCTTAACAATATTAACTTTTCTATTCCATGAACACAAGATGCTTTTTCTACATTCTTAAGTCCTTTTTAATTTTTTTCAATGATGTTTGTAGTTTGCAATGCACGAATCTTACACTATTTTTATTAAGTTTATTCCTAAGTATTTTATTCTTTTGGGTACTTATAATAATAAGTGGAATTACTTTCTTAATTTCATTTTAAATTACTAGTATATGGAAATTCAATTGTTCTACAACCTTGCTGAACTCGTTTGTTAGTTCTGTAATAATAGAGGACGGGTTTTTTGTGTGTGTGGATTCCTTAGGGTTTTCTATATATAAGATCATGTCATCTGCAGATATATTTTTACTTCTTCCTTTCCAATCTGGATATCTTATATTTATTTTCTTTGCTTAATTGCCCTGAATAGAACCTCCAGCACATGTTGAGCAGAAGTGTTGAGAACAGACATCCTTATCTTGTTTCTGATCTCACAGAGAAAGATCTCACTCTTCCATTATTATGTATGATGTTATCTGTTACCTGTTTATGCTGTCATTCATAGTATCTTTTAAAAAATCTTTTTTGCCCGCAGGGCAAGGTGGCTCACATCTGTAATCCTAGCACTCTGGGAGGCCGAGGCGGGCGGATTGTTTGAGCTCAGGAGTTCGAGACCAGCCTGAGCAAGAGCGAGAACCCGTCTCTACTAAAAATAGAAAGAAAATTATATGGACAGCTAAAAATATATATAGAAAAATTAGCCGGGCATGGTGGCGCATGCCTATAGTCCCAGCTACTCGGGAGGCTGAGGCGGGAGGATTGCTTGAGCCCAGGAGTTTGAGGTTGCTGTGAGCTAGGCTGATGCCACGGCACTCTAGCCAGTGTGACAGAGCTAGACTCTGTCTCAAAAAAAAAAAAAAAATTAATTAAAAAAAGTATAAAAAATTAAAAAATCTTTTTCATTTCTGTCATAGTAATGTCACTTCTTTTATTCCCAATTTTAGTATTTAGGGAGTTGTTTCTTTTTGTCTTAATTATTCTAGTTAATGTTTGTCATCTCTGTTGATCTTTTAAAAGAACTAATGTATTTTGCTTATTTTCTCTATTGTGTTTCTATTCTCCATTTTATTTATTTTTATTTTACTCTGTATTATTTCCTTCTTTCTGCTAGCTTTCGATTTAGTTTGCTCTTGATTTTCTAGTTCTTAAAGTGGAAGTTTAGATTTTTTGAGATCTAGTGAATTCAACATCTGGACTTCCTCAGGGACAGTTTACATTGACTTCTTTTGTTGTATTTTGATTTTATCCTATGTCTATGCCCTAGTTTCTTGTTTCTGTGCATGTTTATAATTTTGGTTGGAAACTAAACATTTTAAATAATATAATGTGGCAATTCTGAAAATCAAATTCTCCACTCACATTTTGTTCTTGTTTTTTATTTGTTTATTTAATGACCTTTCTGAGATAATTGTATAAAGTCTACATTTTTTTGGTCACATGTAGCCACTGAAGTCTCTTCTCAATTAGCTTAGTGGTCAGCCGTGATTAGGCAGAAATTTCCTCAAATGCCTGGAACGAGTAAGTCTCCTAGTCTTTGCCAGGGAGCTCTGTGTGTTGGGATCACCTTCAACATCAGCTGTGCTGTTTGCAACTCTGCCTTAGCCTTGACTTTCTGCTTGCTCCGTGTCTCAAAATTAGTCAGAGGTGAGAGCTTAGGGTCTTTTCAAGTCTTCCCTGAGCGTGAAGACAGACCTAAGCCTGTACACCGTCCTACATATGTGAGTGGCCTTCTAGATTTTGCATAGCTTTGTGGGGTGTTGATAATCCCACTCAATGATCTTCAAACTGAGGCTGAAAGATGTTAAATGGCTTACTCAAACTCTCCATCAAGCAGTGAGAGGCACTAGATTCAAATCCAAAGTCATGCTCTTTCTGCTCCAAGAAGCAGAGCCTCTACAACTTCCATGAGTGTTCCTCTTCTATGCTCGTTGGTGATCCTGGCTTTAACTCAGTGTGGAATTCCTCCACACCAAGTTTGGGACTGAAGGGTGAACTCTTGGGAATAGGCAAGTGTCTGGAGCAGAGACTTAAAGTCAAAGCTGATTCCAAGGAATCCCAAGGAAGAAGGAAGGAAGGCTCACCCCATGTGTGATGAACAGGGGACAACTGTCCGTGCACTCTCAGGACTGGGAGGACCGTGAAGCCATCAAAGATGACTTTAGCCCTTTTTAAGAGCTGTCATTTGTTGGGCACTCCTTATAGGTACCTGGCCCCATGACAAACACTTAGACTATGGAAGGTCTATGAAACAGCAAAAAACAAACAAACAAACAAAACTCATCACATGAGTTACTGAGGTGGCGTATGGTTTCAGAGTCTAAGATCTTAACTCCTAGGATCTATTCCACTGCTTTTCCTGAATCCTATCCAGGACCCTTTGACAGGTGATCACCTTCAATGGCAGGGGGCTCATGCCTTTCCAAGCAATGCATTTCTTCTCCAGGCTCCTCTGCTTACAGATAAAGAACCCAACACAGTGGAGTGAGCAGAGTGTTCGAAGTCCTGACCTTTAGTCCTTGGTGCCACCCTTTCTGATCTGCGTGACTTTGCCAAGTCACTTCCCCTCTCTGAACCTGTTTTCCCCATCTGAAAAAATGGATAAAAAAATACCTACTTAGCAAGGCCATTAGAGGACTGATGACATAAAGCAATGCAACCACTTGTAGAGGAATACAATAATGCTAGTGTCACTGACGTCCTTCCCTACAAGAAACTAAAGTCTATGTCTCCGCATTTTCTACTCACTGGTCCTGATTCTGCTCCTTCAGCCGACTTCCCCAATTCATGCTTTCAGGTCACTGCATACAGCAGTAGTATTGCTTCTTTTTATTTAGGCTGAAGTGCTCCACTCCTTACAAACAATTCTCAACTATATGGTCTTGACTCCTGTCACCACCCAATTTCCTCTCCTATAAAGCTAAGACCTACTCTCCCCCCAACTCATAGCGTGTAAAAGTCCTCAGGCTGTTCTGATCTGTGGAAGGAGAAAAGTGAGTCTCTCACTCCCTCATTCTAAAACGTATACCTCTTGTAATGCAGCCCAAGATCACCTTTGCTTTTCTGTTATGCCACATTGTGAGGCTATCTTAAGCCTCATGTTTGCACCCCAATTTGTGCAGTGCAAGGGCAATGTCTTTCCCATCCCTTGTTAGAGTCAGCACAATGTCCCAGGCTGCCGAAGCCCTCATCCTTACATCCATCTCAAAGCCTACAAATTGGTAAATGTAATGAGAATAAATCCTATTACACCATCCAAGTTCTTCCACCTGCCCATACTCTCCCACCCACCAACCGCATACATCCTAGGTAGATGAGCACCTGAGGCTATTTAAGCAAGAAGCAAGACTGGGCCCTGGAAGATGCTGGATTTAATCCCATAAGTATTTACTGAGCACCTGATAGGCAGCAGGCTTTTGCAGACTCAGTTTTATTGTGATCCTCACAAAAACCCTCTGTGTAGGGCGCCATAAACCCATTTTACAGATGGGAGTCAATGAGGTCAAGTGATTTGCACAAGATCACTTAGCTGATAAGCTAGAGAATGGGCACAAGTCTGGGAGGTTTGTCTGACTCCAGAGCCCCATATTCTTTTCTCTGTCTGTTCCAGGTTTTTCACATTGCTATAAGTAATTCCCAAACTTCCCAGTGCATAGGAATCACCTGGAAAATTTATTAAAAATGGAGATCCACCCTCACTCCCAAAGTTCTGATTCAATAGGTCCGAGGAGGGACTTGGATGCTTTTAAGAGATGCGAGGTGATTCTGAGGCTAGTGGTTCACAGGCAACACCTGCTCTGCCAGCCCAGCTACTGGGCTCCAGAAGTCAATTCTCAAGTGACAGCCGGCCTTTCCTGGAGACAAGAGGGAGACAGTGAGAGCCCTCCTTAGCTGATGCCTCTCGTTGCTCCTGGGGGATATTTTCAGCCTAGACCCCTAAATATTGCCTCCTTCTGGGACCTTTAGCTTGCTCTCCAGATCTGGCCAGAGGAAGCAGGAAATCCCAGGCATGGATGTTGCAATAGCAGATTAAGCAACTCCTCTGGAGCGCTTCCTGCATCCCGAAATCCCCGGCAGCGAGAGTGAGATTTTCCCCGGGCTGCCTGCCAGGCCTGTGTCAAACCACCGGAATGCACACAGAGAAACAGACGGCTCCCGGGCCCCTCCCAGCCCACAGTGGCTGCGTCCTCCTCACCCCCATCACCCAAGACGCTGCATCCGATGTCGGCATTTAAAGACGCTTGCTTCACTGATCGTGCAGCTTCTCTGATCTCATCCGTAGTCTTGCAGGCCCGTTTCTTAAAGTCATCCCTCTTGGTCACAAGATAAAAAGAGAAAAGTGCTTCTCCCTTCCTTTCTTAATGTGAGTAATGATTGAATCTTTCTTGTGGTTAAGATGGGGCAACAGGGTTTCTGCAAAAAGGATCCGAATTTGATAAGTTCACGGGCCTCTGACTGTATTTTGTTTGCATTACATGGCATGACATATGGGCTAAAATGTGTCCGTAGCTTTGAACAGGTTACCTTACCTCTCTGAAATCCAGTTTTTTTGTCAGTAAAATAGGGATAACAAATCCTAACTGCCTCTCAGCTGTTAAGAGAATTGAACGGAAATGTAGACACAAAGAGCTCAGCAGAGCTGCTGGCGTGGGGTGGTTGCTCTATGGACTTTGGCATTTTTCTCTACATCTTGCTACACACAGTGTGGTCCCCAGAGAAGCAGCATCTGCATCCCCAGGAGCTTGTTGGAAATTCAGGATCTCGGGCCTGTTGAATCAGAATCTGCATTTTAACAAGTTCCCCAGGAATTGGAACACACGTTAAAGTCTGAGGAGCAGAGGCTACCTCACTACCCAGCAGGGTGTGGAGGCAGGGAACGGGTACGCTGACAGCTTTCTAAACAATGCTTTCGTCTTCGTGCACTGCTCACCATCCCTGCCAAACTGTGCCAAAGTCGCATTCCATCTTCCTGCGCGAGTGATCGTACTGAAACAGAACTCTGGCCTCTTCACTCTTGCATGTGTTGGTAAGGATGAAGGACTAACTCCGTGGAGTAGCATGCAAGGCCTGTCAGCTCTGGCCCGAGCCTCCCTTTCCATCGTTACTCAGCACCTACTCTGGGGCTTGCAGGTGCTAAGCTCTGGCCACAGCGTGCGACCTCTGCCATTTCCTGAAGGCAGCCTTCACTGTCAGGCCTCACCCCTAATTCCAGAGATGAGCCTTTCCCCAGGAGCACTCTGTCTTCTCCTGCCCTTCTCCAAACTTACTCAAACACCACTTTCTGGCATACTCTTCTCTGCCTCCAAAACCCTACTTGGCCTCTAGTCCTGGCTCCATCGTCATTGTCAGAATATGTGCAGACCAACGGCCGGGTATGGAAGACACTCAACGAATGAGCATCTCAGAGCCAAAACATGGGTTCTTCCCTGGCCTGCCAGCAACTATCCCAACCTCCCTGGGCAAGTCACCCAAACTTTTGAACCTCGAGCACTCCTATCAGCCCCGCCTGGGTAAAGAAAATAATAAAGGTGCCAACCTCAGAGAATTCCTATAAGGCTTCCTTGGGGGCTACTGTGTCTGGCACATAGTAAATACTGAGTAAAATTTAGCCAAATCCACCACAGTATAAACTACTGCAGTGTAAATTCCCCAGAGAAAGTGCCCATGTCTGTTTTCTTCACCTTTGCAACCCCAGTACCTGTGCTGGTTTCTGATACACAGCATCAGAATATATGCTTAACAAGTGTTTACTAGATAAATGAATGCCTACAAAGTGTTGTTGGGGCTCAGAACACTGTACCCCAGGATGAGGACCTCAGAAGCAGCCTCAGAAGTGAACGTTTTTCTCTGACCTTCCCCTGTCCTCCTGCCTCTCAGTCCCATTCCCCCCTGAGGTGGCCGTAGAAACTAGAATCCCTCTTCCCCAAGGCACGTGATGAAAGCCAGAACCTCTCTCCCCTGAAAGCCAGCCATAAAGCCTAAAATTAGTCTGTGTAAACACTGGCCATAAAGCAATTATCTGACCTACCTTGTTTGACGGTAGGTCATAAGGCCCCCATTCCAGAGAGGGCCCTGCCCCACACCCAGAAGGAAGGAAGGCCTGATCAGAGAGGCCAAGAAGAATCTAGACAGACAGGCCTTGCTGGGTTTCCCCACTCAGTCTGTTAAAATTAATTCACACCCTTTTTGTCCAATCATAGTTCTACATGGCTGTCCATTCTTTGTTCAACCTAAGCACAAAAATGGACAATTTCCCCTGTATCTTTGCATTTTCATTCTGAAGGCTCCCACGTATACATGTTAAATAAATTTGTGTACCTTTTCTCCAATTAATCAATCTGCCTCATGTCAGTGATTTTCAGTGAACCTTTAGGGGACCAAGGGCCTTTTATTAGGAAGACAAGGACAACAAAGGAGATCTGTTAGGTCATGGAAATGGCTCCTTCCCAAAATGATTTTTATCACCTATTCACTTCCAGGCCAATGGTGCTGGCCCCACCCCTCATACCCTGCCCTCACCGTGTCACCCTCGAATGAAGACACTTGAGCTGAAGAGGTTGGAGATGGCCTCTATCCCAGGGAATCTCAAACCTTAATATGCATGTCTTGTTCAGTAGTGGAATTACCTGCAGATCCCATAAATGGTGGATTCTGGGTCAGTAGATCTGTGGAGGAGCTGGAGATTGTGTGTTCCTCATAAACTCCAGGTGATGCAAATGGTGCTGGTCTGTGGACCACACTATGAGTGACAAGGGTCCACTGTACCTCTGAACTATGGATCTCACCACCCTCCTGGAACTTTGGAAGCCCAGTCCTCTGCTAAATACTTTTTAACATTTCTGTGCACCGACTGTATGGCAGGCAGTGTGATAGGCACTTCAACTGGACCATTTATGTAATGTGTTCACACCCCCATTTTACAGATGAAGAACCTGAGTCTCAGGGAGATGGAAGAAGCTTCTTAATTGCTGGGCTTTCATTCTTTGTGAAACTGTGGGCTTGAGCTGCAGCTGGGGAAGCTGTGGCTGCAAATAGATCTACTTTCCTGAGAACATGTGGATACTGGGCATTTGCCTCGTACATTTCCATTTCTTCCGCTACAAGCCAATCTCCATGATCCAAAAGTGGATTAGCATCCACTTGCTGTTACCCACCAGGTTCTTATGGATGGGAGTTTCTCAAGAAAATGGGCTCCAAGCCACCTTTGTTGGAGTTACCAAGGATGCTTGCAATAAATGCATATTTGTTATGTTGTAAACCTCAAATGTCCCCAATGTCCCCATCCCAGATCATGTCTGAGACTTGTTGCCTTTTCCTCCTGGGCACATGGCTAGAGTAGATCACCTAGACCCCTGCCTGGGACCATGAGTCCAGTTCTTGCTGATGGGATGTGGGTAGAAGTGACATGGTCTCCACACTGCAGCAGTTAAGAACAGAGTAACTCAGCATTTGTGGGATGGACACAGAGGGCCCAGGAAAGGTCCCTGAGGCCATGGGGAATGATATAGCCATGAGTTGGAGGGAGCTTGTGTCCCAGAATAACCAAGAATGAAATAGAGAACTCCATTCCCACTGACCCATACTGGGTTGTTGCATGAAAAATAAGCCTTTATCTTATTTTTGTTCAGACACTGAAACTGTGAGGTCATTTGGTACTGCTTGCCTTCCCCAACTAAATACATAGATTGAATGAATCTTGGTAGGTGGAGCCCAGAAATCTCCATTTTTTAGAAAGCCTTCAGGGAATTCTGAAAAACTGAAGTTTCATGAAAGAGATAAGGCCTGGGACACAGGCTGGAAGTGTATTTGTGTGACTCAAAGAATTGTGTAAAAGACAACAAATAGCAATGTTTTTTTTCCATTGTGCATTACCCTACACCAACCCCTTCCTTCCTCATTCCTTCTTGTGGCATGGAAGATCGAAAACTGAGCACATCCTTTATAGACCATTGTACTTCCACTCTTGCTTTCTTGCCAACAGAAAAGTTAGTTTCCATTACATGAGCTCAGTCTCAGAGTACCTTGATAAGATGATTGAAACAGAAGTCCCAAAGCCTGGATACGCACCAAGTATTTTATCTACTAAAACAGCAAAGCTCAAAGATGATTCATCTTTACTTGCATAGTTATCATCTCACCTGTCCATTCAACACCAGACACTAAGTGTTGCAGAAGCGTGTGGGTTGGGGTTAAGGGAAAGCAAATAGCAACGTACCTATTTTAGGGAGTGGGCAAGTGTGTTTGGGTCCGGAAGTTTATCCCAACAGCCAATACTTGAAAGCAGGCGCTTCCCAACCCAAAGAACTGGTCTCCAAGTGACTCTTGCTTCTCTGCTTACTGTAGGACTCCAGTGGCACAGCAGCATGGCAGCTCTCTCCAGCCCCAACACACACACATACACGTATGTACATGCTCACACGCAAAGCCCGCTAGAGAGTGATCCCTTCCCTCTGCTCTTGGACGGCACGGTTGTGAGTTAGTTGGAAACTGCAGGTGAAGAGCAGTTATTGCTTAGAAGCAATTTGTCTCCCTCTTCACCTTCATGGTGTCTATAAGGGGCCCCACCTCTGTTAGTGATTCACTATTTCTTAGTTACGAGTCAATGGTCATTGCAATGAGTCACCCTTTCTCCAGAACTGTCCGAGAGTGGGCTGTCTTTAGTGGGCTCTGGCAGAAAGTGGACAGAGGGTGGAGAAGGGATGGTCTCTGTCCAGCTCTGAAATCACAGAATCAAATAATCAGAGCAAACAGGAAATCTGTAGTAACTGATATTTCAGACTGGAAAAAATCGGCCTCTGCTGCCCATTCAAAACCAAAGGAGACTACATCCAAGGTCCTGTTTCACCTGAGGAAGGACAGTTCCCTACTCCCAACTCATGCGACCCCCGTCCCAACTCCCTGCCTGTTTCTGGCTAGCAGCACATGTTGTGGTACCCCGAGGTCTTCCTGGGTCAAAAGGAAAGAACCGAACCCCAAGGTAAACCCCTTTTACAGAGCAAAGACAGTACCAAGGTTCTAAAAATCCAAAACTGAAGTTTTCATGCTTTGGAAAAACCTAGATGCCGCATGCTATACAAACTCTCACGGCAGCAGGTGTTGCGTTGGAGTATAACAGGTTGTTTGGGGTTCACAGACCCTGAATTCCTTGAGGGCAGGGACTTTACCTTATTCGTCATTGTGAATAATAGACACTCAGCGAAATAATCGCCATATAAATGAGTGAATGCAGGAAGGAAGGAATGTCAAGTGCTCAATTTTTCACAGTTCATGAGACCCAACCAACTCAATTGTGAAAAACGGTCTCCGTGATATAAGGAGATACAGTAATTAACCACATGGACATTGAAGGCCCGGACTTCCAGCTCTTCACTAAACCCATGAATCATCAGTGTAAAGAAGTTATGGCCTACAGACCTGATGATCTGGTTTGAGGTTAAATTTACTCCTGTGGCCTCATTATTTTAAGTAGCCTCAGGCATCTGGAATTAAATAAGCCGAGACAAACCCAGAAACTCAGAAGAAATGGAAAAGTGGAGAAGCAGATGTGTGCAGTGAATTAAAAGCTATTGTGGCCTTGGAACTCAACATTATAAAATCAGAAAGAGGAAGAAAACCCAGTCATCTAGGATTCCAACCGAAGTCACGTTTCTGAGGCTGCGTGATAAGAATCAAAGCACGAGACGGGCCCCACGCTTTGATTTTTCCAGCCGCTGGTCCTAATGATACCATCTAATTCCTTTCACTGTTCAAGCCTCAACGTCCAATAGTGAATACATGCAGATAATTATTATTGATGCTTCTACGGTTTTGAGGTATCTAGTGTTAAAATGGAATTGACAGTTGGGCTGGAGAGAGTGCTCTGGTTAAGGGATCATAGTTTGTAGAATGTTTTAGAAGGAAGTGTGGTTAGAGGGGACAGATCTGTGGATTTTGGGTTTGTGCAACCCTGTATCAAAGCTCAAATCTGTCCCCTGTCAGCTTTATTGCCTCGGGTGAGTTGTTGGACTTCACTGAGTCACAGGTCTCTCATGTGTGAAATGAGAACAGTAGTACACTCTTAATGTGGGCATGATAAGGATTGCGTGAAATACCCTCTATTGAATGCCTCACACCTAACATGACACATAGATTGATGAACTTGAGTCCCACCCCCTTCTCTTCTTTTCATCTAAAAACACTCCGCATCTCACCTGTTTTTCTTTTCTTTATACACTATTTGGTATCTCACCTCTCTCCCAGAGTCCAGCATGGTGCTGGATATTTAGTAGACATTGGCTAAGCAAACACTGAATTGAAATGCTTCCATTCAAATATGTTTCTGTGGTCAACTCTGTCCTGCTGAAGCTTTGGGTCTGATCTCCTGTGGTTCCCTCCAGTCCAGACAGTGTTCGGAAGCCCACTCTGTGCCAGGCTCTGCAGAGCACGGAGAGTAGCTCCACCTAGGCCCTGGTTCCTGTCGCGGCGCTGACAGTCTGGAAAAAGGGCTCAGGGGAGGACAGAGATGCCCACGCAGAGCCTTACAGTGTTTTCTATGTGTGATCTTCCTTTTTTTTTGAGGTGGGCATGTGTTCCTCGCAGGCACCATCTACCTTTCTGTAATGATCCCTGCAAATGGATGAGAACCTTCCCCTTCAGAACAC
>JAQIFY010001325.1:0-14272 GCA_028533085.1 Varecia variegata | reverse complement strand
TCCCCCCACCCCCCACCTCTGTCCAATACACAATTGTTGTTATTCCCAAATGTGCACTTAGGTGATGATCAGGGAAACCAGTTTTCTGGTGAGTACATGTGGTGCTTATTTTTCCATTCTTGGGATGCTTCACTTAATAGGATGGGTTCCAACTCTATCCAGGAGAACCAAAGAGATGTCGTATCACCGTTATTTCTTATAGCTGAGTAATACTCCATGGTATACAAATACCACATTTTACTAATCCATTCACGAATTGATGGACATTTGGGTCGTTTCCACATCTTAGCAATTGTGAATTGTGAGCAGTTCGGCCTCTGCCTCTTTGCACCAGGGCTGTGTTGGAGACCAAGTGCAATCGCTACAGCTCCCCAGACCGACCTCCTCCAAGTGAAAACCTCCATACAAGATTTATGTGTGTTTTTAACCTTTTATTTTTTAAAGAATAGCACTCATATAAAATTGGTTACAAAATATAAATGTTTAAGTCAATGATTAAGGGGAAACAAATATCTGTATAGCCACCACCTAGGTGAGGAAATGCACTATTTGTGCACATTCCAAAGGTAACCACTACCTCATGTCTACCACCTTGGTCTGTTTTTAAGTTTGTATAATTAGAACAGCTCATTATGTATTGATTTTGTACAACTCCTTTAACTCAAAATTCTTTGTGAGATTCCTCTGTGTTGTGAAGATCAATAGTTCCTTGGTTTCCATGACTATGGAATTCTATTAACGAATGCATCACAATCTGCATATTCCACCATTGATGCACCGTTGAGTTATTCAAAGAGTTCTTTTTTCTGACATGAATAATGCTTTTCTGTACATTCTTATATATTTCTCTTGGTGCATATATGGAAACATTTCTGTTCTGAAAATGTGTAGAGTTGAAATTACTGGGTCAAAGTTAGTAGAATATGACCAACTGTTACCCAAAATTGTGTGAGTTACAGTCCTATCAACAGTATTCTGGGTTCTCATTATTTCAACTACTTACATAACACTTAGTGCTAACAGTTTTTTCTTTTTTTCTCCTAGCCATGTTGGAGAGTGTCATACTTCGATTTTGATTTTAATGTTTTTATTAGTAAAGAGGTTTTAAGATTTATTTTTACATGGTTATCTTTCTTTATGAAATGCCATTTTTCTTCCCTGTTTTTCCATTGCAATGTCTGATTTCTGTTGTAACCATAGATTATTTATATTTTCTGGATCCCAGCCCTCTGGTCTGTATGTTGCAAATATCTTTTACCATACTGAGGCTTGATTTTTCTGTCTTATTTGTGTACATTATTAATAAAAAAAATCATGATTTTAACTTAGTCCTATTCATCAATCCCTTTCTTTATGGGCTATGTTTTTCACATCCTGCTTAAGAAATCTTTGTCTTCCCAAAATTCATAAAGATTTTTAAAATTTTGTCTTCCAATTTTTTTTCTTTTTCACTGTTAACTCTACAATCCACCTAAAATTTTCTGTCTTTGTGTAAGAATATAGTAACATTTCATATGAATTTCATATACCCATCTAAAAGAGAGAAGAAGGGGAAAATGACCAGAATCCACAGCCAACCTACAGGGAGGGAGGTCAATGAATAATCACCTGGATTTGCTCTTTCCTTTCCCGCTGATTCCATATGAGGACTCCCACTGGCCGAGACAACAATGATATACTTCATATAGGTCAGCTTCTCTGGGCAGAGAGCAAGGTGAGGAAGACTGGAAAGTAGATCTGAAGGGACAAACCAAAGGGATTTTGCATACCAGTAATAGAACATTCCATTAAAGTCAGTCATCAAACACGGCTCTAAATGGACCAGCTTGGCATAATAGAGCAGAGCAGTGAGAAACTAGTCAACAAAACATCTGGCAAAAGATAGACCATCAAATTATTAGCATTAAAGACTGCAATGAAGAATGAAATGCATAAGTATGCATTACATTATGATGTCATGCAATATCTCTACTGCAATCAGGATATTGTCCATCTGAGTGGGATTTTTGCTTCAGGATCAAGCTTCTGGGAAAAAAGCTTAAAATGTTCCCCATTTTATCCCTATTGACAAGCATAATGACAAGGACAAAAAAAGTACCACTAGTTGTTTATTGGCTAAATATATGATAATTGCCTTAGCCAATGAGCCAGAACTCAGATTCAATCACTAATATTAGAGGAGGATGTGAACCATGTTTATGTGTTCAAATCCATTGGACTTGGGTACTATGGCAAAAGCATAACTTTCCATCCATTGGGCCCCTAGGTATGGTTGGTAGGACAGGTGGTCTTGGGTAATGAAGCAGGGACACCGTAGTTGTGCTTGATTCCCCGAGGTTGCTGTTTAGGAGTACAGGTGGGATAAAGCTGTTCATACAGTTAGTTCTGTATCTAGTTAGGAACTAAGAGTAGAACTAAAATTCCACTAAGCCCCCTGCTCATCCATTCATGAGAGCTGAATGAGAGAGACATGGGAATGGTAGGTCAAGAGCTTATATTTCACTCTGATTGATCTCCAAAAGATGAACATCCTCATGGGCCAAGGTGAATGTAAACATCCCCCACACTTCCTCAGTCATGTGAGGGGCCTGGCTGCTGCAATAACCCTGCCCCTCATACCAAGCCTTAACCTTTCCATGCTCCGTCATGTCAGCTAAGTACCTTATATGTCCCCGGAGTCCAAAACGGAAGGCGTATGTTGAAAAGTCAATGAATAGACGCTTCCTGGAGAAGCAATGGAATAGGACAAAGACGCTGAATCTGGACTAGATTTTCCAAGGGAAACAGAGATCAGGAATACCAGGATAGGTGCAGTCTGCTCAAATCAACTTTCTGCTGCTTCAAAAATTTCCCCTTTTCACAACTTCATGATTATGCTGAAGTTAATTACCTTTTTACTTAACTCTATCTGCCTCAGTAGAAATTGCAATTGGATCTATAACACATTCAGATAATGGTTCAGTTTTTGTTTTTTTCCTCAGAGTTCATTTTAAGACAATTCTTCAGTAGAATCCAGAAAAAGGAAATAAAATAAAATAAAATAGAATAAATAAAATAATAAAATAAAAACAGGCCAGGGAAAATAGAAATCTTAAAAGAAATGTGTTGTAGTTTTTGCCATAAGATTTACTAACCAGAGTGGATAAACATAGAAGTCTATGAGTTACAATTATTAAGGCAGGTGAAAAATGTAATTGCATTTTTAGCATTGTTGAAATTCACGGTTTGATATTGGAATACATTCTTAAATAAATGTGGTTATGTTATACATCATTTTAATGCACATTTCTCACTGGATGTTTTTGCTAAGGACTTATTGCTTGCTGTTTATTTTATATTTATTTTAGACTATGGAAATTATGTTAGAAAAAAAGCAAATTTGAGCGATTTTCTTATTCAAGTTCAAAATGGATCATAAAGCAGCAGAGACAACTCGCAGCATCAACAACGCATTTGGCCCAGGAACTGCTAATGAACGTACAGTGCAGTGGTGGTCCAAGAAGTTTTGCAAAGGAGACAAGAGCCTTGACGATGAGGAGCGCAGTGGTTGGCCATCAGAAGTTGACAATGACCAATTGAGAGCTATCATCAAAGCTGATCCTCTTACAACTGCACGAGAAGTTGTCGAAGAACTCAACATTGACTATTCTGTGGTTGTTTGGCATTTGAAGCAAATTCAAAAGGTAAAGAAGCTCGATAAGTGGGTGCCTCACGAGCTGACCGAAAATCAAAACAATTGTCATTTTGAAGTGCCATCTTCTCTTCTTGTACGCAATGACAATGAACCATTTCTCGATAGGATTGTTACGTGTGATGAAAGTGAGTTTTATACAACGGTCCAACAACTGAGAAGCAGCTCCAAAGCACCTCCCAAAGCCAAACTTGCACCAAAAAAGGTCATGGTCACTGTTTGGTGGTCTGCTGCTGGTCTGATCCACTACAGCTTTCTGAATCCTGGTGAAACTGTTACATCTGAGAAGTTATGCTCAGCAAATCGATGATATGCACGGAAAACTGCATTGCCCGCAGCTGGCTTTGGTCCACAGAAAGGGCCCAATTCTTCTCCACGACAACGCCCGACCATATATCACACAACCAACACTTCAGAAGTTGAACGAATTGGGCTACAAAGTTTTGTCTCATCCGCCATATTCATCTGACCTCTCTCCAACCGACTACCACTTCTTCAAGCATCTCCACAACTTTTGCAGGGAAAACGCTTCCACAACCAGCAGGATGCAGTAAATGCTTCCCAATAGTTTGTGGAATACTGAAGCATGGACTTTTATGCCACAGGGATGAACAAACTTATTTCTCATTGGCAAAAATTTGTTGATTGTAATGATTCCTATTTTGATTATTAAAGATGTGTTTGAGCCTAGTTATAATGATTTAAAATTCAGGTCTGAAACTGCAATTACTTTTGCACCAACCTAATACTACAACAGACATGATAGGGAAAAATCCCATCTGCTCTCCCTAGTGTGGCATCTGGGTTCCTGGCCTCCCAAAGTCCCCTCCAGGTTATGCGGAAGGCCTGGTGTCTCGAAGTTTGTTTTTGTTAAAGCCTTGATGCTGCTAACCATGTGGCCCACAGTCTGGTTCAGCAGTCCTGACCATTGCCCCTTAAGGTGAAGTTCCCTGGAGCTTCCAAGGTCAGTGACTCCTTAGCTCTGGGGCATTGCTCCTCCAAGACCCCATCTCCCACCCTCTGAGTTCTCATGGCCCACTGCTGTGAGGACCTGGAACAATTTTTTTTTAAGAGAAGAGGCCTTGCTCTGTCACCCAGGACCCAGGCTGGAGTGCAGTGGTGTGACCATAGCTCATTGCAGCCTCAGATTCCTGGGCTCAAGGGATCCTCCAGCCTCAGCCTCCCCAGTGGCTGGGACTATAAGCCAAAGCCTCTGTGTCCACTTCTAGGACCTGACACTTTGAGGGTCTAGCATTGGAGGAAGGGGAGGCATGGCTGGGTGTTCTCCCACTTCACCCAGCCAGGCCCTCTCACCCCCCAGCACCCTGGAGTCAGCTCCCCTGGAGAATCCTTTGCAGGGGCTGCGGCTGCGGCTGCACATCCTTCGCCCAGAAACACCATCCTTACGCCTGTATGTTCTCTGTGGTGAATTTTCACCTTTCTATTTCCTTTCTGCTTATTCTTGTCTTCTAGATATTCTTATTTCCCTAAACTGGGCATAATACAAGGCAGAGGAAACACTCTAAAGGCTTGTTATGTTGCTGTTATTATATTATTTCTGCATTTTATTCTAGAGCATGGCCAACAGCTGACCTGCGAGGAGGACGGTTGCCGTGGTGCCCAGGACATGTGCTGGTGCTGCCTGTGTCACTGCCAGGTGCTCTTGACCCCCGGCTGGGCCTAGACCTGCCTGCTCCACTTAGGAGCTCTGGTGCCAACAGCTCTCAAGATTTTCCTCTCACCTTGTCTATCACCTGCAGAGAGCCAACTTTGACTTTCTGGGTTTCTAGTTATAACAAAACAAAGCACTAAAGCAAACAAATAAAAATGAAAGGAAGGAAAGGTCTCTGGTCCCTCTGATGTCGGCTACACACGCTGATCCGACTGGCCACCTGGGACAGGAGGTGCTGGAGAGGGGCCACCACACAGCCGGCCACTCCGGTGACAGTGATGCTGCCGAGCAGCTAGGATGCCGTCCCCGTTCAGGTGGAGCCAGGCAGAGAAGCTTACTAGTAGGGAAAAGTCTTCACTCTGTTTTGCTAGCCAGGATTTCTAATATAGCTACGTTACTGCCTTCACGTACAGAACAGTCCCCTGCTGAAAGAGAAGAAAATACTGTAACTTCTGTCTCTAGGTCCTTCTAATATAGCTGGAATTTAAATCAATCTTTGAACACAATTAAGAAAATCTGATGATTCTACTTTCGTCTCAGAAGACTCAATTGCAGAGGGGAAAACAGATGGCCTTTTTCTTATTAGCTGCATATCAAAGTAAACTGCATATCAAAGTAAGCTCCCAGCAGCTAAGCAGTCAGTGGGTCTGGTGTGTAAACAAGGCTCCCTTCTAGGCACCAGTGGAAACTACAGCTGTTATTGTCTGGTCCTCACTACCCACTGCAAAGTGATACTTCTAATTACTCTGCTAGAACAATAGAGAGCACTCAGTCTCACGATATAGGCTAAGGCATTAGAAAATGAAGCATGAAGTAAAATTATCTGCCCATAACTAGCTCTCTTAAGCAATTTATAAATTATTCAAACATGTAAGTGCCCAATCTAACTAGAACGTTTAATGATGTACTTTTATTTGGCTCATGACCACATGCTGTGCACTCAGCTATAACTGTCCTTAAGTGTGAAAACATGATAAAATCCGGAACTCCCTCCTGCTACAGGCACGTTTTGGTTTACTGCCTGGGAGGGTTTGCATGAGGACACAACAGATCTTTTTTGTGTTTGGATCAGAACACTTGCTTCTCACAATCAAGAATTCTCTGCAACCCATGGTCCTTCCCAAGCCTGGTATGATTTGGTGCCATTGCTCTTTCCTTATTAAAAATAAACCTGGGTCTGCTGGTATATGGATAGGAGAACACAGTGTTAGCTCTAAACTTAAGAAATATAGTTCTGTTCAATTTTGTAAGGAGAACAAAGGAATAAATTTATATATACATATACACACACCACACACAAGATTTTTGCCACTGGACAAGCACTAAGATGGCACTGCCATGGGGTATAGCGGGGCCAGCAAAGAGCCAGATGGCCGGGATATTCTCAGACCATATCTGGGAGAGATCCTTTTGCTGCCACCTTAGCAGTGCCCTGGCCAGGGGATGCTGGTAGAGCTCTTCAGATGCCTTCGGCCGGCATCTCTGTAGACCTTCCCTCTGCTGTATGTTGAAGAATAACATGGTCAGTGCTGGGAGTAGTCAAAATGGTCAGAAATAAGAGACAATTGAGATACAACTAACACTAAGATTCAAATAATAAAAGCAGATCCTAAAAGAGAAGAAACTTTTCAGCAACAGGACAGTGCAGATGAAAGAAAAAGCAGTGCTTGTTAACAAACAAAAAAGAAAAGGACATTTCAGAATTCAGGGTGCTACTGCTGTAATCCAGCCTTCTCTTGTAGAAAATATAAACACCAAGAACAGCATTGACATGGAAGTGTCACTTTTGGATCAACCAGTAATAGACTGGGACCAAATATGAGAAGAGATGATGAAATTGGAAACAAAAGTGAGCAGATTTACTTCTACAAAAACTCAGTAGGAACAAGCTCCATGTCATAAGTGCAAGAAGACAATCGGAGGCAGGAAGATTATCATGTGTGACAATTTAGAAGATGGTGAAAATGTCCTGTCCCCAATCCCATTTGTAAATTTAAAAGTGCCATTTAATCTTATCCTGAGCATAGCATAAGGAAGGCTGGCTTTCAAAACCAATACCAATTCAGTGAATTCATGTCCAAGAGTTCTTCAAGGCCTAGATGTTGAAGCAGGCCCCAACTTGCAGAGAAAAGACAATATCTTACCCAATGTCTTCATTCATTCCCGTGCATCTCAATTAGTAGTGATGAAGGGAAAAGAGGGACAGATTTTGCATGCTGATCCTTACAGGTGCTGGATAATTGGATCATAAAATAGAAGCTGACTGTTATAAGCATTTACATAAAGGTCTTATATATATATATCTTTATATATAGTGGAGGATAAATATAAGACAGAAAACTTGTTAGTAGGATTCTGTTATTGCAAAACTTAATAGAAAGAATGATTTGCAAAAGGCTATGTTAACATTAAAAGGTTAACCCACATGGTTTTCAATGAAGCAGGTAAAATACCAGATATGGGATTTAAGCCCCAGATAAGAGATTTTCTTAGATGTGCATCTAGTCCACTGAAATGGTATCTGCAAATTAACAAGATCCTATCTACTTGCATGATATTATTTAAAGATCCTCCTATTGAATATGTTGGCACATAAGATCTACATGCTGTAAACACAATTAAAGTATAATTGTCACAACTAAAAAAGATAAGAGGTCTCTTATCCAAATCTTTCTAAACTGAATATCTGGAATATCTTTCAAATCAGTCTTGTTTTTCTGTAGCAAAGTGATTGCTAATGACTTACCAAGTAACCTGAAAATTCAAGTTTAAGTGTAGGAACAAGAGCAGGAGGTGGGAGTGTGCAGTGAGCAGTAGCGGGCAATACTGATTGTTACTGGGTTGGCATGGGATGCCTTGCCATTTAGGATAGCAGAGGATGATCAATATTTGTGTTTAGCCTTTGCTAGTTAAGGGTTTGTTTTGTTTTTCTTTGTTGCCTGAGATATTTCTGCTTGTTTTACTTCTAGGACCCATGCGTAGAGGACCCATATGGTTATACAGTAATCACGTTACTCTATATTAATAGTTAAATACTAATTAAATAATGGGGGACATCTCCAAATAGATGGTAGTTGCTTTGAATCTCTGTGATATTTTGAGGATATATGAGGACACATCATAAAAACTTGAGGTGTTTATTAGGAATATTTTGAATAGCACATTAGTCACGTATGCATCACCTTATACAACTTATTTAACTATTCAGAGCTTAGTTTTCTCACCCGTAATGCATGAGTATTAATAATTACCCTATGAAATGATTCAAATAACTAATTTTAAAAGGACTTCACAAAGTACATGGAGCATAAAGAATTTGTTCAATAGTCATGGATTACCTTTTCTCTCATCTTCTTCATCACACTTGTTCACTATATTCTACCACACAAATTGTCAAACTAAACCACTGAGAATAGTTTATCACATGAAAACTCAGAATGAAATATTAAAGAAAAATAACCACTCATCAGTTTCTGATTGATGATACATGCCTTATTCACAAAACACATTCATATATAGATAATTGCACACACATGTTTTTTTTTGTTTCTTTTTTTTTATTTTATTTTTTTATTTATTATAGCTTATTATGGGGGTACAACTGTTCTGGTTAAGTATATTGCCCATGCCCCTCCCAACCCCCCGAGACTGAGCCTCAAGGATGTCCATTCCCCCAACAGTGCACATCGCACTCATCATGTAGGTACACACATATTTATTACACATAGTTTCTCTTCATGAGATTGGCAAATACACAGGAAGAACAACTTAGAGGAAAAACATGGTAGAACAGAGAAAGCTTCAGCTTTGCTTTTAATGGAAGGTTCTTGAATAGCTTAAATGACAACATCTAAAAATTTAGGAAGCCTGCATATTATGGAGTTCACAAGGCACAAGTCAATGCTTGGGAAAACTTTGCATGGTTTGCTTCTCACGTGTGTGTCTTTCAGCCTCGGTGTGCTGACATCAGTGGAAAATATGCCTGGCACGGTTGTCATTATCATTTCATTCTGGGCTTTGTTGTCAAATCTCAAGTAGCTGATTTCAAAGAAACTCTACATAAAACTCTTGATATATCCTCCCATAAGCACTTCATTAAAATAATTCTTCATTTACCATAATTATTTAACTACTTTCCATATACCTCCAACTCCAATATATAGACCAAACACATTGACATATTTTACATCTTCCTTTTCTATTATCTACTTTTTCTCTATATTATAACAATAAAGATGAATATTACTATTGAATCAATCACATGTTGTTCTTTGCAAAAAGTTTTGTTTCAGTGGTTAATTATTAAATCATTATAATATTAAAATATTGATTTCATTATTTACAAGTAATAATATCACAGTCATGCATCACAACTGCAGGGATACAATCTGAGAAATGTCTTTAGGTGATTTTATCATTGTGTGAACATCATAGAGCATTCCCACACAACCTAGAAGGGATAGCCTACTACGTAGCTCGGCTGTGTGGCATAGCCTGTTGTTACAGGATACAAACCTGTAAAGCATGATACTATACTGAATATTGTACACAATTTTAACACAATGGTAAGTATTTGTGCATCTAAAAATATATAAACATAAAAAGATATAGTAAAATACAGTATTATAATCTTATGGGACAACCACTGTATATAGGATCCAACATTGACCAAAATGTGGTTATGTGGTGAATGACTATATTTACTAACAATAGTATCATTATATAATATAGTATTGTATTAGTATGTAATATTTACCATTACAATAGTTTATAGCTGCCATGAGTTATATAATGGTTTGTATTGTGTGTGTGCACATAAACATGGAGAGAGAGAGAGATACAGAGAGAGAAAGAGGGAGAATCATATCATCCTTCAATAGAATGATGTTTTAGAAATTTAATTTCCTCAGATAGATGCATGTCTGGGCTGAGATCTCACAAGTAAATGATAACAGAATTAAGACAAAAATCTAAGTCTTTTTTAAATTTTTTTATTTATTATAGCTTATTATGGGGGTACAACCATTCTGGTTAAGTATATTGCCCATGCCCCTCCCAACCCCCCGAGTCTGAGCCTCAAGGGTGTCCATTCCCCCGACAGTGCACATCGCACTCATCATGTAGGTAAACACCCGTCCCCTCCCTCACCCCCAACACCCCGAGTCAGATCTTCAAGCGTGTCCATTCCCCTGACAGTTCGCTTCGCTATAACCTTTAGAAGAAACATCCTTTGGAAAAGAATCCATGTTTGAAATTTATTTTTCAGTACCAAAATAAATGTTTATTAATTTAGTAAATCTAAAATTTAAACTGATTTCAAATGAACTATCCAAAACAAAGAAGAATTGAAAACTTTTTAACAAAAGAAAATGTTTAAATGAACAAACTTTCTTGAGACTCGTCTTAATGAAGAAATCAATAGAACCTGTTGTGTTCTATTTACTCAGTAAGTCATGGAAATAATAAGATCTGTATTCATAAATAGAAGACCCACAAGGAAATTTAACAAACCTAAATTAGAAACAAAATTTACGTCAAGAAAATGCTTCTCCAGGACTATGCACACTATCTTTCCATCGTTTCGGTGAATCCGTTCTAGACAGGGAACTGTGCCAGAGGATTGCTCAGAAGCTCTGAAGCTGCCAACTTCCAAAAGTTTTCCAGAAACCTTTGAACCTTCTAGAGCATCTGGTATAAATAAATGGCAGGTATTTCAGCCACCAATTTTAAACAATACTTTTTCTATGATAGATTTTTTTCAAAATCACTCCAGCACCCAGGCGAAGCACTCAGTTCTGTCACTAGCTAAGTGATTTTATTAATTCATTTTATTCGTTTGGACCCGAGCGATCCACAAGAGGGGAGCAGCGGCTCCCGCCTGGCGGAGTTATCGCGAGAGCGCAGCAGAGTGTGAGGGAGGCCCCTGACCCCACGGTGTGCTGCGTGTGTCGCAGTCACGTTTCCAGGTGGGTTTGAAATCAACAGGGAATGCAGCACGTATTCTCCAAGTAGAAGAATATAAATTACTGAGGTAGAAGATGTAAATGACTACTTGGCTCCTCATGGCAAAGATGTCTTTATTTAGGTTCAGTGGAAGCCGGGGGCAGGAATTTCGTTGTATTCATTGGTGCACCTTAACTTCAAGATCAGTTTCTGACCTACATAAAGTCTTCAAAAAATATCTGATGAGTAAATGACTATCCTTTACCTTCTTCTTATGGTATCATTTTCTAGAAGAATGTCATTTTATACTGATTCAAATCTCTCCATTTAGACATTAAAATACAGGAATGGCCTACCTCTGTTCCTTGGCCTGACATTTATCTTACCTGGAAAAAGGAAACCCACTTTGCAGCAAACACATTTGCTCTTTCCAAAGTAAATTAACGTTCTTATCAGACTAGATAAAACATGATTTAAGGAGCTGGAACAGTAGCAGGGTGTATTTTCCGTCTGGAGCACGTTATCTTGAATGATTTCCCCTATCAGTTACCATTTCAAATACCAGATGAAGATGCTATTCCTGGAAGTATATAAAAAGCACAATAAAATAAATCACAACCAAGCTTAAAAGCATTTTTGAAGGCAGAAATTAAAATGAAGTGTAGATTCTTCACCAGAAGCAAATCATAATTGAAGATATTTGCATTCTATGGTTTTTAACTAGATTGATTTTTATATTCAGTATGACATCGTTTACTTATCACTGTCATTAATATTAAAACAACAATACAACATTGTCAAATGGCTGAATAAACTAAAGAAATGAGCAAAGGGAGAAAAACAGGCTTAAGGTCCAGTCTCTCTTCTGAAAGGTGATTGTTGTATACTTGCCTACATCACTGGTTCCAGTATTAATATTTGGAGGATAAAGGAAATATAATATTGTAGAATAAGAGAATCTAACACAGATCTTTAATCAATTTATTCCCAGGAAAGCTACAATTTAGAAGAAAAGGGAGAAATCAAACCTGGCTTTCTCAATTCCTGATGGTAAATTCTTTTGTCCTACTTGGTTGGACTCTGTCATTCATCTTGTCCCCGAATCCTCTCCCCACGTTTCCAGAACAAATTCTGTCCTTGATGAATTCAGAACACCAGTTCAGCAGACAGAAACTACAGCAATTTACACAGGCAGGGTTTGTGTGTGTGTGTGTGTATTTTTGTTGTTGTTTTAAATTTTGCTTATTTGTCTGCTTTTATTGCCAATGTATACTGACGTAATAATATGTAAAATACAATAAAAAGGAATTATTAGACTAATAAGAGGATTAAAAATACTGAACACATACAAACTATGTTCTGATAGTTTTATAGACTTTATTCACTATAAATAAATTAACTTCTAATTAAACATAATCCAACCAAACGTAAGATGAGGAAATAAAAAGAATTATAAAAAAAAATACATCTTGTTCTTTGGAAATATGTTTATAGGGATCAGTGTAGAGAACTGTATATACACTTGTAATTTTTTGTCGTTCAGTAATAATTAATGAAAAATTATAATAGAAATTTTGATTTCCGATATTAATGTGTATATATAAATTTTTTTATCTCAGCATATTACAGAGGTACAAATGTTTAGGTTACTTATATTGCCCTTGCCCCACCTAAGTCAGAGCTTCAAGCATGTCCATCCCCCAGATGGTGCACACCACACCCATTAGGTGTGTATATGTATACATGTATATATATACATCCCCTTCCCTCCCCTCCCATCTGCCTGACACCCAATGAATGTTATTACTATATGTTCACTTAAATGTTGGTCAGTTAACACCAAAAGAACAAAAGACATTCTATTAAAAAGAAATCTGCACTCAAATGTTTATAGCAGCACAATTCACAGTTGCAAAGATGTGGAAACAACCCAAATGTCCATCAATACATGAGTGGATTAATAAAATGTGATATATGTATACCATGGAGCTCTACTCAGCCACAAAAAACAATGATGATGTATATATACATTTTTAACAAAGTAATATTTTATATATTTAAAGTTTTTAATATGACTAATGAATTTAGTTATTGCTTGTTAATCAATCTAATATAGGTTGGATTACCAACATGCTATGAACACAAATTTATATGCAGCTAAACTTTTGTGTTTTATTTTTTAAAAATTTGGTGCAGATGTCTTTGCTACAGTCTTTCAGAAATATGTTGACAGGAATAGAAAAGTAAATAAAACTTAAATCAATTTCTGCAAGCCCAGAGCCTTGTATCCACAATAAAGCAAAGGATACCAAAATTTTAAAACTCATTTTTAATATATTAGCATCAAGTTCAAGGTAATTTCCCTGTAAAATTATACTTAGATTTAAATGATCTTTCAATGAAATGAATTCTGCATCCATGAATTTCCTTTCCATGGATCCTCTTTTGATGGAAAATAATTTTCAAAACATTCTTTCAGATTTATAGTGTTTATTGACAATTTCACATAAATATGTAACATCCAGATCATCACTTAGTTAATAAAAAATTTTTATTAAATCATAGAACATGTCATAGCAATCCGTAGAAATTCTGTTCTTCAAAGGTTTTTGATTTTGCTCTTTGGTCTTATCTTCCATTGAGAAAACATAGTTAATTCCTTCTTGGCATGGGTATATTCAGATTATTAAAAATGTCACAGATATCAGATGACATCTTACCTCCTCATCTACTTCTTTACACTACTTGTCTTATAGAAACACTGATGGGCCATTCTATAGTTCAAATAGTCTTTTTTTTTTCTAGCTTATTATGGGGGTACAAAAGTTCTGGTTAGATATATTGCCCATGTCCCTCCCATTCCCCCGAGTCTGAGGTTCAAGTGTGTCCATTCCCCAGACAGTGCACATCGCACTCATCATGTAGGTATACACACATCACCTCTCCCACCCCCATTCCCCCCACCC
>JAQIFY010001324.1:0-14273 GCA_028533085.1 Varecia variegata | reverse complement strand
TTTTGAGACAGAGTCTCGCTTTGTTGCCTGGGCTAGAGTGAGTGCCGTGGCATCAGCCTAGCTCACAGCAACCTCAAACGCCTGGGCTTAAGCGATCCTACTGCCTCAGCCTCCCGGGTAGCTGGGACTACAGGCATGTGCCACCATGCCTGGCTAATTTTTTCTATATATATTTTAGTTGGCCAGATAATTTCTTTCTATTTTTAGTAGAGACAGGGTCTTGCTATTGCTCAGGCTGGTCTAGAACTCCTGACCTTGAGTGATCCACCCGCCTCGGCCTCCCAGAGTGCTAGGATTACAGGCGTGAGCCACCGCGCCTGGCCCAGAACGTATATTCTTAATGACCCTACAATCCTACCCCTGAGTACATACCCTGGAGAGTATCAGGATGTCCTCTCACCATTGTTTATGGTAGCAGGGAGGAAAAGACAATCTACTTTTTTTTAGTGCAATATAAAATATAAAATCACATAGACCCAGACTATGAAAATATGTACCTCTTATTTCCATAAACTTTTTTTAAAAATAAAGAGTCTACGATACACTTTCTGTAGAAAATTAAGGCATGCTTGCAAACCCGGAGCACAAACCAAAAATAACATCACACATTTACACACGTATATTATTTTCCTATAGAATCAAAAGGAATTTTTCTTAAATAACTTAATACTGTACAAACCAAGGCCTTAAATATCGCATACAGCCTTAAAAGTATTACTGAAATGTGACAGCTATGTAATTTGAAACTTTAGAGAATTTAGAACAATTTATTAAAACTGCTAATCTTACACTGTTATTATAACTATTAAATATGATGTGAAAACAGTCAAAGGATAAGAGAGTTGAGTTCAACAACAAAAGGTCCCTCTTTTTATTTTCCCATGTTACCGTAAAATAAGTATAGCAATCAGTTCTCAAGAACTATATCATATAAATGCTAGAAGCTTAATGAGACAAAATGAATGCTCTGGTACGCCAAGTGCTTTATAAAAGTGTTTGATAGACACCATGTTCATCTTAGTGTCACACTTTATTACAGAGTTCACACACACACATGTGGCTCTAGAGTCAGGGAAAGGTCTCCAGGTGCCTGGGTTTTAAATAAGATAGTAATTTGGCCACTCTAGAAAATCAGGAAAAATAATCTGAATTATAAATACGTAACTCAGTTTTTTTTATAGCATCTCTAGTTTTCACTTACTTTCCTAACTTTAGATATAAATTTGAAATGATATCACTTGGGACATAAAAGCCCACAAATATCTGCTGCCTACTTCTCTCACAAGAAACTACTATCCTAAAGTGTGCTTTAAATACAAACAGTCTTTTGCCAAAGCGTGCATTATCACACACACATAATGGATATTTACCTGACATAGAGGATACCAAAAGAACCACATTCAGGGGAGGGAAAAAGTGGGTAGTGGGAGGTGGGATGGAATGTGCAAAATGCAAAAATGGCGCTTGGCACGGTTGCAACTTGAGAGGCCTAGGCAGATTGGGATGTATGGCTTTGTTCCATCAAAAGGTCGTTTGAAGCACAGTATTTTATTTTAATAGTAGGGCATTGAGTTCTGAGGTCTCTGATACACCCCAGGGAATCAGCAAAAGCTAGTCTCAGCACTGTGCCAGCCCCCTGCCAGGTCACTAATGAAGATAGAGAACTGTGAGTGCACCCAAATAAAACACAGGAAAAGGCGAAAAAGGACTCTGAGCTGGGTCCATTCCTTTTATTCCAGAGGAGCAACCTTTTCTGTACTTAGGGACTAATGAGTCGTGAACAGGAGGTGGGAACAAATCACACAGTGCGTTACCAGGAGGGACAACACCGTTGGCCTTTGTGTTCAGTAGTTGGTTCAGTTTTCAGAGCATTTCCCAGCAAGGACCAAAAGCAACTTGAACAAAGGAAACATAGCAGTTAGATACTTGAACTGTCTCCATTAATACTCCAGAGAATTGGGTGCTTCAAAGTTGGAGTGACTAGTGAGAGTGGGGAGAAGGATATAGGTAAGAGGGTCCAGGGAAACCAAATAAAGATGGCTTTATGTGAAAGTTCATAAAAAGCGGAAAATAACGAGAATTTTTTTAAAACTTTTTTTTCCGGAGTTGTTATCTTAAAAGTTCTGTCCTTTTCAGGGACATGAACTCCTATCCCTCGGCAGACTTTTAAAAGGAGAACAAAAATAAAGCCTAAGAAGGTATTTTATTTTCCATCCTCACCACTTAATTAGGAAGGGCATTTAAGATGTTCAAGGTTTTAATTGCCTTCACCCCCTCCTCAACCCCCTTATTCAGTTACGCCCCTAGAGCAAATGAGCCTGAGCCAAACAGACATCTGAAGCTTCTCTCAAGCAGGACAGAAAAAAAAAAAAAACAGCACAATTACCCTAGACACCATTTATGTCTCTCCCTCCCTCCCTCTCTCCCCATCTCAATCTTCCCTCACCCCTTTCTGTCTGTCTGTCTCTCTCTCTCTCTCAGACACACACACACATCCCATAGCACTGCTAGTACACAAGAAGCTTTCCGGGTATAATCGATAGCAGTAAATGCTGCCACATGAGAAAGGTTCCAAAAATCTAAAGAAAAGGAAGAAGAGGAAAAATAGAAACTATGAGGAATTATTAGATAAAAGAAAGGGAGATTAAACAGGCTAACTCTGTTAAAAAAAAAAAACTTTCTAACAGAGATACATTTATGGAAAAGGACAGTGATCTAATAAAGTTGATTTGCTTCCATATTCCTTAAAAATCTAGAATTTTATATCTTTTCTCTTTATTTATTATGATGACATGTAGCCCTATATAAGATGTTTTTGTTAGCCCAGGATTATCATAAAACCCCTGTCCCTACCAAAACTTAAACCAAAGACATTACCATTAATCTCTCTTAGATCCATGGAGAAATGAGATCCTTGATTTTGATTCGGAATGCTAACAATAAATTCAGAGAATGCACGATAAGGGCCCTGTCACCACCCAAATCCAGGCAATCATCATTTCTCACCAATGTTACAGCTAACACTTTCTTAACTGGTACACTTGTAGGCTTACTATCTATCACACTCTATTTAACCAACCATAATCCAGTTGGGGAGTAAGTTTTATTGCCTGTTGTACTTGTTGATGTGTTCCCCATTCCCAAGATACAAAAATAAATAAATCAGCAGAATTCTTTGTTTCTCTCAGAAGACAAAACAAAGACAAAAACAAGAAACCTAAATCAAGATGCTTTATCTGCATGAATAGCAACTGATTATTTTTCCTGACAAAAAATAAAATATATTTTCTATTTTTATCTTAAGTAATCATCAAACCAATGCTAATATATAACAATACTAATGGCTTTTATCTACTAACTTTCTTTCCTAGATACCACATTTTTAAGGAATGCACTTCACAATATCAGAGTAGACTAAAAGATCAGCAGTTAATTATACACTGAGTATAAAATTTAGGGAAAAAGAATACTCCAGTGACTGTGTATCAAAACCTTCATTGCTTGTCATGACAATATTCCTTTCTTGTGCTTCCTACGATATCAAGATTTAGAGTAACCTGCCATAAGTCCACAAATCTGCTCAATGACTTTGTTGTGTGATAACTCCATCCAATTACTACCTTAAGAGTTTTTGATCTTCAAATGTACCAGCTGTGTCTTAAATAGAATTATCTGATGTAGGCTGAAATTATATAGAGAGATCTTAAAATCAAGGAGTAAAACTGCTTTGAAAATCTGTTCTCCCCTCTCACCCTAAGACCTTGGATGGTTCCCATTTCCTTAACCTTACTTTATCAATGATACAGTTTTCAATAACACTATTTGAGTCTCACCAAATAAAGGTTGGCTCTTCTAACTGGAACACAGGCTATGTCACAGTAATTGAAAACATGGGTTAGTAGTCGGAACTCTCTAGTTTGCCAATAGGAGCTGTGACCCAACACTTGCACAGCATAAAGATTAAAATAAATAGGTTTTACCTTAGGTGAGTATTCTGGGGAATGAGACTAGAATTAGACAGCTCAGCAGCCCATGTCTATATACAAACACCTCAGATGTATCAGAACAGAATAAATATCTCAATTCTTGGTACTAATGTCTAGGCCCTGATAAAAGCTAGGAAATGAATTCAAAAGTGAAAACTAAGCAGAAAACAACATTCGTCATTGTAATGAAAATAAAAGACTGGCAACAACATAAATGCCCAACAATAGGAGCCTAGTTTAAAAAATGTGATAAAACCATATAATAGATACCATGAGACCATAAGAAAGAATAAGGCAACATTTTATGTACCAACATCGAATGAGTTTCAAGATATATTGTTAAATGAAAATAACAATAAATTGTTAAGCAAGGTGTAGAACAATAGGTATGGTAACCAAGCTGTGGTGTGTGAAAGAGGAAAATTGTTTTTATTTATTAACTTATTTATATATATATATATACATATACACATACACAAACATATATATCTTTGATATACATAGAATATTTATGGACAGAAATAAAAGAAACTAGTAACTTGAGCTGCCTTCAAGGGAGCTGATATGGTAGCTTGACGAATGGAGTCAGCAAAAAATTTCTTCCTACATACAGCACTGTGCCTCTGAAATTCTGAACTAGGTGAATGTGTTTCCTATTCAAAAAGAAATGAAAATGAAATTAAAAAAAAATATTAGTTGCCAAAACATCACATAATTGTTCATTAGGGAAAAAGAATTATTTATCCCTCTATAAATCAGTAAGTTCCATTAATATGTAGGTCAAAGTGTGTACTTCAACACTCCATTAACATGGAACTGAAAAGAGCTCCTAAGAAAACAGTAATTAACTTAAAAAAAATCCTCTATGGCAGCTGTATCCTCAATAACTTTCTCTTCAAATCAACACTGTACTTGCAATGAAAAAGAAACAATATTAAGGTTTAATTAGTGATTACTGATAAAGTTTATTTCCCCTAATTGTGAACGGAAAAAAATTTAAGATTTTTTTGGTCTAATTAATTTGTCCATCATTAGCCTTTGATCCTCCCAAAATGAACTGATTTCCTTCAGAGCTCTCATTCAATGTCACTACAGCCTCAAAGTAGCCTGCAACAGACTTTTGAAATAACTTTTCTCCTTCATAATTCAATGTTTATTATAGATAAATTAGGATATACCTATAAACACAGAAATAAGTTTTTCACACAAGTGGTTCCAAACATAAATGCCATAAAATAGGACTCTGCCCTAGCTCTTCTTCTTTTAAGTAATATGTATATTATTTAATGATGTGACTGTGTGACCTGAGCACATGTCCTGTGGCCACAGCTAAAGGAAAATTGAGGATGCTCCTCTGGGCTAGGAGCACAGTCCTGCTCACACATTCTAAGAGGAGGCTCAACAAGCATTTGGATCTTTGACTACCTTCTGATAGAAAAACAAAAAACAACTCAGTATTAGTCATGCCAACTCCAAACCTATAATCTCTGTAAGACACTATTTAGTGCTCAAATAGTACTAAACAATTACATCATTTAGGCATCTCACTTTAGGTCAAAATTTTAAAAATTCTATGAGAACCATATCAGAGTAACACAGACATAATTGTTAACTCCTGACTTCAAAAATCTTCCAGGACAATTTCCTCCAGGCCATGCTACAGAGCTTTGGTTCTCCAACTAAGTACTTGCTCTCATTAGGCTTCATAAATCAGATCAGGTCCAGTGTTTTTGCATAGCCTCATAAATGGTTAGGGAGGCTTTGACCTTCAGTGGAATTCTATCAATGAGTAGTTTGTTTCTAAGTTTCAATGCCCTCTTTTTTTCCCTCATGATGAAATTTACCTGCTAATAGTCTATCTGAAATTGATGAAGACACCAGATATTGACTACTCAACTTTTTTTCTTTTTCTCAATCAGTATCAGACAGGCCAGGCACATACATGTTGAGGATCGTGGTAAAACACCTGTTTTTCAGACAAGAAATTAGACTTTTCAGTTAACGCTCTTAAAAAGAGCGCTGTACAGATCAAACTCAATTGTTGGTCATGGATGGCATTGTTTTAAACCTGATCATCTAGGTTAAAAGACAAGAAGGCATCTCAGTAGACTAGAAAAAGCCTTTCAGAAAAGACTGAAACATTCACCTTGAAAATGATCAGCATTTTTTTTTTTTTTTTTGGAGACAAGGTCTCATCCTATTACCCAGGCTGGAGTGCAGTGGCGTCAGGGTTGTCATCATAGCTCACTGCAACTTCAAACTCCTGGGCTCAAGCAATCTTCCTCCCTCAGCAGACTGGAGATACCCGTCTTGTTTGATGGTCTGGGCCATGGGTTTTGATAGACACTCAAAGCAAACGCAGCTATTCAAACATTTGCCCATATCTGAAAAGTATCTTGGATACTCAAGTGCATTATGAAATGTGATTAACATGCTTTGATTTTGAAAAATACCAGAGAAGGAAAAGAATGTAAATAAAGGAATGGAAAATATATATACAATTGGACATTATGGAATCAGAAGTATGGACAGAAAATAAACAAACAAGATTAAGCTGATACATCTGGGAAAAGAAACACTAGCCCATTCATCCTTAAATTCCTCACGAAGTAAATGGGAAGCAACTGTTCCTATCCTCATTTTGCAAATGGGAAAATCAAGACATGAAGCAAAAGGAACAACATGAAAAAGAAAAAGTTACAGATTTACAAAAGTAATGATTCAGTAAGAATACTAGGGCTGAGTCTCCTGATGTCACACTCAACTGTTCTCATCTTTCTTTATCACAGAAGGACCCCATTTGTTGTTCCTACTTCTTCAGGAAATTTGTGAACCACCCAATAACTACTAATATATAATTATCTCTTTCAATGTATACAGAATATAATTTTAGCCAGGTATAAAAGATGCTGGAGAAAGGGGAAAAGATACGATCTTTGACTTCCAGGAGTTTTGTGTATTAGAGAGAGAGCCCTTGAAAGTGAGCACAAAAGAGCATGCATACCACCTTAAATCCTTTCAAAAGCAGATGGGAATGAATAAAATTAGTTTTAGAATAGATGGCATAGATTTAGTCTAATATCCTATATAGTGTGAAAAATATACACTTTTAAAAACTTTTAGACCAGGCTGAGCAATATAGCAAGACCTCATCCCTACAAAGAATAGAAAAAATTAGCCAGGCATGATGGCCCCTGCGTATAGTCCCAGCTACTAGGGAAGCTGAGGGAGGAAGATTGCTTGAGCCCAGGAGTTTGAAGTTGCAGTGAGCTATGATGACAACCCTGACGTCACTGCACTCCAGCCTGGGTAATAGGATGAGACCCGGTCTCCAAAAAAAAAAAAAAAAAAACAAGTAACAACAGAGACGCCGTAGACCCGGAGCAGCACAGAGGCAGTGAATAATAGCTCTTCAAGTCTGTAATAAAAAATGGCCTCCAATAAAACTACATTGCAAAAATGGGAAAGAAACAGAATAGAAAGAGTAAAAAAGTTGAAGAGGCAGAGCCTGAAGAATTTGTGGTGGAAAAAGTACTGGATTGATATGTAGTAAATGGGAAAGTGGAGTATTTCCTGAAGTGGAAGGGATTTACAGATGCTGACAATACTTGGGAACCTGAAGAAAATTCGGATTCTCCAGAGTTAATTGAAGCATTTCTTAATTCTCAAAAAGCTGGTAAAGAAAAAGATGGTACAAAAAGAAAATCTTTATCTGATAGTGAATCTGATGATAGCAAATCAAAGAAGGAAAGAGATGCTGCGGACAAACCAAGAGGCTTTGCCAGAGGTCTTGATCCTGAAAGAACAATTGGTACCACAGATAGTAGTGGAGAATTAATGTTTCTTATGAAATGGAAAGATTCAGATGAGGCAGATTTGGTGCTGGCAAAAGAGGCAAATATGAACTGTCCTCAAATTGTAATTGCTTTTTATGAAGAGAGACTAACTTGGCATTCTTGTCCAGAAGATGAAGCTCAATAATTGTTTGCATTGCTTTTTATATATATTTATATACTTATATATATATATATAAAATCTGCATCTTGGTTTTTGATTTACTAGTGTGAAGAAATAACTACATCTAATAAATCAAGTTTGATATAAAGAAAAAAAGAAAACAAATAACAAGATGACAGATTTAAACTCAACCATATAGATAATTGCATTACAACAAAGAAAAAAAGAAAACAAATAACAAGATGACAGATTTAAACTCAACCATATAGATAATTGCATTACAAAACACACCATTTAAGAGACAAAGATTGTCAGACTAGATAAAAAAAAGCAAGGCCCAATTACAGTGCCACTGATAAAAATGTACTTTTTTCATATTGGATATAGCCTATTAAAAAACATATGTCTTTAATGTACTTTGACTCAATATTCAGATAACACTGAGTACAGCAGCAATTAAATAAAAATCAACAGAAAGATTTATATTTCATTGAGTTAGGTAGGCTCATTCTAATTTTAAAACATTTACATACATTGCTAGTAATATTATATGCTTCAACTAATATTAAAGGGAAAAATACTACTATGGTACCCCCTCTGCTTTTTTAAACATATCAGAGTTTAAGCAGAAGTAAATGGTAAGTATTACTGTCAGGTAGAGCTTAAGATCTCTGTGGGATTCATGTGTATTTTTTTAAATGGCCATAAATATTAAGCATATCAATGGAACAATAACTTTCTAAGCAGAGTTTGAGCACAATTTAAGCATAATATGCCAAGACCACATGAAATAAAAAAGAAGAGTGGGTAATAATTTACCTGCGGAAGTTTTGATTGAACATATGCCATAAGTGTTCCTTTCCTGAAATCATACCAGCAAAGTGGAAAGTTAACAACATGTGAACAATGGGGAACAACTTAATTAAAATGACTCAAAAAAGAAAATGATTATTTTGTAAAAATAGGCTCTGAGAAATATCCATGGCAAAGTTGGTTGGATTCTAAGGTCAGCAAGATTCCGAAAACAAAAAGGTATATTAACGCCTCTGTAGCATAAAAATTTAGACAGCCATTTAAAACAAATCCAGGATTTTAAATAGACCAAGTTATAGTTAAATATAAGGTCTTGATAAAGCCAATGACCTGTTCAAGTAAAAATTAAATATCTCTTGCATCATAGCTAAAGTTTGTCTCTTAGGAAACATCCCAGCAATTTGCTAAGTCAACTACTAATTACCTTCATAGGATTTTAACATGACATTGCACCTAGACAGTCTTCTTTACTCTTAATTGGAAAGAAAAAAAAGGTAAAGGCTTAAAGCCTAACAAATGTGTCATATTACTTTTACTTTATAATCTTTTGTTGATAAAGTATTCCACTGGTAGAAAGAACAGGAGCTGAATGTAAAGCAGAAATGATGCCTTTCAAACATTGCAAACCTAAATGTAGCTTAAACACCAAGATAAGAAATTTTAAAAAAATTCTTAGGTATTCAACTGAAATAAATACATATATACTTAAAATAATGAAAATAAAGATTAGAATTAGATTATATAAGCATAATATCTGTACATCATATGTATGTTCCCTATGTGACATACCTAGGATACTTGTTAACTCATAGATACTGAAAATGTTATCTTCCACCAATGTACATGAGAACAAGAACACATTTTAATGTGATATATTCCTAGCAATGTAAGATATTCAACTCTTATTTTTGTCTGTTTAGGGAGAGGAGATTGGGGTTTTTGCTTGTTTCTTGGAATAGGGCTTACGATAGTCTTTTACGATTGGTCTACACAAATATTACATACGTGGATATTTAGAAAAGTCTTTTTTAACATTCAATTTCAAAAGTTTATATGGATTCTGTCTACATAATCAGTAAGCTAGCCTTCCCAAAGTAAAAGTTAAGCAGGATGACCTATTAATAATGAATAGTGTATTAGACAGACTGATTATAGATACCCTGGGGACAGGGATTATATCTTATATTCTACATTCTACCAATCATCTAGCATGGTACCTTACTTATAATAATTATATAATAAATACTGGTTGTCTGAAATAGATTCAAACAGCCTAGATCCTAGCCCTACTTGTACCATTGACATTTTTGGAAATGTAATAATTATCTAATGGGATATCTAGCCCACAACTTATTCCTTCTCTCTTCTTCGAACTGACCACCATCCAGAGGAGAAAGCCCATCCCTACCCCAATTTTAACCTTGTTGCTATTATATGACCCTTACTCGACCATAGCTAAATGAATCAAGGGTTGACTTATGACTCAAACTAAGTAAATTAGAGTGTCTCATTGGAGAATTTGAACTTATAGGCACATAGACTTGCAGTTGGAAGCTAAACATCTCAATGACAGAGCATTAAAACAAAAGTTCAGCTGAGATTCTTAGAGCTATCTTGGTCCCTCTTTCTGAGGCCTAGCTGTCCATCTTTTCCTTGAATTCTGAGAGGTCCCATCCCTTATATTCTTAAGGGAACATTTCCCTTTTGGGTAGTAAACAGTAGAAATGAACTAAAGCTTTAAGCAAGAATCTGGGGCAAGTCACTTTTCTTTACAGCTGTTTCAATATATGTAAAATATTATACATATTCTTCAAGTAAGAAAGGTCCTTAGGTTTGTTAATTCAAATTCCCTCCCAATCAGGAATTTCTTTGACCATCTCCCTAAGAAGGGGCTCATGCTAACTATTATTTGAACAGAAGAAGCCAGTTCTAATTGCTTGGTCCTTTTTTAGATGGAGCTAAAACTCAGCCTTCCTATAACATTGATCCATTGGTCCTGGTTCTGATTCTGACTACAGAAATTTAAATAAATTTCTTCTACCTTCCTTTGTCAATCTTTAACCTTATTGAAGGGAGATGCCCTATCACTCCCTTATGTTCACTCTTATCAAGGTTAAACTTTCCCAGCCCATTCATTCTTACCTGTACTTGCTAAGAATAACTTAATAAGGTATATATCAAGGTAAGAGACTTGATTTCTGTACATGGCTACTGAGATGTGACTACTAAAGAAAACTCTACTTTCGGCTCCTCTGTATGTGAAGAAAAGGCATGGAAAAGTGTCTCTACGCCCACAGAACATTTCTGTATGGAGAGATAATATTATCCCAGTTAGGAAACTGACAGAAGCCCAATTCCAAACAAGCAATAGCCAAGTTTGATACAGCCCACAATACTTCCTTCCCTATCCTCAGGTCCATCCAGTTCGCTATGCAGCCATGCTTTCCCCACAAAATGATTTTCATTTGTCTGTAGAAAGTGCCCCTAAATACAAGGAGGCATTTATTCTCTGTTCCTGTTTCTAAGGCATAGCTCAGATCAAGGCATAGGAGTTCATACACCTGCTCAGGAGCCTAAAAAGAAAATCAAGGCTCACCCACATATGACACCAACCTGCATTTGACATAAAAATCAACAAACAAAAAAGAGTATTCAAGAGAAGCAACCGTAGAATGGCAGTACGAGGACCTTGGAAAATCTGCTAGTTCAAAAAATCAATAAGAACACCAGCAAAATTGTCAAAATAAATTCTTCCAGAACTCTGTAAGTTAATCAAAGGTTTGCAACAATTGAGAAGTATTTCTTCAAAAAAAAAAATAGCTGAATCCTAGTAAGAATAGTAAGCTCAGAGGCATTTTAATTTTCTCTATTCCTATCTTCCATTCACCACCTCCAAGGTCCCCTATAAAACCAGCAGTCTTATCACCACTGTAGATATCCAATAACAAGTGCTGGTGAGGATGTGGAAAAATTAGAATCCTTATGTATTGCTGGTAGGCATGAAAATGGTGCAGCCGCCTTGTAAAACAATTTGACAGTTCCTCAAAAAATTTAACATAGAATTACCATATGACCCTGAAGTTATACACCCAAGAGAATTGAAAAAAATTCCATACAAAAACTTTTACACAAATATTCATAGCAGCATTGTTCATAATAATCAAAATGTAGAAACAACCCAAATACCTACCTATCAATTGATGAATATATAAACAAATGGATGTGGTATACCATACAGTAAAATATTATTTGCCAGTGAAAAGTAATAAAGTACTACTATATACTAAAACATGCATAAACATTATTCAAAGGGAAAAAAGGCTGGTCCCAAAAGACCACTTGTTATATGATTCCATTTATATGAAATGTCCAGAATAGGCAAATCCATAGGGACAGAAAATAGATTAGTTGCTGCCAGGGACTGGAGGGAAGGAAAAATGTGGAGTAACTACTAATGGGTACAGGGTTCTTTTTAGAGTGCTGAAAATGTTCTAAAACTGAATATTGGTGACGGTTGCATAACTCTGTAAATATACTAAAAACCACTAAATTGTAATTGAAAGTGTTATTAAAAAGCTTGTTATTTTTTTTAAAGGAGTTACCACCAGTCTAAGAACTGTTCCCACACTTTCTCACCTTTGTTTCTTTGATCATACCTTTCCTTTACCTGGAATGCACTCCCTTTCATTTCTAACTGTTGAAATCAAACCCATTCTCTAAGAGCCCATTCAAATGCCATTCTTCCCATGGAGTCTTTTCTGATCCTCCCAGAGTGGCTTTCTTCTTTTTCCTTTCAACTTCAAAAACACTTCATTCTATTATATCACTTTAAATATGTTAACTTTATCAGTTGTTTGTGAACATCTTTTATCTTCTATACTAAATAGTAAGATCCTTGAGGGCAGGGGTCATACCTTGTTTGTGTAGGGAAATCTAGCATCCCCACTCCCACACTTCCTTGCTGAAACACTTTCTTCCCAATATATTGGGGTACTTTGGGGTGCTAAAACATTTCTAATTTCATAATAAAAGCTAAAGGAAAAATAGGATTTGCTCAAAGATTTACTATCTATTGTATGCTCGGTCCTATGCTAGGCCCAGTGAGGAGTAGAAAAGTATAACACAGGTTCTCTATCTAGAAGACAACAAGTTAAAAACTGAATGGTGGACCATGGAACAAAAGGCATTTGTAGAAACTGTTTAACCCTATAATCCATTTAATACTTCTCTCAAAATACATAAATCAGGAGGATGATGTCAGCAAGATGGTTGACAAGAGGTGCCTGTTGCTCACTTCCCTGACAAAAAAAGGATGAAAGCAATGAATAAACAGCTATATTTCAACTAGAGTACCTGAGGAAGAATGCAAAAGTACAGCAGGGGTCTGGTGGAGACCCCGTGGAACATGAAGATTTAGGATGGCTGCATAGAAAAAGGAGTGAGTCTCCCTGCCGCTGCCACGGTGTCTCCCCATCTGGGATCAGTGTGGAACCAGGAAGGAATTCCCTATGCAGGGGGAAGGTAAGCAGGTGGCCTCCAGCAGGCCTCATTAATGCCACAGTCATTGGCATCTGCTGCAGAATCCTGTAGTTCTCACAGGCCCAGAGCTCAGTTTGAGGAGCTGGCAGGCATTCACATAGCTGCACTGCCCTAGAGAAGAAGCCCATGTTGTATCCCCTTCTTCTCTGTGACCCAACCTGTTGCTATAAAGTGCTACCTTAAAGCCATAGCCACTGTTAGAGTGTGCCTTGCTCCAAGAGCCAGTAGCCACTCCACCTCCCCAATTTGATACTCCACTGCCATTTTACCACACTCACATGCAGTAGCACACCATTCCTAAGCTGAGATGCTATAGCTCCATAACCCTGGCAACAAGCTGCATAGAAGGTGCTCCATCTTCCCTATCCCAAGGACTGCAGCACCCCAACCCTGGCCACTCAGAGCCTATGTTCAGCAGAACAGCCGTGATCCTGGTGCTCTGCCCACAAGTGCCCAAGCAGAGCCACCAGCTGACCAGCCCTTCACTTCCCTGGTGTGTGAACTACCATGGCACCCCACCTGCAGGGGAGCAGCACCCAACCCAGCTGTAGGCTGACCAGCCCCATGCTTCCCCAGAGCATAGACCATCCCAGCACCTTGCCCCCTGGAGAGAAGTGCCTCAGCCAAGCTTCAGACCAACCAGCCCCATGTTTCCTCTGAGTGAGGACTAGCCTGGTGCCCTGTCCCCAGGGAAGCAGCGCCCAAGCAAAGTCACAGGCCAACCAGCCCCATACTTTCCCTGGAGCGCAAACCAGCCTAGGACCCTGCCCCAGGGGAGCAGTGCCAATCTGCTGGTAGACCAGCCCCAGGTTTCCCTGGAAGAGAGACCAGCCTGGAGCCCTCCCCTCAGAGGAGCAGAGCCTGATGTAGGCAGATCAGCTACACAAAACTCTGTAGCCTAAGCAACTGAGGCACTCACAGACATCACCAACATTCAGCTAAAGAAACTGTACAAAGGGTATAGTATGGCATCTTCTC
>JAQIFY010001323.1:0-14274 GCA_028533085.1 Varecia variegata | reverse complement strand
TGGCTCACGCCAGTAATCCTAGCACTCTGGGAGGCCGAGGCAGGAGGATCACTCGAGGTCAGTAGTTTGAGACCAGCCTGAGCAAGAGTGAGACCCCGTCTCTACTAAAAATAGAAAGAAATTATCTGGCCAACTAAAATTATATATAGAAAAAATTAGCCGGGCATGGTGGCGCATGCCTGTAGTCCCAGCTACTTGGGAGGCTGAGGCAGGAGGATCGCTTGAGCCCAGGAGTTTGAGGTTGCTGTGAGCTAGACTGACACTACGATACTGTAGCCCGGGCAACAGAGCGAGACTCTGTCTCAAACAAAAAAAGAATGTGAAGGAGGAAACTGAAAGAGAAACCCGATGGCCCATCTCTCTTCCTGTACACTCTTTCTGCTTTCTCAGATTTCTACCCCTTTCCCAGTGGTTCTCTGGCTGCGCAACAAAATCACCTGAGGAGCTATTGAATGATAAAAGGGCCTCGCCTCCACCTCTGGCGTTTCTGATCCAACAGATGTGGGGATGGATGGCTTTTTGTTTCTTCGTAGGTCCAGAGGTGCTGTCGACGTGCAGCTAGGAGTGAGGACCTCTGCATGGCTTCAGCTCTCTTAAAAGCCAAAGACCCCCACGATGTCAGGGATCATTCGTAGACAGATGACTCCAAATCTAACTCGCTAGACGCAACTACCTTCCATCCGGGTGTCTCCCCAGCTCGTTCCCACCGACCAGCCTCGCCTCCTTAGGGCCTCCCATCTGTGGTGGCCCAGTCTTCCTTCCAGTGACTCAGGCTCCCAGTGACTTGAAGGCATCTTTGACTCTGCCATTCTCTGTACCCCCAGCGTCCTATCTGCACCAGCTTAGTAACTCCACCCTCATAGCTCACCCTAAACCAGATCCTCGCTTGCCATTCCTCCTGCCACTCTTCAATCCAGGCTCCCTTTGTCGCTTGACAAATTGTTCACAGCCATCGGGCAGGGGTGTCTTTCTCCCGTGTTTACCCACTTTAATCCATCCTAACCTGACCTGTTAGCCCGTTGTGTAAAACTACAATGGGTCCCTGCTGCCAACCTTTCAAAAACAAGCCCCTTCATCTATCTTTTAGGTTCCACAATAGGAAGCTAATCTAAGTTTCCAGCCTCATCTTTGATTATCCAGCAGCATGAAGACATCCCACTGACTAGAGAGCATTACTCTTTCTTTCCTAAACATGTCCCAGGCTTTCCTGATTTTATGACCTCACTCTTTCTGCTCGCTCGACCTAAAATACCCTCCTCCCCATTTTAGGCTACCTCCTTCCTGAAGGCTCTCAGCTCTCTCCAGGTGAATCTGAGCCTCGGTAACACTGTGCTTGAGGGTCAGCTCTTTCGTGGCAGTCATCACATCCTGTCTCGTTGCTTGGTTACCTTTGGCTGTATCTCACCCCTTGATTGAGGTGTTCAGAGCACTGCCCTGAGAGCCTTGTAGCTGCAGGGAAAGAGAGTGGGCTTTGGAGCCAGGGAGCCCTATGTTTCAGTCCCAGTTCTGCCAACTAACAGCTGTTTGGGCGTTAAATTATTTGACCCTTCCCTGCCTTAGTTTCTCCATCTGTAAAATTGGAATATTAATATCCATTTCCTAGCATTAGGATGAAGTCCGAATGAGATAATGCTTGCAAAGTGCCTGACACACACGAAAAGGCTCTCAACAATGGCAGTTCTCATTAATAAAAGTCAAATGGAGGCTTAACAGGCTTTTGTCTTTAATGGAAGGTGGAGTCCTGTTAATCCAGCTCGATGGAACCATTTTCTACAGATATTCACAACCAGGTCCTCTTTACTCATTAAGAAGATTACAGGGCTATTTTTATTTTTGAGAGACTACTCTGAAGCAGAGAAGTAGCAGCTTCCTCCCTATTATCTGTCTGCCAATAATAATAAGTGAAATGGTAAGTAGACAGGAAAGGGAAGAAGCAGAAAGAAAACTCTAGATTAAAATATCCAGCAGTACATATCAAGAGACATAAAATGCTCACAACTGTCCAAAATAAATATTACCAAGTTGCATTATGCAGTATACGAAAGAATAAACCCCCATAGTCAGGTAGCTTATTTCAGGGAGGTAGAAATCATTAAATCATAGAAAAGCTATTGATATAATACATCAAACCATTATGTCACATACAAAAAATGTAGAATTGCTTCTATAGACGCTTACAATGTATTTGACAATATTAAATTACAATCCCTGATAACATTATCTTAATAGGAGAAATAGAAAAAATATTTACTCAATATAAGAAAAGGTATCAGATTAAATCCAATAGACAGCCTTCTATTTAATAGCAAAACATTAGTGATATGCCCCTTAAAAATATACCCCCAAAAAGAATACTGTTTAATATTGTTCTAAAAGTTGTGACCAAGGGAATAAGACATGACACAAAATTAAAAAGAAATCTTGAATAAAGAAGAGATGAAATGATATTTATTTGGGGATGAAGTTACTGTACAACTATAAATAAATAACGTGAAAACTGATTAAACACAGGGGGCTGAATGTAAAATAAATAAAAATCGAAAGATTTCCAATATGATTCTAACAATCAGCTAGAAACTTTTTTATTTACACATATTTATATATAGTTTACCTTTCCTAAAAAGATTCAAGATGGTTGTAAAAAAAATGAATACAGAAAGCCCATCTACAGTAAAAACAAAAATAATTATAAAATATCTAGAAGTAGCCTTAATGCACAATATCTTTCAAATATTTGAAGAAAAGAACAAAATTTTAGTGAGATATATTTATAAAATCTTGAAAAAATGGAAAAAGATATTATGTTCCTGAGCAGGAAGATGTTGATGTAAATATTTAAAGATTTTCAAAATAATATAGGTTTAATCAAGACATTCAACAAGTATTTACTGAGCACCTACTATATACCAAGCAAAATGCTAGGTATGGGGGGATACAGTTGTGAACAACACAAAGCGTCTGCCCTCCTGGTGTTTAGATTCTTGTGGAGTTGGCACAACGAACAAATAAAGCCTTAATATAATATCAATATAATGTTAGGTAATGTTAAGTGTATTGAATAAAAATGAAACAGAGTTAAGAGATGGAGAATGAAAGAGGGGAGATGCTGTTTAGAGTGGTCAGGAAAGGCCTCTGAGCAAGGAACATTTGAACAGAGGCTCGAATAAAGCATAGTATAGTCGTGTTGCTGTCTGGGAGAACAGTGTTTCTTGCAGAAGGAACAGCAAAAGCAAGACCCAGACATGCAGCTGGTCCAGGAACAGAGAAATCCAGTGTTGCCGAAGCGGAGTGAGTGAGGTTGAGACTGGCAGGAGATGAAGACAGGTAATTCAGGGCAGATCGTGTAGGGCCTTGTAGACCATAGAAGGATTTAGGGGGATTGTCCTAAGTCTGGTGGCAGCCATTTTGACCACATGAGGATGTGATATAATTACATTGTTTTAAAGAATGAGGAGGAAATAGTGAGGGCTGTTAGGCAGCCCTTTCAGTAATTCAGGCTGGAGAAAATGAGCTTATACTAGGGTCCCAGGGGTGGAAGGAACCAGAAGTAGATTCCAGGTGTATTTTGGAGATAGATATAAAGGATTTGCAGATGGGTTTGGTATGAGAGGTGAGAAAAAGAGAGGAATCCAGGTTGGCCCCTAGGTTTTTGTCCTGAAGTGACTAGTTGGATCCTAATGCTAGTTACTTTGATGGGGAAGATTGGGGAAGGAGCAGGAGCCAGAAGTTGAAACCGAGAGTTGGGGGGGGGTGTTGTTTTTTTGTTTTTGTTTTGTTTTGAGACAGAGTTTCACCCTGTTGCCCGGGCTAGAGTTCTGTGACGTCATCATAGCTCACAGCAACCTCCAACTCCTGGGCTCAAGCGATCCTCCTGCCTCAGCCTCCCCAGTGTCTGGGACTACAGGCGTGCGCCGCCACGCCTGACTAATTATTTCTATTTTTAGTTGCCTGGCTAATCTTTTCTATTTTTTTAGTAGAGACAGTCTCACTCTTGCTCAGGCTGGTCTTGAACTCCTGAGCTCAAGTGATCCTCCCGCCTTGGCCTCCCTGAGTGTTAGGATTACAGGTGTGAGCCACCACGCCCGGCCAAGAGCTGTGTTTTAGACATGTTAAATCTGAAATGTCTGTTAGACGCCACGTGGAGATGTGCAGTAGGCAGTTGCTCCAAGAGTCTGACATGAGCAGAGAGACCGAATGTTGGGATGTGAAGGCAGAGGATTGGATGAGGCCATCTGTGGAGAGAAAGCACAGACCCCTGGGACGCCCCAACACCAGGAGTCTGGGACCAGACAAAAGATCCAGCAGAGAAGACAAGGAGACATCTAGTATATAGGAGAGAACCCAGGAGAGTGTGGAGTCTCAGAGGCCAAGGAAGTGGTTTAATATAACTTCCATCAAAGTAGCCATGTTTTATTTTTATTAACTGACAAAATGATTCTAAGATGTACCAGAAAAACATAACGCACCCCTAACATAATGGACCATTCTGCTAGATCCTTCCTTTGTAACAACTGATACAGACATGATGTTTTTATGACCTTGTACAATGAAAATAAAATCTTTCTTAAGACAAAAAAGCTACTTGCTCATGAAAGCCTTCTGTCTCTCACTATATAACCGCCTCATTTGCATATTGGCATGCTCTTTTCCGTCACTTTGCTGCAGCCCTTGTAGCATGTTAATAAAATGTAGCATGTGCTTGAAAAAAAAAAATGTCCAGGACATTTTGTTTTTGAGACTCCTAAGTTGACTCAATTTTATGTAAGAATCTGTGATGCCATGAGGAAGCATAGTAAACCCTCAGGCAGGAACAAATTATTCAATAAATGGTGATGGAACAAGTATCTAGAAATATGAAAGCAACATTGATTTCTCATTTCATTCTACACACCAAAGTAAATTCTAGATGGGTTAAATATTTAAATATTTAAAATTTTTTAAAAATTATTTTATTTTATTTTTTTAAGAGATTGGGTCTCCCTGTGTTGTCCAGGCTGGACTCGAACTCCTGAGCTCAAGCTATCCTCCTGTCTCAGCCTCCCAGACGGCTGGGACTACAGGTGCATGCCTCTATGCCTGACTGAAATATTGAAACTTTTAACAGTAGAAACATGTAAAGAAAATATGGACATATATTTATAAAACTTCTACAAAGGGGAAGATTTCCTAAGCTTAGAAATAACAGAAGAAACTATAAAGCAAAAGACCAGCAGATTTCAATCAATAAAAATGAAAAATTTTGTATACAAAAGACTATTAGGTAAATATTAAAATGGGAAAATTTTTTCAATAAAATGTCAAAGTCAATATATTCTCTACATAAAGAGCTCATGCAAACGGATAAGAAAACCAGTAGGGTCCCAGTGATTAATGGTCAATGGAATATTCACAAAAGAGATCATTACCCAAAAGAGAAAATTCAACTAGTCAACTAATACATGCAAGCATGTTGATTCTTGATAGTAATCAAAGAAACACCACAAAAAATAGTGATCATTTTTCACCAATGCTATTACCAAAGATTAGTTTTTTGGGTTTGGGGGTTTTTTGACTTTTTACTTATTTATTTATTTTCTTTTTAGAGACAGGGTCTCGCTCTGTTGCCCAGGCTGGAGTGCAGTAGCATGATCATAGCTCACTGTAGCCTCGAACTTCTGGGCTCAAGTGATCCTCCTGCTTCAGCCTTCCTAGAAGCTGGGACTACAGGTGTGTGCCACTGTGCCCAGCTAATTTTCTTTTTTTTAGTTTTACTTTTTGTAGAGATGAGGGGTCTCTCTATGTTGCCCAGGCTGGTCTCGAATTCATGGCCTCAAGTGATCCTCCCATCTTGACCTCCCAAAGTGCTGGGATTACAGGCATGAGCCACTGCACCCAGCCAAAGATTAGTTTTAAAAATCATACTATCCAGTACTGGGAAAGGTTCGGTAAAGAGGTCCCTCTTTTGTCCCGATGGTATGAATTTAGACAAGCAATTTGAATTTGCATCAGGTCCTTTAAAAAAAAAAGTCCACACTCAATGGATGACCCAGCAAATCCACTTGGAGATTATCTTAAAGAAATACAAAGCTTTTTATAAAAATAAATCAATAAAAATAAATCAACATACCATTATTTATAATGGCCTCCAAATGGAAATAAAAGTTTTGCAGATATAGTGGACCTGAAATAATTAAATTAGAAAACAGCCTTCCCTGTTGCAGCCAGAAATACTTCTTAATAATGTTACAAAAGAAGTTTCACTGCATGCATATTTCTGCCCAGTGGGGATCTCTTTGTAGCTCTGACCCCAATCAGTGGGTTACTTTGTCCACCAAAGGGAGAAGAATTTAGCTTCTGTGCACACAATGTGGGCATAACCTAGAGGCCGCTGACCGGGGAACACGGAGAACCCAGATTAAAGGGCTGGGAAAACTACAGGGTCGTGGAAATAGAAAGCAAAGTTTCCTCTGATACTAAATAAGCAGCAGTAGGCATTTTTGCAAAACTTATTAAAGGAAAACAAAGTCTCCTTTGTGATAAAATTGATATAGACTTTTATTCTGAGCAAACTCAAAGACAATTTCTGCAGAGAACTTAGGGCAAGACTGAAAGAAAATAACATTCCTGAAAATACGGCCATAAGACAAGGCAATTGAGGAAGATCATTAGGTGGACTGAGGCAAAGTCCAAAGCAGGGGAACCCGTGAAGCCACTTGGCCACTCATTCCAACCCTCTGCTGCGTGCCCAGACCCAGCGCCAGAAGCAAGATGTCATGGGTCACCAGACTACGTGCATCTAACAGCCACCACCAAAGTGAAGTAAAATTCAACAATTTTCAGAATCTGAGAAATGAGAAGAAGGTAAAGAATATGTTTGTCCAATGGAATGGGGACAGGCATCAGGAAGTGCATCTGAGAAAGGATCCGAACCTGGTTTGGACACGCGCCTGTATGGCCAAGATGATTTGGACTGGTTAGAGCAGATGGAAGACGCAGAAGGGACAGTGAGGTGCGTTCTCCGAAGGCATCAACAATCTGACACAGGTTAAAAGACGACGACGTTTAAAGACTTTGCTGCCTGTTCCCCCAGTGCCGGCATCCGAGCCGAAGACTCAAATGTCTGATCCGAGCACCTGGGTGAACGTGAGAAGCTTCACCAAACCCTCACAGTGTGCATACAGCAAGCACCAGACTGTATATTGTTTAGCTTTCCAACTTCTGCTTACTGAGCAGTAGAGACTGAAAGTGCGGGAGACGAGCTAATTTCGAAGGTGCCAGGAAAAATGAGATGCTGGTAAATGAGAATATAATGGTTTTCTTCTATTGAATGTCAAAATCTGTTATATATTCTATTTAATAAAGTGTTGCATTTAAAAAAACATAAAATTAGAAATATAAAATCACATATAAAAATATTTAGAATAAAAACAAATTATAAATATTAGAAAGATGATAAATACTACGATATCCACAAGTCTAGAAATATATAATATTTTTGGTTTTTTAATTCTCTGACACCACTTTCCAATGCTTTTTTCTACATATTCTGGCTGCATTTTCTTTGATCACCTCTTCATATGACACTAATCTTGGCTTCGATAGAAAGAAAAGAATATTGTCTTCCTCTAGCAGGGTTGGTCTAAATTTCTGTTTTATTATTGATAGACAGGATGTATAAAACATGAGACCTCACACATAGATGTACTCACTGCTACAAGATTATGCACAAGAAACATAGGAATTCTAACAAAATCTATTTTAGCTGATTCCCATAAAATATATATTTTGGGTTTATAATTATATATAATGTAGTATTAAGTATATTCCTTACAGGAGAGCATTTTGGTCTGGATGGGGCATTAATGAGCACCAAATCCTTTGCCTCCAAATTTTACACATCGGATACTTGGAGGAGTTTTTCCCAGAATGACTTCTGGCTCTACATGTCGCAACCTCACTTCTCTCTCTCTCCCCACATACTCCAGCTAGGGGCTGCAGGACACGTTCTTATCCTGATACAGCCTCTGACCCTGGTCCTTCAACGTGGTGCCTGGTAAGTTAGCTCGGGGACAGGAAGAGCATCCAGAAGCCATTTCTATACCAGGTCAGCCAGTAACAGCTTAACTATGTAAGGAAGTGACTATGACCCTCATAAACATAATCTACTAAAACCAAAACTTACTGTATCCCCAATTCAACTTCCCATTAATGAGATCCCCAAATGCTCATGTCCGCAGTAACGCCACCTGACTGCAGTGTGACAGATGGGAAGTCAAAGTGGGAAGAGATAATGGTCTCAACCAATTGCAATTAGAGTATTTTACTTTTGCAAATTTTACAAAAATCTATTCACGGTGTGTGAATGTGTGAGGATCCTTCCCACCACCAATCTCATGTGTGTTGATAGAGTGCAAACAATTGAATATCAAGCTGTGTATTGCCTTAGTAGAAAGGTACATTTGTGGCCACAAATAGGATACATTAAAAAACCAAACATTTGTGACATTTGGAATTCTCTAACTTGCAGTTACTTGCCAAGTTGCTGAATAAGCCAGATGTAAAAATGTTCATTTTATTGTATCAAATGGGGGAACGGGATTCCCTGGCCAAATGGTTGTGTGGTTTTATAAATTTCAACAATGCTGAAACCACAATTACTTTTGCAGCAACCTAGTAAGTTTCACTACAGGTCTTTCGATAGAGGAAAGGCAAAGAAATAATCTCAAAAACATTGACATGCAATTCATTTTTTAAACGAATATAAAAACAAAGAAACAATCTAATAGATCAGTGAAAGTAACAAGAAATTTAACAGGCTTTGACTTTGGTCTAAGAAGCTAGAAGTTTACTTAGGTGCCCTTGCTAACCAAGAAGTGTCCTATTCCTGGCTTAACCGTGGAGCAAGGGAGAAGGACATGCTGAGAAAACGGGCCGGGTTCTCCAACTGCCTTGATCTGTTCTCCCCGTATCAGTTTTCTCTTGCTGTCGTAAGAAATGACCACAAACTTGGTGGCTTTAAATAACATAAATATGTTATCCTACAGTTCTGTATGTCACAAGTCTGACCCGACCTCACCGGGCTAAAATTGTACTATTGGCAGGGTCGTGTTCCTTTCTGGAGGCTCTGGGGGAGAGTTCCTTTCCCTTCCCTGCCTCTCCCAGCTTCTAGAAGAAGCCCACGCTGCTTGCTCGTGGCCCCATTTCTCCATGTTCAAGGTCAGCAACGTAGCATCTCCCGAAACCGTCTTCTGTGGGCACAGCTGAAAAAGGTTCTTCGCTTTTCAGGACTTGTGATGAGAGCGGGCCCACCTGCACAATCCAGGATAATCCCCCATCTCAAGATAGCGTATTCACAGGTTCTGGCATTTCAGAGGTGGACATCCTGGAGGGGCACCATTCTGCCTGCCACATTTCCCCAGCCTGGGACAGAGAGGGGGCAGCAGGCTGCCAGGCTCCTTCCCACTGCAAGGGGCACCGTATAGACTATTCTGTTCCCAGCCCTCCACAGGGGCAAGTTTTCCAACATGGTAACGTAAGAGTGAGGAGGGTGGGAACGGCTTTTCTCTTGAAAAATGAACATTAATAATACTAACACAATAAAAGTCATCCGTGAGGCCTTTCCTCTTGGGAACTCTGAGTGTTTTATTTTGTGTGAGTTGAGTGGCCATCCAGCCTGCACGTATGACCAAGAGATAAAATAGTAGTACTTTGGTTATTATTTGTCTTGGCCCTGGTTTAAACTGCTGATTATACAATAAAACCAAAGGGCATCAGAGTCCATTTCCAGACTCCTGGGAGGTCCATTTCCCTTCATTGCTACTTTGTCGTTTTTGTGCTTTTCCTGATTTTGCCCAAATATTTGCAATTTGGGTGGGGGCCACGATTTACCAGTCGACCCAGAATTCTTTCCACCCGCATGCTACTATTCAACTTCTAGTGTAACAAAGCTCCTTTGAACTTTACATATCAAAGAAAAATCACTCTTTTTTAGACTAACATCTAAGGCAACTCGGTGTGCATGGAGAGAGAGATGCCAGGGCTGCAAGGGACTTCAAGACCTAACAGATCTTCTGGCAAACTGTCACCTATTGATTGGAGATCCTTGATTTTAGAGAACTATTACATTTTATGTATTAATAGACGGCCTCTGCTAAGCAATCCTTTCCTTTTATACTTTGCCATTAAAACAATTTATTAATATAATCAAGGACATTAACTTCTGTCTTGTTCTTTCTTTGAAATGTTTTGCTAATTATTATGCAGATACTAAACCACAATCTAGGCAGTTCTTTGTATACTACAATAATGATCAAATAGATGAGTGAATGAACAAAAGAAACAATGTTATATGGGGGATAAGCCCAAATTTATCAAGTTTTGGCTTCTTCAATAATTTCTCTATGGCCTTAGGTATGTCACTTAACTTTGCTGGGCCTCAGTTTCCTCGCATAGAAAGTGTGGGTACTAATGCCTGCCTTATAAGTTTACTGTAAGAATTTGAGATAATGTGTGTAAAATCCCTGAAACACAGAAGCAGGCAGGAAATCTCTCTCTCTCAATAGGAACCATTAACCAGTGTTCTGCTCTTTGGGGATTACACAGCTAACCCTCAATAATCCACAAGTGGGTTATTCTCTTTGCAAATTAGCTCCAGCACATTTCTGAAAGCAAGTAGATTTTCCCATGAACTCCTTGCTTACTCTTGGCTGACTTCCCACCACCAAACTCATGTGTATTTATAGAGTGCAAACAATTGAATATCAAGCTATGTATTACCTTAGTAGAAAGGTACATTTGTGGCCACAAATAGGATACATTAAAAAACCAAACATCTGTGACATTTGGAATTCTCTAACTTGCAGTTATTTGCCAAGTTGCTGAATAAGCCAGATGTAGAAATGTTCATTTTATTGTATCAAATGGGGGAACAGGATTCCCTGGCCAAATGATTGTGTGCTTTTATACTTTTTCATTTTTCCTTTTTGCTTGCAACTCTTAGGTCCTGTCTATGTATAAACACCAACATTAATTTTCACCCAACAGCTTTCCTGATATCTACGATGTTTGCTGTCCTGGGCTCAGTTGGGATCATCAGATCAGTAATGTCTAACCTCAGCCCCTTCCCCGGGCCCCTGGAGAGGAGACTAATGGAATCATGGCTGATAGCTCATCAGTCAGCCGTGGTATCAGCCACTGCACGAGGCTGGGTCTCGTAGATTAGTGGAGAAGACACAAGCTTAAAGCCATGGGAGAAAAGCAAGGACGCAGGGATGGTTACAAACAGTGGTTGCAATGTGAAAATGAACGTCCTAATTATAGCATAGAAGGATAAGGCATCGCAATTTCAACCCAGGTTAAAGACATTGTACTTCTAATACATTCCCAGAGACTAGTAAATAAAGATCTAAAAAAAAATAACCCTTAAGTTTTCCTGATATTTACTAGGAAGAAGAAAACAACAAATAGAAAGAAAAGAAGTCAAAGACCAAAGAACCTTCCCTGGGATGTTCTTTGGCGTCAGGAACCAAACCCCACACCCCAAATCCGTGGGTCTTAGCTGCCTCTAGCGCCTGCTAGGAACGCGTGCCTGTCACGTGCTCTGTTTTCTTGTCTTTTCTTTTCAACAGCTTCATTGAGATAAAGTTCACATACCACAAAAATCACCCGTTTAAAGTAGGCAATGCACAGACTCGTGCAATCACCATCACAATTTGAGAACATTTTCATCACCTCAAGAAGGAAACTTGTACCCTTTAGCTACGGCCCCACCACCACCCCGCCATTGCTCCCCCAGCCCTAAGCAAGCATGATCTACTTTCTGCATCCATAGATTTGCCTTTGCTAGACATTTCATGGAAATAGCATCATGCAATATGTCATCTTTTGTGACTGGCTTGTTTCACTTAGCATAATGTTCACTTGGCAAGGCTCGTCCGTGGTATAGCATGTATCAGCACCTCACTTTTTATGGCCGAATAACAGTCCATTGTGTGGATAGACCATATTTGGCTTACCCATTCATTGGCTGGTGGGCATTTGGGTTGTTTCTGCCTTCTCGCTATTATGAATATTATGAATAAACATTCATGTATAAGTTTTAGTGTGGTCCCATGTTTCCATTTCTCTTGTGTTTACACCTAGCAGTGAAATTGCTTAGTCCTCTTGTAACTCTACGCTTCACTGTTAACAGTTAACTTGTTAACCACCAAGCTGTTTTCCAAAGTGGCTACACTGGCCGGATGTGGTGGCTCACGCCTGTAATCCTAGCACTCTGGGAGGCCGAGGCGGGTGGATCACTCGAGGTCAGGAGTTGGAGACCAGCTTGAGCAAGAGTGAGACCCCGTCTCTACTAAAAATAGAAAGAAATGATCTGGACAGCTAAAAATATATATAGAAAAAAATTAGCTGGGCATGGTGGCGCATGTCTGTAGTCCCAGCTACTCAGGACGCTGAGGCAGGAGGATTGCTTGGGCCCAGGAGTCTGAGGTTGCTGTGAGCTACTTTGATGCCACGGCACTCTAGCCTGGGCAACAGAGTAAGACTCTGTCTCAAAAAAATAAAAAACAAAGTGGCTACACCATTCCACCAGCAGGTTATAAAGTTTTTCCACAACCACACCTGTGGTGTGTGCTCATCCTTTGGCTTTATGTTGCTTTTTCCATGCGACAAAAGAAGTGGGATAAAAACACAGGATTTGATTTTTGGGCAAAAGAACCCACTATTAATATTCTAAGAAATGCTTATTTTCTACTACAAATGGGAGCTGACTTTTTTGTTTCAGGATGTACTATAATAAATTGGATGGTGAAGAGAATATTCAATGCTGAATGTGAAATATCAAAAAAATATTTCCTACATTACCACTTAAATAGTGAACAGCCCAAAGTCTGCCCCTGACCCATCCCATGACCTTCAACTGGCAAACTCTTACTCATCTTTTGGTTCTCTGGACGTGTTCCCAAGTCACTGGCTTGAGGTAGGTCACCTTGGTTCAAGCTCCAGTAGGATCTCTACTTCCTCCAACAAAACGTGCATCGGAGTGTTTTATTGTTACTAGATCAATGTCTGCCTTGTCCGCTAGTCTGTAAGGCACTGGGGCAGAGTGACCTTGGGGGTCTTTCTCTCATATCTCCAGCACCTAAGACACGTGTGTACTCCCTAAGTATTTGTTGAATGAAGCAGCCAAAAAGGTTTTTCACTAAGAAGTTTTCTGGCTTACTAAATTTTTTAGTGAATGTGTATAAATTAGGCTTCACCAAGGTATTTGCTTTGTTTATGAAAAGCCCAGGCTGCCTCTTAGTTCTCTGACACACTCCAAGAGCAGGCTTATTTTGCCAGCAAATTCCTCCCTGAGTCAGCTAATGCGAAGGCATGTTCGATACTTGTCGAAAACCATCCTCATCTTCCCCAACAGAGGCCAGAGTGCAGCTGAAACAGCTCTTCTGACATTTGGGAAGCTCTGATTCTGTCAGTCATTTGCTGCTCTTTATCAAGTTTTTTTCAAAGGAAAAAAGGCTGTTTTCCTGTGTGCGAGAACGTTCTCTCCAATCTAGCAATGCTCAGCTGTCTTTCTGTTCCATCAGTGTGCAGGAAACCACCTGTCCCATTGAGATCCGAGCTATAGATGTCAAAGTGTCTCATTCTATATAGATGTGCAGCTGTCAGACCTGGGATCAAAGACTTACCTTTAATGAAAACAAGTCATCTTTACCAATACAACTGTAGAATTTATATGTAATCAGTTACCTGGATCAAATGATTGGCATTTGTTCTCAAGCTCCCACCATCTTAGCAATGACTTGGTTCTCCCCACCCCCACCCCCCACCCTCAAATAAAAGGACGAGAGAAACATCCACAGCTCTGCGCCCTCCCTTCCAACCCAGCCCCTTCCACTGGGGTCCCTATACCAGAGGGTTCATAATGGTGTCCCATGGGCCATGCTTGAGAGAGATGTTTTAGTTGACCAATAGCATATAAAAAATGTATTTGGATGAAGGGCCAGTATTTAAAAATTGGAAGATACCACCTACAAATTTGAATTTCCAACTTTTCTTGAAACATCAGACAGTAGAAACACTGAGTAGCATTCCTCAAGGCAAATATTGTAGTGCAGCCACTAAGAGGGTCCCCAGAGACCTCTGCCTCCCGGTTTGCATGCCCTTGTCAAATCTCCTCTCCCTGAGTGTGGGCTGAACCTGGTGGCTCATTTCTAATTAACAGAATACAGCAACAATGACAGGATGTCACTTCCAAGATTAGGGTACAAAAAGACTGACTTTGGGCTTGCTCTCTCT
>JAQIFY010001322.1:0-14275 GCA_028533085.1 Varecia variegata | reverse complement strand
GGGAGTGATGGACATGTTCATTTTCTTGACTGAGGTGATATTATAGTTTCACAAGTATATGCATGTGTAAAAAAATTATCAGATTATTTAAAATGTCAACTTGAGATATTAATTAGGTGATAAAAGTGCTATAAAACATTCATTTGTAACATGTAAACTGCTAATTCCAGATTCATGCCCTGTAATTACAGAAAAATATAAAATACATGCTTATCCCTTGAAGGAAAAATAAAAAGGTAGAAGAACAAAGAAATTTGCCATTTTATTATTCCAGCAGCCTAAGTATAATGACAATCTTCGAAGTACAAAGCAACACAAAATCATCATTCCTCCTGGGGAACAGATGCTCTGTAAGGGACCAGCAATCCTAGGCAATTACAAAAGATCCCAACAACCCTACATAGGATCTGGATCTGACAAAAAATTGCTATAAATTTTTCAGCTGTAACTGTTTTTTGCCCTGTCATGTCTCATGTGGCATCCCTTTGCTGTTACTTTGTAAAGGATTTTTGTTTCTTTGGCCAATGACCTCTTCTCTTAAATACTCGCATTAACAGCAGTTTCATTTTAAGAAAGAGACTCCAGAGAGACTGTTACCTGGCTCCAAGAGAAGTGGAAGGATGCAAGTTTTATGTCATTCTATTTTTTTCTTACAATGGGTGAAGCTGTCTTGGAGAGAATATTTACTTTCTCCTTAGGCAAACTTGTAGTTGAACTCCAGTCTTTATTTTACTAGCCTGGAAAATCTTCTTTTCCAGTTTCATCACTGTCTGTGCTATAGAAATAACATATATAGTAAACATAAGTAATACTCGAAAATAAGAACTAGACTCCAGGTTATATTTTTCCATGTTTGGATTTATCTTGAAATGAGTCATTCACCAATGTAAGACAGAGTATTTGATAACTTGAGTTCATTGAAAAAATGTCAAGATGGTCTCTTGCTATTGACAGCTGGACTGAATCTTTCATTTATGGCTTGCTAAAGCAGGTGAATACAGTTCACTAAACTGAATTCTAATGCTGTTCTTCATTAAAAACCCTCCACTCAAAGGAAAAACTGTACTTCTAAAGAGCTGAGGCTCTGGGCTTTTATTTCACTGTCTATAAGTGGTCATTAGGACCCCAGTCTATTTTCCACAGGTACCAAAATGAATGGATGATTATAAATTAGGGAGTGGGGAGGTAAGAAGACAGAGACACTAATATGCATGCAAGAACACAAAAATCTGTCCATCTCAAACCAAACTCTGTAAGATCACCTCTTTCAAGATCAGCCTAATTCAAAGTATAACTAGGATTTTTCTGTTCTATGGAATCAAATGTCCTACACATTTTTAAGAAGAGGAAACATGCAAAAAATCATTATATACAAAGTCGAAAGACATGAGACTGATGAAAAACAAATACACAATATATGTGATTGAGAAACACTTGATATTCCATACTATATAAAGGGTATCTAGATATCATTCATCAAAAGGTGAACACTTTCAGATTAAAATAGGCAATATATATAAACAGAAAATTAACCCAGAAAGACAAATTATCAAAATAGAAATTTGACCGCAATAATAATCAAAGAACTGATCATCAAAATAATATGATATACTTTTCTCACTTGTCAAAGTAGAAAATAACTTTCCAATATGTTTTTCAAAAATAATAATGTTGGAAAGGGTTTAGAAAGCAAGGCATTTTTATATGTTATAATGCAGAGTATTCTTGGAAAGCAATTTATATTTATATTCAATATATATTTAATATATATTTAATATAGTTTATTGTATATTTATATTGAACTTACATTTATAAATACATATATATTTTAAAGGTATATAATATACATATTTGCATTTTATGCATATTAATTTATATATTTTATATTTATTTGCAAATGCATACATATTTTAAAGGCCTATATTACAACATGTATTTAAAGAAATGTATATATTTACATCATGTATATTAATCTACATATATAATTTATGTATGTATATATTTCAAAAGCATATATGTGAAAAGCATTATTTATGCTATATACATTATATAGTATGTATGTATATGAATTTATATATTACATGGTTAATTTTAAAGGCATATTTCTATTCTGCTACCATTTCTTGACAAACTAATCGAAGATATGTTGATTCAAGTTTCTGGAATTCTTTAAAGTGGATGACTTTCATAGCACATAGACAAAATCTTTGGGATTCCTCTCAGAATCTTTTATGCCACGTGCACTAGTAGAAAACACAATGAACATCATTCTTCAACAAATCAACAAAACCAGCAGTTTTGCCAAGTACTACAGGTGCTCCCTCTATAGGCAGAGTAGATGAAATTTTCTTCCAATTGAATTTTTTCTTAGCAAAGTAACTTTTAATTATTTTGAAGGTGTCAACTCCACAATTTCCAAAAGAAGCCCTCAAAATGAAGATTCTTTTCTAACATCAGCACATGAATAGTTAGAATAAATGTCAGCAATTCTGGAGTATATGACATCATTTAACAGAAACTAATTCTATTCTCACTCTGCTCCAAGCAAATAGGCTCCACCATTTCCAGGGCAAACGGATTCACCAGAGTAACTCATGACGTGAGTCTTACATTCCATGACATTGCAAAAAGCAATTTTGTATGATGGATCAAGAAGGCTATATATTGGGGGGAACCTAAGTCTTGGTAAAATTCCAGACTTCAAATTGATCCTTTTTCAAAAACTGTTTTATCTGTTTTTGATTGACCAATGTAATGGGCTCATTGGTTCCAAGGGCTTTATGTTTCCATTACATGTCTTTCCATAAAAGAAATACTTAAGCTTTTATGTCTCATCACACTCATGGTAAAAGTAAAACCAATGAATCCAACAGCTAAATTATACTTTCTTTGCTTTGACATTTTAAACTTCATCTTAACACCAATGCAAATACAGATAGGTCTCCATAATGTTATCTCCAAATTACATTTTTAAAATAATATCAGTAAGAAGCAATTATAGACATTATAACTCTGCAAAGTTGATGACTGACAGTTCTTGATCATGTGCTGAAGCATTCAAAAGCATGTTTGTTTAGAGTAAAACTATAACTTAAATAACCCAATATAACATTAAATAATTTTAACAAAGAAAATACTCAAAAGTCCAGATGGGGAATGGGAAAATTTTTTTCACCCAACTTATTGTGTATCTAAACTTATCCTAGGAACCAATAGGAATCCATAAAACCTATAAACTGAAGTCCAAACTCCTCACTACTTTATAATGATCCAATCATCAAACATTTATTAAACACCTACTAAATGCTTTTGCAATTTCTTTGGTTACAAAATTGAATAAGACACCACTTTTACCCTTAGAAACTGTATAGTCCAGTAGGAGATACAAGTACCTAAAGTGATCATTTTAATAAAATATGGTAAACAGTAGGATAAAGGTAAGTAAAGTGATCATTTTAATAAAAGTGATCATTTTAATAAAATATGGTAAACAGTAAGATAAAGATAAGTAGGCCGGGCACGGTGGCTCACGCCTGTAATCCCAGCACTCTGGGAGGCCGAGGTGGGAGGATCACTCGAAGTCAGGAGTTTGAGATCAGCCTGAGCAAGAGCGAGACCCCATCTCTACTAAAAATAGAAAGAAATTAGCTGGCCAACTAAAAATATAGAAAAAATTAGCCGGGCATGGTGGCACATGCCTGTAATCCCAGCTACTCGGGAGGCTGAGGCAGTAGGATCGCTTGAGCCCAGGAGTTTGAGGTTGCTGTGAGCTAGGCTGATGCCATGGCACTCTAGCCTGGGCAACAGAGTGAGACTCTGTCTCAAAAAAAAAAAAAAAAAGATAAGTAAAAATTAGGCTATAGAAGCCTAGAAGAGGATTCTATAAAGAAGCCCAAAGAGTATTTAGCCCTCAGAAAAGAACTTCTGGAGCAGATGATGCTTCAGCCAAGTCTTAGAAATGAAAAGAACTTACGAGAAAAAAAATGTGAAGAAGGCATTCCAGCTAGAGCAAACATCAAGAATATATAGACATAGAAGTATACCTATATATACAAGAAATAATTAGTACCTCAAAGAAAAAGAGTAGAGAGAATGTTACAAATAAGAAATATTTGAAATCTAAAATATTTCAAACTTGACCATTAATTAGATGTGAGATTGAGAGAGAGGAAATAGTCTAAGATTGCAGTCCCCAACCCCTGGCAGCAGACTGGTACCAGTCCATGGCCTGTTAGGGACCTGGCCACAGAGCTCCACCACAGCCCTCCTATCTGTCCCCCCATCCCCATCCCATCCAGGGAAAAATTTTCTTCCATGAAACTTAGGAAGCAGAGAGCTATATAGCAGGCGGTGAGCAGGGGTCGGGGGTCCTAGTTTCATCTGTATTTACAGCCGCTCCCCATAGCTCCCATCACCGCCTGAGCTCCTCCTACACCACCCACTTTTAAATTCTGCCAATTTTTGTGTTCTATATTTCAAAGTAATGTTTTTATGTGCACACATATTTAGAATAGTGTTAACTTTCTGGTAAGTTGAAACTTTATCATTATGAAATGTCTCTTATGTCTTTAATAGTCCTTTTTGCATTGCTATCTAATTTGTCTGATAATAATGTAGGCACAGCAACTTTCTTTTATTTAGTGTTTGTGTGGTATATGTTTTTTCATCCTTGTACTTTCAATCTTTTTTATAGCCTCATATTTTATTTCTTTTAAACAGTATGTAATAGGGTTTGAGATTTATCTAGTATGTCAACTGCAGTCTTTTGATTACATTAGTTAGTCCACATTTAATATAATATCAAAATATTTGACTTTAAACCTACCATGCTCTTGTTCTTGCTATGTTTTCTTCTCTACTTTTCTGCCTTCTTTTGGGCTGATCATACATATTTATAATTATATTATTCTCCTTTATTTTTAGTAATCATCTTAGAAATTACAGCCTGAATCCTTGATGCATCAAAGTCTAATATAAATTAGTACTTTCACCACTTCACAGACTGCAAGACTTTAGAATACTTTTGTTTATCGGCTGGCATTGGGGAAAAAAACAACAACAACTTTAGAACATTTTAATTCCATTTACCTCCTCCCATATTTTATGTTATGTTATCATGTCTTTTAACTTTTGAACTTCATAATCCATTATTGTTGTTGCTATATGCAGTCAAAATTCATTTATATTTATACTCACATTTACACTTTTTACTTACTTTTCTACATCTCTGCTTTTCTATCTGAGATAATTTACTTTTTTTCTGAAGAACATCTTCCTTTAGTGTATATTTGGTTTTCTCCAGCTTGGGTTTAGCTGAAAATGTATTTTTCCATGACTACGGAATTTTAAGTTGAAAGTTATATTCTTTCAGCAGTTTGAAGATTACATCCCATTGTCTTCTGGGTTCCATTGTTTCTGTTAAAAATTCAGTTCTCCTTGTTGCTTCCTTGAAGGTAATCTGCCTTTAAACTTTTAACTGCAGAGTTAAAATATTTTCTCTTTATTGTTGCCTTCGGTTTTTAGTATTTCTATTGTGAAACATCCTTCATCAGTTTTGAAAATTTGTTAGCATTATATCTCTAAACATTGCTTCTGTGCTCTTCTTTTTCTCATTATACCTATGATAGACCATTTAATTATATCCTATAGGTTTATAGAATATATTAATAAGATAGAAAGATATAGAGATATGCATGATATATATCCAATATATCTTATGTCTTTACTTTTGTGGTTTTTTAAAATATTCATCTTTATTAATTTTATTTTGAATACACTCACAAGGTGTTATCTTTACTAAAAGACAGTTTAACTTTTCTTCTGGATATTGAGGTACAATAGAGCATGAGCAATTCAAAGGTATTTTAGTCCAATTAGCAATTAAGCTTGTTGAAGCTGGGCTTTAATCACCCTGAGGAGTATCTATTGACTTTCCCCCTCACTCCTAAGGGGTAGCCCTTCCAGTTATCCAAAGACCTAGAGTGTTCACTAGAACACAGTCTTCCTTGTTAGGTACTGAGCTCCAATTTTTGCCCCTTCAAATGCAAAAGAATGCAATTGTATCCTTGTCTTATACTATCAACAAAAATCAACTCAAAATGAATTAACAGTTTAAAAATAAGACCTGGATCTTATGTAAAACTCCTAGAAAAAAACATAAAGGAAGACCTTCATGACATTGGTCTAGGCAATGATTTCTTGATTGACAAGCACAGGCAACAAAAGTATAAATAGACAAATGGGACTACATAAAACTTAAAAATTTCTGCACAACTCAGAAAAGAACAGAGTGAAAGATAATCTAAAGAATGAGAGAATATATTTGTAAACGATATATCTTACAAGAGGAGAATTAATATCCAGAATATATAAACAACTCCTGCAACTAGAAAACAAAAAAATAAGCAATCAAATTTAAAAATGGGCAAAGGACTTGAACTGACATTTCTTCAATGAAGATATGCAAATGGCCAACAAGCATATGAAAAGATGCTCAATATCACTAATCAACAAGGAAATGTGAGTCAAAATCATCACGAGATATCACCTCACATCTGCGAGGATGGATGTTAAGACACACAGATTTCCCAGCACCATTTCTTGAAGAGACTATGCTTTCTTTATTGTGTATTCTTGGTAACCTTGTCAAAGATCAATTGGCCATATATAAATGGGTTTACTCCTGAACTCTATATTCTGTTCCATTGGTCTATATATTTGGTTTTATGCCAGTATCTTGTTATTTTGATCAATGTAACATTGTAACATATTTTAAAATTAGAAAATCTGATTCTTCAAACTTTGTTCTCCTATCTGAAGATTGCTTTGGCTATTTAGATCTTCTTGGTTCCATATGAATTTTAAGACTTTTTTTTTCTATTTCTGTTTAAAATACCAGTGGGACTTTAATAGGGATTGCATTGAATCTGTAAATTGCTTGGGCTAGTATGGACATTTTAACAATGTTATTTCTTCCAATTTGTGAACATGGAATGTCTTCCTATTTCTTTGTGTCTTTTTCAATTTCTTTTATTGATGTTTTATACTTTCCAGTATGCAGGTCTTTCACCTCCTTGGTTATGTTTATTTTTAAGTATTTTATTTTTTCTGATGCTGTTGTAACTAGAGTTTTTTTCTTTATTTCTTTTTCAAAATAGTTATTAGTGCATAGAAATGCAACTGACTTTTTATATTGATTTTGCATCCTGCAACTTTACTGAATTTGTTCATTAATTCTAACAGTTTTTCAGTGGAGTCTTTAGGGATTTTATATATAAGATCATGGCATCTGCAAACAGAGATAATTTTACTTCATCCTTTCCATTTGGATGCCTTTTATTTATTTTTATTGCCTAATTGCTCTGGCTAGGACTTCTGGTACTATGTTATAAAAGTGGCAGCATCCTTGCCTGATTCTCAATGTTAGAAATAAAAGTTTTTAGTCTTTTACCACTGAGTATGATGTTACCTGTGGGCTTGTCACATATGGCCTTTATTATATCAAGGTACATTGCCTCTATACCTAATTTGTTGAGAGTTTTTACCATGAAAGGATGTTGAACTTTATCAAATGCTTTTTCTGTATCTATTGAGGTCATCATGTGATTTTATCCTTCACTCTGTTAATGTAGTACTCACAATAACCAATTTGTGTATGCTGACCCATCCTTGAATCCCATGGGTAAATCCTACTTTGTCATAGTTTCTAATCTTTTTAATGTGCTGCTGAATTTGATTTGCTAGAATTGTGTTGAGAAAATTTGCTTTTATCTTCATTAGGGATATTAGTCTGTAGTTTTCTTTTCTAGTGGCGTTCTTGTCTGCCTTTGGTATCAGGGTAATTCTAGCCTCATAAAATGACTTTGGAAGTGTTTCCACTTTTATTTTTTGGAAGAGTTTAAGGGTTGGTGTTAATTCTTCTTTCAATGTTTGGTAGAATTGATCAGTGAAGTTATCTAGTCCTGAGCTTTTCCTGTTGGGAGCTTTTTGATTACTGATTCACTGTCCCTCTTCATTATTGGTCTGTTCAGATTTCCTATTTCTTCATAAGTCAGTCTTGGTAGATCTTTTGTTTCTAGAAATGTACCTATCTTTTTTAGGTTATCCAATCTTTTAATATATAATTGTTGACAGTAGTCTTCCATGATCATTTTTATTTCTAAAGCATCAGTTGTAATATCTTCTGTTGAACTTCTGATTTCATTTATTTGAGTCTTCTCTTTCTTTTTCTTACTCTACCTAAGAGTTTGTCAATTTTATCTTTTAAAAAAAACAACTATTAGTTTTGTTTATTTTTCTACTGTTTTTCTGTTTTCTATTTTGTTTATTTGTGCACCACTTATTATTTCCTTCCTTCTACCGGCTTTGAACTTACTTTGTTCTTCTTTTTCTAGTGTCTTGAAGTATAAACTTAGGTTTTTTAGTTGAGATCTTTTTTAATGTAGGTATTTGGGGCTATAAACTTCCTTCTTAGTACTGCTTTTGCCACATCGCATAAGTTTTGGTGTGCTGTGTTTTGTTTTCATTTGTCTCAAGATATTTTCTAATTTTCCTTTTTATTTCTTCTTTGACCTATTGGTTGTTAAGGAATATGTGGTTTAATTTTCACATATTTGTGAACTTTCAAGTTTTCTTTGTGGTATTGTTTTCTACTGTTATTCCACTGTGGTTAGAAAAAATACTTGATATGATTTAAGTCTTCCTAACTATGTTAAGACTTATTTTGTGACTTCCATGTGATCTATCCTAGAGAATGTTCTGAGTGTGCTTGAGAAGCATGTGTATTCTGCTGCTGTTGAATAGAAAGTTTTGCATATGTCTGTTGGGTTCATTTAGTCTACAGTGTTGTTCCAATCTACCATGTCCTTACTGGTTTTGTGAATATTCTAACTATTATTGAAAGTGGGATATTAAATTATCCTATGATTAATATATTACTCTCTATTTCTCCCTTCAGATCTGCAATATTGGCTTTATATATTTAGTACTTCAATATTGAGTGCATATGAATGTATAATTGCTGTATCTTCCTAATGAATTGACTCTTTTAAACTTATATAATGACCTTCCTTGTCTCTTATGACATTATTTTACTTAAAGTCTGTTTTGCTAGATATAAGTATAGCCACTTCTGTCCTCTTTTGGTTACTTTTTTCAGTCTCTTCACTTTCAGCTTATGTGTGTTCTTAAATATAAACTAAGTCTCATAAACATCATATAGCTGGATCTTCTTTTTTATCCTTTCAGACACTTTGTCTTTACGTAGGGAGTTTAATGCATTTACACTTAAAGTGACATTGATGGATAGGGCTTAATATTCCCACTTTGTTGATTGTTTTATTCATTTTTTATATTTATTATGGGTACATAATAATTGTAAATCTCTATAGGGTATGTTTGATGTTCTGATATAGCTATACAATGTGAATTAATCAAATCAGGGTAATTAGGGTATCTATCACCTTAGACATTTACCATTTCATTGTGTTAGAAACATTCTAATTCTATTCTTTTAGTTATTTTAAAGTATACCCTAGCTTATTGTTGATTATAGTCACTTTGTTGTGCTGTTAAATATTTTTCATTCTATCTAACTATCTATATTTTTGCAACCCATTAACCATCCCTACCTTATCTCCTTCTCCCTAGTACCCTTCCCAGTCTCTGGCAACTGTCATTCTACCCTCTGTCTCTCTGAGATCAATTGTATTTGATAGTTAGCTCCCACTTATGAGGAAGAACATGTGAGATTTGTGTTTCTGTACTTGACTTATTTCATGTAACGTAATGTTCTCCAGTTCCATCCATGTTGTTGCAAATGGAAGGAGTTCATTCTTTTGTGTGACTATATAATATTCCATTGTGTATAAGCACCACAATTTCTTTATCCATTCATGGACTCATAGGTTGATTCCAAATACTGGCTATTCCAAATACTGAATAGTGCTGCAGTAAACATGGAAGTGCAGGTATCTTTTTGATATACTTAATTTCTCTTCTTTGGATATATACCCAGCAGTGGGATTTCTAGGTCACATGGTAGTTCTATTTTTAGTTTTTTGAGCCTCCATATGCTTCTCCATGGTGGTACTAATTTACATTCTCATGAACAGTGTACAAGGGTTCTCCTTTCTCCACATCCATGCAAGCATTCATCATTGCCTGTTTTTTTGATAAAAGCCATTTTAACTGGGGTGAGATAATATGTCATTGTAGTTTTTATTTGCATTTCTCTGATGACTAATGATGTTGAGTATTTTTTCATATACTTTCTGGCCATTTGTATATCTTCTTTTGAGAAATGTCTATTCAGATCCTTGGCCCATTTTTTAATTGGATTGTTTAATGTTTTCCTATCAAGTTGTTTGAACTCCTTATATAGGCTAGTTATTAATCCCTTGTCAGATGGGTAGTGTGCAAATATTTTCCCCCATTATATGGGTGGTCTCTTTACTTCATTGATTGTTTCCTTGCTGTGCAGAAGTCTTATAGCTTGATGTGATCCTGTTTGTCCAATTTTGCTTTGATTGCCTGTGCTTTGTGTGTATTATTCAAACTCAGTAAAGTCTCAGGATACAAAATCAATGCACACAAATCAGTGGCATTCATATATACCAATAACAGTCAAGCTGAAAATCAAATCAAAGGTGCAACACCTTTCACAATAGCATCAAAGAAAATTAAATATTTAGGAATATTTTTAATGAAGGAGGTGAAAGACCTATATGGGGAGAACTATAAAACACTCAGACAAGAAATTGTAGAAGATGTAAACAGATGGAAAACCCTACCATGCTCATGGATTGGTAGAATCAATATTGTTAAAATGCCCATACTACCAAAAGTGATCTACAGAATTAATGCATTCCTTATCAAAATATCATCATTGTTCTTTACAGATCTAGAAAAAATAATTCTATGCTTCATATGGAACAAGAGAAGACCTTGTATAGCCAAAGCAATCTTAAGCATATAGCCTTTCCTTGTGGTTAAATTCCTCACACTAAATATCAGTTAGCAGCATAAATATTTTTTATAGTTTTCAATGTAAGAATTAAAAAATAATACTCTATCATTTTTATTTGCTTTACTGTTTATTCGCTAGATTGAAAATCTTTATATATGTTTATATTCCACTTTTATTTTTTTCTATTGCTTAATCATATGGTTATATTTTTAATAGTTTACTGGTTTTTTTCTTTTTATTGATAAGACCTTTCTGTTTATTAAAAATATTAAAGTTTTGTCATATATGTTACAAATTTTTTTTTCTATTTTATATGTCAATTTTAGTGGGTTTTGGTGTGTGTGTCTATGTGTATCTTTATTCAGGCTTTCCAAACATACTCGAAAATGTTTTTTTTTAAATTCTATATTTTCTTTGAATATTTTATTATTTCATTATTTTAATTTTATATCTTAGATCACATAGGATTTATTTTTGTATAGTGAGCTGGAGAACCAGTGTCTCTTTTTTAAGAGGTTAGACAGTACCCCAACATAATTCAATAATACAGAAAAGTCTATTTTTCCTACTGATTGAAATTCCACCTTTATTCTACACTAAGTCCTTAACATTCCTCAAGCCATCCTGTGAAATACAAAAGAAAACATTTCTAGATCTAACATACAAATTTGAAAATTAGATTGTTCTATATCTCTTGTTCTTTGTACATGCCTTTGCTCTTTACTTACTCAAAGTCAGTTGTTTACTCAGGAAAATTTACACAATATGTCTAATATTTTATGAAAACTTCAGTTATTTTTCTATAGTTTCATGAGACAATGAGGGGTAAGCTGTGCCTCTGGCAGGGTATGTAGCCAAAAGACCTGAATCAGGAAAAAAGTCCAGGTTGAGAGAAATGTACAGAACAGACGGATAGGAAGCACCTAGAAATCATTAAGGACAACCATGTAGAGTGAAATCATGATAACTTGGCCTAGGTGACCTAAGGTAATAGCATAAAAAATTTAAATGAGAAGAAAAATATGAGAGAATAGAGTTTAATGAGTAATTTGATATACAAGGAGGTTTTTAAAAGAAAAAATAAAATACAAATGCCGAAAGCACACCAAAATATTTACAACATTGCTAATCATTAGGGAAATACAAAACCACAATAAGATACCACCCTACACCCATTAGGATGGCTACTATTAAAAAAAAACAGAAAAAAACAGAGGCTGTAGAGAAGTTGGAACACTTGTGCACTGTGAGTGGAAATATAAAATGGTATAGCTACTGTGGAACACAGTACAAGAATTACTGTATGACTGAGAAATTCTACTTTTAGACATATTTCCAAAATAATTGAAAGCAGGGTCTCAAAGAGATATATATACACACATGTTCATGGCAATGTTATTCACAATAGCAAGTAAGAAGAAGAAACCCAGGTATTGGTCAATGAATGAACAGATAAACAAAACAGTATTCAGCCTTAAAAAGGAAGGAAACTGATGCATGCTACAACATGGATGAACCTTGAGGACATTATGCTAAGTGGAATAAGCCAGGCATAAAAAGAAAAATACCATATGAATCCACCTTTATGAGGTAGCTGGAGTAGTCAAATACATAGAGACAGAAAGTAGAATGGTGGTTGTCAGGAGCTTGAGGGAGGAGAGAAAGGGGAGTTTTTGTTTAATGAGTACAGAGTTTCAGTTTTACAAGATGAAATGAGTTCTGGAGATGAATGGTGGTGATGGTTGCACAACGATATGAATATACTTAATAACACTGAAATATGTACTTAAACATGATGAAGATAGTAAATTTTAAGTGTATTTTATCACAACTAAAAATTTTTAAAAAGCAAAGAACTTTGTATCTATAATTTACTTGGCAAGAGGTAGTGGTGATACACCGTTAATTAAAAACAGAGTTCCATGGTAGAAAGGTAGCTATCTTGGGGAAAAGCGGCCGAATCCAGTTAATACACAAGTCTATTTTGTTAGATCAGTTGGTTTGAATGAAAAGGGGGAGGAAAGGCTGGATACTTGAGGAGAAAGAGATGAGAGCTCAGGGAGAATGGGCTATGAAACAAACAAGTGAAAGAAGTAGGGATTACCCAGTACTGGTGAAAGCCCAATTGAAATTAAGGATTATTGCTGTATACTGGAATAAATCACTTCACTGTTCAATTACTTTTCTTAGCAACACTCTGTGACCCAGAAATAAAATCAGAGAAAATAGATGCTAGTGGGAGATCCTGCTACAAGAATTGTTATCACAGAAAGGCAATGAGGTAAAGAAATCCATGTGCCCAAGTGTCTTCCAAATACGAATTCATTTGCTACTCACCAAACTTTTCATAGTACACACAGGGCAAGCCTGCATTGGTCGGACCTCCTAGAACTTTCCACATGCCCACAAACTGGTCACCATTTTACAGTTGCAATATGACTGGGTATGTACGATGACTATTCATTATGATACTTTGTTAAAAATGTTTCTTTTGTTCCTATAGCAGCAAATTATAACTTCAGTCATATTATGTGCAATAATCTTCACCAGGACTTCAACTTAGTCCTATGGGAATTTATTACACTTTTGAAATAGTGGGGTTTTTGTTGTTGTTGTTGTTTCCAGAATATTACGGGGGTGCAAACGCTTTGGTCACATAAATTGCCTTTGTACCTCCCAAGTCAAAGCTACAAGTGTGCCCATCCCCTAGACAGCACACACCACACCCATTAGGTGTGAGTGTACCCATCCTCTCTTCCCCCCTCCCACGTGCCCGAGCCCCGATGAATGTTACTTCCATATGTGCACGTAAGTGTTGATCAATTAATACCAATCTAATGGTGAGTACAATATGGTGTTTGTTTTTCCATTCTTGTGATACTTCACTTAAAAGAATGGGCTCTAGCTCTATCCAGGATAATACAAGAGGTGCTATATCACCATTGTTTGTGTGGCTGAGTACTACTCCATTGTATACATCTACCACATTTTATTTATTTTTTTATTTATTTTTTTTTTTTGAGACAGAGTCTCGCTTTGTTGCTCGGGCTAGAGTGAGTGCCGTGGCATCAGCCTAGCTCACAGCAACCTCAAACTCCTGGGCTTAAGCAATCCTACTGCCTCAGCCTCCCGAGTAGCTGGGACTACAGGCATGCGCCACCATGCCCGGCTAATTTTTTCTATATATATTTTAGATGGCCAGATAATTTCTTTCTATTTTTAGTAGAGACGGGGTCTCGCTCTTGCTCAGGCTGGTCTCGAACTCCTGAGCTCAAACAATCCACCCGCCTCGGCCTCCCAGAGTGCTAG
>JAQIFY010001321.1:0-14276 GCA_028533085.1 Varecia variegata | reverse complement strand
GGGTCTTGCAACTGTAATCCAGGCTTGGTAACACTTGGATTATCAAGTATAAGCCATTCCCCCAGAATCCATCTGGTTTCTGCCAGACTGGCAAATTAGCAAATTAAACAGAGATATGAAAGGGGTCATCACCTCTGCATCCTCTGGATCTTTAAGGGCACTGCTAATCTCTGCCATTGCTCCTGGGATATGGCACTGGTTTTCATTTATATTCTTAGCTGGTGAGGGCAGTTTCAACCACAAAACTGGATTTTGGCCAGGACTTTATTACCTGATGCCCAGATACCTCCATGGGGGAGGCGGGGGACATGAAGGCAGTTCAGCTCTCCAGGTGTCAGTGTAAATTCAGAGCATGTGTCCAATAGTCCTTGACGTCTGAGTACTTCCCTTCCTCCAGTGTACTGTCACTAGAGTAAATGCTCTAGGTCCCTTTGAAGTAGGACTTGAGGAATTTTTACAGTTTATACTTGATGTGGTGATATAGGGTCATTCCCCTGGGGACCTGGCCAACCTCATCAATTAATGAATTCCAATATACATCTGAAAACAGGAACTTAGCCAGGGATTGTGACTTTTTTTTTTTTTTAATTGGAGTGACCATCCTCAGTTTCCTACTCATTTATTCTTGCTTTCTTTTGATCATGATCAGGTATATTATATTTTAAGATGTACCCTTGTTGGCTGTCCACCTAAGTCTCTTAAGTCTCTTTTTTCCTTCCTTATATTGGTCACTTGGGCTTTCTATTTTTCTTGATCAGCCTCTGCAGGGAATTTTTTTCAACTTTATTAGGCTTTTCAATTGATCAACCTTTGGCTTTTTTAAAAAAATAATCTCTATTTTGTGCTTACTTGGTGTTTCATAGATTTCTGTCATTATTATTTTCTTCTTTATGATTTCTTAAGTTTAAATATGTTCTATGGTTAATCTTTTCAGAAGGATATGTAGATCATTGGTTTTCAGGGTTTTTTCTTCCCTAACAGATTCACTTAAGGCTGTATATTTCCAAGTATGGACATCATTTTCATTATCATTCAGTCCAAAATACTTTCTGATTTCCGTTGATTTCTTCTTTGACTCAAGGGTTACATAGAAGCAGACTGCTTCATTTCCAACCATGTTGGGATTTTCCAGTTACATTATTGTTATTAATGACCAACTCATTTCCACTATGGCCAGAGAGCATATTCTGTATGGATTCGGTCCATTAAAATTTGTTGAGACTTGCTTTAAGGTTCAGCATATTATCAATTTGGGTAAATATATATTTTTTTCTGTATGCTCTTGAAAAAATGTATAACTCACATTTTTAAAATACATGCTTTATATTTTTTATTATTTCTAATTACGTTTTCAAATGACAATACTGGATTCTTAGGATAAAGAGTTTTATTTAAAAACCATAGTACCTGTTCCTAAAGAACTCACAATCTAGTTTACATTATGATTTGGGAAATAGGTTTATAAAGGTAATAAAACCATCTGTAATCTACCAAAAATATTCATCTTTCATTTGATTTATTCCAGTTTCCCCCTCCGCAATATCTATTACTAATCTGAATCATCTCATTAGGGAAAACCTGCATTGCTTTCCCATACTCTGTCAGCTGTCTTCACTTTCTCTTTCTGCATCCTCTCTCTTTGAACTGGCTCTATGTTCTGGGAGTCTTGTTTGGACACATCAATAATTTCTCTTCCCTCTGGCTTCCAGGAGGCGTTTGGCTAATGGGGAGTTCCAGCAGCGTATCAGAAAGGGGAAGTAGAATGGTGGGTTATTTTTTTCTCCATGCTCCCTTCCTGTAGACTCACTGCAGGTTAATTTTGTTCTTCAGCTGAAGATCAAGGCTTGCATCAAGGAAGCCTTCTTCACATGACTTTTTCCTCTCAGATTCTAATAATTCCTTCCTTCTTTCCTCCCCTTCAGACTTAGGGCTAGCTCAGCTCTCTGGGTCTTTGTCGTTGTAGTCTGGAGGGACTGTCATTGTTCTCATCACCTATCCAATATCATCCTGGTCTGTTACATTGATGACATTATGCTGACTGTTGTGGTTAGCAGGAAATAGTAAACACCCCAGATACCTTAATCAGACACATCCATCTCAGAGGGTAGAAGAAAAATTCTGTTAAATTTCAGATGCCTGCTATATTGATGAGGTTTCTAGGGTCCAGTGACACTATGCTAATAAGCATCATGCCATTGAAGTCAGGAACAGGTGGCTGTGCCTTACATCATCCACCACAAAGAAAGATGCACAGCACTCGGTGAGCCTTTAGTGTTCTGGAGGCAACATACATCAGATGTGGGCATGCTCCTCTGACCCATTTATTGAGTAACTCATAATGATGACAGTTTTTAATGAGGCTCAGAGAAGATTAAGGCTCTGTAACAAGTCTAGTCTGTGGTGCAAAACATTATAAAGCTTTTAGATGCTGTGGACCCATTGGTATTGGAAACATCTATAGCAAACAGTGATGTTGGAAGAAGGCTCTTGCAAGTTCCAAAAGGTGCTTGACATCTAAAGTTTGTAATGAGGTGGTCTTCTGTGACAACTATTTCCTATTTGGAAAGCATCCACTGGAGCCCGGTAGAGACTGAATATCTAAGCTGTGAGATACCAAGTGACTGTTCATCATGACCTTGATGTTATTTGATACACTGAAGCATAAAATTGGCATACAGAACAGCATTTTATCATAAAGTATAAATGGAATATATGAGACTAGGTCTGAATTATTCTGGAAGATACAAGTGAATTGCACTTATGTATGGTGCAGCCTCTGCTAGAATTTCATCTACTGCTTTGCTGCCTCTCCCTCAACTTGCACCTTAGGCTTCATGGAGAGTTCCCTGTGGTCAGTTAATGGAGAAAGAACAGAAGTGTGGGCCTGGCTTATTGATGGATCTGCAAAATATGACAGCATGAGCTGGAAGGAAATGCTGCTGCACTTCATCCCCACTCTAGGGTATCTTTAAAAGACAGTAATGGAGGAAAATATTTCAATAGGCAGAACCGCAGGCCCCATACCTGGTTGCTAAATTTATGGGGAAGGAAAGAGGGTCCAAGATGTAGGTCTACCATTCTACTAAGTGAAGTATCCCAAGAATGGAAAAATAAGCATCACATGTACTCACCATCAAATTGGTTTTAACTGATCAACACTTAAGTGCACATATAGTAGTAACATTCATCGGGTGTTGGGCAGATGGGAGCAGGGAGGAGGGAATAGGTATATATATGCACACATAATGGGTGCAGTGTGCACCGTCTGGGGGATGGACACGCTTGAAGCTCTGCCTCGGGTGGGGCAAGGGCAATGTACATAACCTAAACATTTGTACCCTCATAATATACTGAAAAAAAAAAAAGATGTAGGTCTAATTACCACGTGAAGCTGGATTTCTGCTCCTCACTGTGGTCAAGTGTAGAATCCAGGGTGTTTGCTGAGGTGCCTTCTAGTACTCCCTTGACTAATAATCTTGGTTAATTGAAAACCGTGACAACCTAATACAGCAAGCTCTCTCGATACTCAGATCCCACTAAATAAAAGTTCAGTCAGTATCCCCATCTTATTGAGGTACTAGCAAAATATAAGAGAAACAGGGAAAAAGTGGTGGAAGAAGGTGGCTGTGATCACCAGCTTAGACTTGGTATCCAGGGCAGAGGGTGGGAGTGAGGTATGTTTTAAGTCAGTGGTTTGTTTTTCTTTTTTACCTCCCCTTTGACTCCAGATCCATTAATGTGAAAGATGCTGGTTATGGCTAACATTTACAGATTAAATGGAGGTGAGTTAACACCACTGTCATATGGTAGTCATATGGTAGAGGACGGGGTTTGTGTGTTTCCTGGATTGGCAATGACAACTTTCCAACAGTATGACAGAGAAGAGTGGCTACTGGAAGTTCAGACAGAGGACTGATATTTTAAATTTTATTAAATGCCTGTGATGTGCCAAACATCTCTGTGCTGGAGATGCAAAGGTTAAAGAATATAGGTCCTGCCTTTTCAACAACCCCAAAATTTGGAAAAGAAGAAAAGGAAAATTTACTAGTAATTCCATGACTCTAATGTGAAATGTAGCATTTTAGTATATTTCTTTGATTTCTTCTTTCTCCTAAACAAGTCTAAGGGTTTAGGTCATACCACAGGAGCTGGCTTACGTGCTGCTTTTCCCCGCTGTACTGTGTATCTTCGTACCATGCCGTTTCTCCTCTGCTCTGTACTTTGAGAGGCTGATGTGTTTGGATGATCTCAAAGGGCTCACTTGTTCTCCAGCTTTGGCGTGGGGGATCCTGACAAGTTATTGAAGAGAGGAAGGGGAATGGTGTTTGGATATTTATTCTGCTGGGTCCCTTCATATGGGGTGACTTTGTGATAGCTGTGTCCCTTGCCTTAAAGGGACAACTCCTATAAAGGTGAATCTCTCCATACAACTCTCGTTCCAAGTTGTGGCGACTGCTTCTTCCCCTCACCTCATTAGGCGTACAGCCAGTGACAGCTCTTCTGTTACTAGCTCTGGGGCACAACATTATTTCAGAAGTTTTCCTATACTCTGTCCACACTTTGTAAATAGTTTCTTTCCTGCCCTGTATCAAATTACTGTAATTTGAGTTCATCCTCTGTTTACTTCGAAACTCTGAATGATATACTTACTAACACAATGTAAAGCATGGGTAATTGCATCATAATTGACTCAATTTCTTTATTCTTATTAGTGTTATTTATAATTATTTACTATTTCAAACAATGCTATAGTGAAACTTTTGCTACTGGTTACTTCTCTCCGCTTCTGTTTCTCCTCCCACACTCACTGATATTTAAAAATATTTTTTGTTTATACTCTGAAAGTTGGAAATGCAGCTGCAAATTACCTGAAATATTTTCAAATGTCTTAGTACAAATTGTTCAAATGCTTTGTAAAAGTATTACACAAATTTATACTAACCTGGCAATACATAAGTGTGATATTTTCTCTATACCTTTGTCAGTATTGAATGTTTTTATAAAATAATTTTGCCAGTCCCATGGTTTTTAAAATTCATTATTTATTCTCAAAAAGTTTATCATTCTCTTAATTACTAGTGAGCTCATGTGTTCTCCTACATGTTTTTAATCAGATATATTTTCCTAATATGTGAATTTTCTGTTGAATATCTTTGCCCATTTTTTTGATCTAAGTCTTAGAGTTCTTTTATATTGATTGATATGAGCCATTTATTAAAAAAGTTATCACATTATTAATATCTGCTACAACTATTATCAACTCTGATTTTAGCTTTTTTATGTCTGTGTGTTAGGTAGGATTTTAAAAATTAAATTGTAAGTAGTTGAATCTGTTGAACTCCTTTGCGTTTTATTCTATTGCTCAAAGCTTGGAAAGTTCTTCTTACTCCTCTGGAGACTGAATTCTCATTCACTTCTCTTTTTCCTCTAGTTTTTCTAAGGTTTTGTATTTTTTATGTTTAATTCTTTAACCCACCTGGAATTGATTTCCCTGCATGATGTGAAATAAGGGCCTACAATTGATTGATTTTTTTCTTCTAAATTGCTATCCAGTGGTCCAAGCCCCATTTGTTCAATAATTCTTCCTTTTCTCATTGGTGTATAAGTCTCCTTTATCATATAATAAATTCACATACATACTGGAATCTATTTTTGGGCTATCTAGTTTGTTCCATCGATCTGTCTGTCTATTCCTGTGCCAGCATCACACTGTCCAAAAGGACTTCTTTGGATATGTTCATAGTAAGAAGTCACACAAAGAAGACATAGACTGACCATTTGAGACCAATTGTAAAATTCTATTGTAACAAAGAGAAAACCATATTCTTTATTTTTTCCCTTTTCCTGTTTTGTTTCAAGGGACTATCTCATTTTTAAAGAGGCAGGGCAAATATTAGTCAACAGAGTATTAGAAGATAAAAGTATATGAAAAATTTTCATTTACCTTTTTAAAATAAGCATAAGTCTCCTGGCCTAAATAAGTTACTGGTATCTTCTTTCATCCAGGAATTATGTCTGAACCTTAAATGAATGATCTCACTTACCCTCAGATAATTCCTTGTGGGAAACATACTGTTATTCCTATTTGTCATGTCCTCAGACATGACAAATTTCCCAGGCCTCCGCAGCTCAACCAGGGTTCAAAATAGGCATCCAATAACAAAGACAGAAAACAGTATAGTTCTGTGCCTCATAATGACATTTCGGTGAAAATGGACCACACATATAATGGTGGTCCTATAAGATTATAATGGAGCTGAAAAATTCCTTTTGCCTAGAGACATGGTAGCCATCGTGACATCGTAGTGCAATGCATTACCCATGTGTCTGTGGTGATGCAGGTGCAAACAAACCTATTACACTTCCAGTCATGTAAAAGTGTAGCACATACAATTACGTAAAATACATTATACTTGAAAATGATAATAAACGACTATGTTACTGGTTTATTTATTTACTACACTATACTATACTTTTTATTGTTATTTCAGAGTGTGTTCCTTCTACTTATGTTACAAAAAGTTTACTGTGCGACAGCACGCTGTGTCAGGCCAGCAGCAGCCTCATTTATCCAGCGTTCTCTGCATCTCATAATTGCATCATTTTTCTGTGCTTGATTTAATCTCATGTTGTTTTGTTCATCATGGCCCCTGTGTGTAGAAAATTCACAGCTAATGTTGCCAGTAAGAGATCAGGTCAAGTGATTGACCCGGAAACAAAATTAAAAGTGATTAAGGACTAGGAAGGTGGAAAATCGATGATGGTTATTGCTCACCAGGCAGGCATGTCCTGTTCTGCCCTAGCTATGATCTCGACGAGCAAGAACAGAGGGATGGAAGCTGTTAAAGGGTCCACTTTATTGAAGGCAATAAGGCTAACAGAAATTGGAGACCCTATAGCAGACATGGAGAAAGTTTCTGATGACCTGAACTGAAGACCACACAGAAGCGTCCCCTTCTCAGCACCATGACAATAATCATAGCAAAGCAAAAATTTTATTTGCCATGTTGAAGGAAAAGGCTGGACCCAGCTCCAACGGGTTCTTTAAATGATTTAAGATTCATTATTCATTACGTAGTGGGAAAGTGAGCGATGAGTGTGCAAGTGCTGATGTGAAGGCAGCTGAAGAATTGTCGGAAACTCTAGATAAGCTGATTGTGGAGGAAAACTTCTTGCCAGAGCAAATCTCCAATATAGATGAGATCTCCCTACTCTGGAACCGGATGCCTGAAAGGACGTCCATCCCTAAGGAGGCCAAGTCAGTGCTAGGTTTCAAGGCTTTTAAGGACCGGATAGCAGTCTCTCATGGGGACAATGTTGCAGGCTACAAGTGAAAACCCTTTGAGATTTGGCACAGTGAGAACCCCAGGGCCTCTGTGCATACGAATGAGCACACAGTGCCAGCAGACCACAGGGCAATGAGCAGTCACGGGTGACCCAGCTCCTCTTCCAAGATGCTCTCCTGAATTGCTATGACAGCAAAATGGAGAAGTACTGTTTGGAGAATAACTTACCTTTTAAGATTTTGCTTATTGTTGATAATGCCGCTGTACCTCTTCCTTTTATTGGTGGTCTTCATCCCAATATCAAAGTGGTATTTATCCTTTCAAACACCACATTTTAGGTGCAACCAATGGATTAAGGAGTTACAGCAGCTTCTAAGACCTATGACATGGGGAGGACCTTTGCTCAGGCTGCTGCTGCAACTGAGGAAGACATTGAGAAGGCATTGATACAATTCTGGAAGGATTACAGCATCTATGACTGCATCAAGAACCCTGCTTGGGCTTGGGGTGATGTCACCAAGGAGTATATGAATGGCATCTGGAAGAAAACGCGCAAGAGATTCATTCACGACTTCAGAGGATTTGTCAAGGTTGAGGAGGTTGCAAAAATCAACAAGGCTGTGGTTGAGAGGTCAGTTGACATTAACCTGGGTGTGGATGAGGATGACACTGAGGAGCTCCTAGAGGTGGCTCCTGAGGAATTGGCTAATGAGAAGTTGTTGGAACTGAAACAGCAATGCAGAGCTGGAGAAGAGGCATGGGAAAAGGAAACTGCAGGAGAGGAAAGACAAGAACCCCCAAGAAAATTCACAGTGAAGGGTTTATCAGGAGCTTTTGCAGGCCTTAACAAGAACCTTAAAGTGTTTGAAAACATAGATCCCAATAATGAAAGGTTTCCACTAATGCAGAGGAATGTTTATGGTGCATTATCTGCTTATAAGCAAATTTATGATGAAAAACAAAAAAACTAGGCAAACCATGATGGACATATTTGTGAAAAGAATGACACCTCCTCAAGAAGGTTTGTACCCCCATAGTATCCTGAAATAAATAAATAAATAAATAAATATATATATATATATGAAAAAAGAAGAACCTCAGGCAGATTCTCTAGAAGAGGTTTGGATCATAATTCTGAAAGACACAATCCTGAATATTGAAATCCAAAAAGATCAAAATCCCTAAAGTCTAAAAATCTCAAAAATCCCAATCACAGGATAGTTGCATCATGTTAGGTGGAACTATTACCTTATCACTGACTTTATGCAGAAGAAATTGGATGTCAATTGAATCCCCGAACCATAAGGATAGATTTGGAAGTAGATGAGATCAAGGCTTCTAAAAATGAATTTCGAGTTGTTACCAATAAAATTTGTTTTTTCCATTCAGTCCAATGCACTTCACAGAGAATTCAGATGCGTGGGTTGGCCACACGATACAGCAACAATGAAAACTTCAGTCTAAAAATACTGCTAGGTCCCAAGCACCTAAGCTAATTTCTAAGTCATTGGAGATACTTAATACATTTTTGCTAAATGGATGAACACATGAGCTTAGATACTTTATACTTCTCTCATCCAAATTATGTTGATCTCATCCATACCACATCAAGTTCTTCTAGAGGTCTGCAAGACCATCTGCTTTCTACTGTATCTAAACTTGATGGAGATCACGCAGGAGGAGTTGAAATGTTAGAGCTTTTCCTTTAACCCATATCTGTTAGTGCTGCAGCCATGGATGGGAAATACCATTTATTTCTTAACTGCTTTGTTCCTGGCCCTTTTGAAGTACTTGACATATATACATTATCTTATTTAACTTTGATGCTGTATGAGGTAGATGTTAAAGCTCCCATTTAACCAATAAAGAAAGTGAAGATCAGAGAAGCCAACCCAAGGTGACATAGCTAGTAGAGGTCATGACTGGCATTCAGATATTCCTGAGTCCGAAGCCCATGTCCTTCCACTACAGCATGACCACTCGAATGTAAGCTCCATGAAAGTAGGGTCTCAGTTTCGTGCATCCCTGTGTCTTTAGTGTCTAGCATATATTTGGAGATCAATGTATTTCTCTTGAATAAATGAATGAATCAAAGAACAAATGAATGAATCCTGCCTCCTCTCTAGTTCTGCTTCAGAGAATAATTCTCATTTTTCACCCCAGTAAATTTGATTTAGAATCTCCTATACATGTTTTGGCTCACTTTCTGCTTTCTTCTTGATTTAATGGAGGTATTAGCATATGAGTATTGTAAAGGTTCTTAGACAGTAGTTTATTCAGTCTCCTGGCAATGTAGAAATTCTTTTTACAGTATCCCGGACAGATGGTCAGCCAGCTTTTGCCTAAATACCTCCAGTCACAGAAGACAAAAGAGAACAGGAGGCAGTCTGTTTTATTTGGGGGGAAATTCTGATGATTAGAAACATATTCATCTGATTGAACTGAATTCTCCCCTATCAGTAAGGATTCTACATATTGCAAGAAACCAGAAGCACAACTGAAGATAGCCTTAAACACAATGAGAATTGATCAACTCAGTAATTGAGAGGTTCCATGTTAGAGTGGGTTTCAGGTACAATGTGAGTCAGAGGTTCATGGTGTCCTCAGGGCTCTGGCTGCATCTCTCAGCAATCCTTTATGCCCTGCCATCCTCCTGTGTCAGCACTTTCCTTAGGCTGCTTTTCTTTTGTCACAGGAAAAAATGGCAAGAGCTATTCTAGGGCCTTCTAGACACACCTCACCATTGTTTTGAGCAAGAATAAAAGAGATTTTATTCCAACTAATCAAGCTGGAATAAGTGATGAGGCTTACTCTGACTAGACAAGATTAAGAGCTAATGATTCCTGGGGCCAGGGTGATGAAGCACAGTGATCTCCCTAGCCCAGGTGAAGGGCTCCAAGGTCAGTGTGATGAGGAGAGGAGTGTAACGAGCACTCTAGGCTACCCTGCAATCCTTCTGCCCTTCCAACGGAAACCAGATTTTATTCATGTGCCCACTCATCTGCCATGCAGTCACGTGACTCAGAAGACAGCACTTTATCCCCGGGTGGACTCCATGGTTAACTCCTGATTAGCCCGATCTAATCAGTGCATGGAGCTCCCCTGGTGACTGTGATTGGTCTGGGCTTAAACCGTAACCTAAATTGAACCAATACGACAGAGGGTAAAAATTACATTCTGTGCCAGGGGAAGGGGTTTTCCTCCTTCCTTGATAGAGATGGGTAGGAAAGTATATAGTCCCGATTGCCACTAGCAGCCTTGTTGGGACTGTAACAGTGTCAGCCTTAGAGTGAAGCTGTGGCTACTGACAGCAGAATGGAAAAGGGAAGGGCCCAGGTGTCAATGATACTGCTGAGCTTCTAAGGGTTTCATTCTTGGACCCCTCCCCAATCCCAGCTCCCTACGTGCAGCTGTGTGAGAGTGAGACAATAACATCCCATTGTTTAATCCTGTCTGAGTTGAGATTCTGTTTGTTGAAGTCAGAATTATCAGTTATCCTACTGACGTGGGCGGCATGCATGCTGGACAGGCAGCCAAAAGGCAGGCACCTTCATGGGATTTTTCTGCCCTCTATCCATTGTCACCATTCTTGTCACTCAGGGTTTGAAGGACGGTGCCCTCCTACATGGTACAATACTTTAGGACAGCTGACGTGCCTACAGTAGAATTCCATCCTTTAGCTATTATTCCAGGCCCTTCGATAATTCTCTATACGACAACGTGACATCTAGACTCTGCATCTTCTTGGTCATTCTCCTCTGCAAATACTGCAAGACTTACAGAATTGAACGTCATATCCCAAATGTGGTCTGGCCTCTGCTGGGTACAATGAGAATTTTTGTTCCTTAATATAGGATTCAGCTTGGTATAATGGAAAGAAAACTGAAATAAATATGATTGCAACGGGTTCGAGTTCACGACCTGCCTACTTTAAGCAAATCTTTTAACCACACTGAGCCTCGGCTTTCTTCTTGATAAAATGGGAATAATAATCCCTGTTTACCTCAACATGTTGCTATGCAAATCAGATGAAATAATGCATGCAAAATTTCTCTGTAAATTGTAAAACTATATGAATGTAAGAAATGATGATTAATGTGTCTTAAGACGGTGTCAGCTTCCTTCAGCAGTTGTATCTCACAGTTTAATTATACCCTGCCTTGTTTCAGAAAGAATTTCAGGCATTTTACAAGAGAACATAAAAAAGACAAGATAGCATAAATTAGAAACAACATTTTTTTTTTTAAAAGGAAAAGAACAGTGCAGCCAGGAAACAGACACTGAAAACCTGGCCCGGGGTAGGCACTCAGTAAATATTCTTCAGTGAATATTTGAGTTGATGAAAAATTTTCCACTGAGCTTTCTAGAAGCCAGTGTGATTGCAGAAATTGTGCCTGTTATGTAGTTCTCAATTCCACAAAATAAAAATAAATGTAATCTCTCTGGGACAGCTTTTTTGGATTTCCTAACTGAGGAGATACATTATCATCACATTTACATTAATATCTCAAAATTTGCATCTACATAAATCACATTAGCATATTAAGGACCCTAAACCTCTGAGATGTAGCTCTACAGGGCCTGGCCCACCTATGACTCTCCCCAGGGTGCCTCTTTGACAAGCTCCCACCGACCTCCACAGGTGGAAGAATCATGTGCACCCTTTCCACGGTGAGAGTAACTTTGAGAGCGTTGCCATTCCTAGCCCTGCGACCCTAGGTGCCTGGTGGGTCAGAGGGAAGAAGTTCTCTTCCTACCAGATCAAGGCCCACCTTCTGGGTCCCCATTGTCCGCTCTGGGAGCTGCCTCTTCTCATCCAATTGGCAGGCAGATCCCCCCCTCCTTTCAGGGAAACTCAACCCTAACCAGAGAGATGTGACTTTACTGTCTGCCACCAACGGGGCAGCTGTATCACCGTGCAAAATTTCCACCTTAGTACAGCTCCGCAGAGCAGAGTTATTCAGTCTTAAATAATGTCTTCCTGGGTTGAGGTTGGACTTTGCATTTCTAAGCTGGCTTGTGTGCTCCCTTCTGTCTGAGTGGAAGATCAGACCTGCTCCTCCGAAAAACAAGCTTGTTGAGTGAAAAGCATGAACAAATGATACTCATGATACAAAGCAACTCTCTGGGAGGCATTTGTATTAGCAAAATGCTTAAATCTATCAAAATGGATGTCGTTATTAAATTATTTTATTTAGGGCCCACTTAATTTTCAAAGAGATGCTGTAAATAAATGTATACATAAGAAACAAGGTTAGAGTAGATAGTGACCCTTCCAGGTTGATAGAACTAGTGGGCAGTGGTTTGAAGGTTTGGTGGATTCAGACTTGTTTAATTGTAAATTTTATCACTTAACCTGGCATGACCACAGCTACACAGGACCTAAATGACTAAAACAATAGATGAATTAATTTGACAAACCATCCATCAAACTCATACTATGTGCTAAGCCTTGCATTTGGCCCTTCCACCCTATTACTTATCTTTCATTAATGTACTCATTAATCTTTCCTATAAAATCTTTATTCTTCATTTCAAACAGAGGGGAACTTCTTACCTGGATTTTTCCTTCAAGGTTACTGTCTGAGACTTGGCACCAAAATGACAGGCGCCTTGTGAATGTAGACAGATTAAACAGAGGGAGCACAGTCCTTCCTCCCTCTTCCCAGCCCTGGGACTTATCATGGCTTGTTTTGTCTCAGGTTGTTCTGTCATCTGCCCTTAGGGACCTCTGTCTTTGGTTTCCCTACCAGGTAAAGCCCTCGCATCTGTCACTGCTTCCCCAGTGCTGGCTGTGCCCTGTGTTGGAGTCTGGTACTGACAAGCTCACAGACGGGGCTAGTACCTTAGTTTCCCAGGGCCAGGGAGTGAGTCAGAGGGAGAAGACAGATCCCTGAAGACCCCAGAGAGTATGCACGAGGACGTGTTTGTTGGAGGTGTGCAGTGGAGAAGGTGTAACTCTGCCGGTTAGCTGGAATGAATACAAAGCAGCCCTTGCTGGTGTTCGTTTATCCCACACACAAGCGGGAGTGAGAGGCGGCACAGTGCAGCGCACTCCTGGTGAGGGAGGAGAAAGCCTGGACTCTGGTCGTGGCTGTGTGGCTAACTTGTAAGTGAATTTGGGCATGTTATTTCCTGACTGAGCCTCGGAGTCTCTGTCTGCAAGGCCAGTTTGTCCGTGACGGCCTGCAGAACCGTCATCTTCTCAAGGACTGTGTAGCCCCAGCCCCACCACTCGCTAGTTGCGAAATGCTAAACACGTTACTTAAACCTCTGAGCCTCGGTTTCCTCATCTGAATGGGAATAAGGATGACCTAACTTAGAGCACCATTGTGGAGACTGAATGAAGCAGAGCACGGAAAGTATTTAATACAGACAGAGTAAGCACTAAAACAATGTTAGCTGCTTTCGTCAATATCATTTTCTCAGTGGGTTGCTGTAAATGGCAAACGAAACTTTATTTGTATTCCCATTTGATACAACCCCCTGAAGTAATAATTGTACATGAACAATAAAATATATGTGATGGATTTAAGGAATCGTTGGTATTGGACGCCTTCCCTGTACTCGGTGATATAGTAAGATAATAGAAACATCTATCTTTAGGCTTATAGGATTTTGGAGATGGTCCGATCCTGTTCTTTTGTTTTATAGGTGTGAACACTGAGGCACAGTGAGACAGAATTACTTGCTAATATACAGAGCTGATTAAGGACAGATTGGACCTGGAAACTAGATCTCCTGTGTCATAATATGGTTTATTTCCATCTGTTGCATTTTACATGTGAGGAGACCAAGGGGAAGAAACTGAATGAATTGTGCTCGATCATGTAGGTCAGTGGCGATACATCTAGGACTCATATTTGTTACAGCTCACGTTAATGGTGCTTTGTATATGTCTAGCACTGTTCTCAGGGCTTCGCATGTATCCCATCATGGGATCCTCCCAGCAGCCCTATGAGTTACTATTAGGACCCCCATAGAGGTGCT
>JAQIFY010001320.1:0-14276 GCA_028533085.1 Varecia variegata | reverse complement strand
AAATTACTGATTATTAATTATAAGAACCAACTTGTTCTAATAAACAAAACGAGACCAATAAAAAAATCTGTAAAACAAAGTCCTCTTCTATAAAATATTCTGGGGCAAAAAAGAAAGGAGGAAGAGACCCAAGGAAGAGGGACATTAATATCCTAAAAGGAACACAGACTGAGGAGACAGAATCTGATAAGGGTGGTTGTAAGGGAGAGGTCCTGGCAGACTACACTAGTAGAAAATTGAAGAAAAGGGAAGAAGAACAGGGAGTTCACTAAAGGCAAGTTTTCACTATCTCTACCTGAGTTGGCATATCACATCATGAAATCCTGGGGAGTGGTTTTAGGAGAAATTTTCTAAACCCAAGAGTCTTATAAGGCCTCAATCCCACCCTGCTTCCATTCTGACGCAACTATTTTGCAGTGATGATGGATGACCAAATTGTCTGATATGAGCTTTATGCTTTTGAGGTCTAAATTCAACTTCTTCATCAGCACAGTGATGAAATTAGACTGACTCCTACAGCGAATTAAATGAGGTGATTTCTTACCTTGAAGATGATGAAATGAATCCCATATCCATTAATATTTATGTTGGTCTGTCCCACCCCTGAACATTAACCTCTGTAATTCTATAGAGTGAAATGATTTCCATACCAACTAGACCCAGATGGACTTTATCGAGTTATGAAATTAAACATCTTAGTTCCTCTGCCAGACCAACACTGCTATAATCCAGTACTATGTAAGCTAGATTCATACTATGATTACATACCTTATCACTTGTTGACTCTGCCCACCTGCTTGCTTTTATGTTACACCCCAAATCAGACATGCTTTTTGCTTACATAAAAATGCAAAGCTATGGCCTCTCGCCTAGCCAAAGGGAAATCCTTGTACCTTCCAAGAGTTTCTGCAGGCTGCTCCGCATTACATGGATGTTCTCAATGCCCATAAACCTGAAGCGAATGTTGGCATAGTTGTCTTCATTTTCATACCCCTTCCCAGCTGCACGGTTGGCCATGGCATTCAACTGCAATAGTGGAGGACATAACAGAGCACATAGGCAAGATGATGAAAGAACAGGGTTCATCAATTTGAATGTCTCATTCTGAACAGTTTTAAATCCTACCTAATTAAAAAAGAAGTTAAATCAGAGAGGACACATTCTGGAATGGAGAGAATTTCACTGGTTTTTATATCATGTACCTTAAGTAACAGACTCATATAGGGAAAGATAAGCAAATCTAGTGTTTTGGCTTTATTACTAAAACCCTGTTTAAGAGATAAAGGATATGGCAGCTATAAGGATATCTGGTCTGAAGAACTGAAATTGTAATTTTGAGCAGCCTATCACAAACAAATGTTTTCTCAGCTGAAAGGGCTTTATCCTGAAAAACATGGAAAAGTTCAAAAATCTTTCTGACTAAGAAGTTCTACAAAGAAGTTTAAGAATGTCATGACCAATTAGTTTTAAATAGCTATTCTAGAAAAATGTCTAAAATATACCTGTATGAGATAAATGACTTTTACTCACTGATAAAATTGAAATGGAGATACCAATAGCTATTTTAACATTATGTTTTACCTAGTGGTAATCAGAGAATCTCTAGGTCATATGAAGAATGCTGGGCAGGGTAGGGAATAAATGAGACTTGCAGAGAGGATATATTGATACAATAACTGGAAAGCAGCCAAGATACCTTCTATGATAATGACTATTTTACTAATTAATTGATTTTCTGTTTTCTGTGCCTATTCTCTCATCTGTCAATATTGTGCATTTCAGAAGGCAAGAGGAGCATGTATATGGACAGGTGTAGTTTTTGTATTAAAAGAATGCAAAAGCCTCAAAGCACAAACTATTAAAGTTAAGACATGCAGAGGGGGAAAAAAGTCAATGTGTTCCACATATTCTGTTTAGAATGCAAGACATTTGTTAAAGGGAAGACATTATTAAAGGGAGAAACGAGATGGTAATTTTGATATTTTATCACACTGATGGTGTCACTGAGCTTTCATTAAATTAATGACAAAGGTGAAAGGAACACCTGTCAAAATGAAAGGAACAGCCACTTAGTAACAAGGAAGTTTGCTATGAGAAATGCTTTCGCAAACAAAACAATAATTACAGTAGTCCCTACTCAGGTCTGGGTAAGCCAGCTAATGCAGTCAGGTAGCTATTAATACATTGTACCAGAATATACTCTTTGGAAATATGTCTGGCAGATCTGAGGAATAGCTGTATATTTAATGTTCAGATGGAGAAGAGATGTAATATTTATTGAGCTCATAGCATGTGCCTGACAGTGTGCTAGAAGTTACATACATTATCTGATTTAATCCTCACTATAGCCCCTGTAGTGGTACTATTATTATCCACATAAGAAAACAGGCTCAGAGGGGTGATCCAATTTGCCCGGAATCATATGAATAAGGGCTGAAGGCAGGACTTGACCCGAGGTTTGTCTGACTCCTAAGAACAAAATTGTGTCAGTACTATATAGTTTCTACTAAAAATATAGATCTAGCCATCCATGGACTGCCAGGTATTTCTAGGCCTGTCTTAATTTGCTCGAATTGGAGAGGAAAATGGGGACCTGTTGAAAGGGGCTTTCTGCTGTTGGATTTGAACAAAAGGCATCAACCCTTTAGTTTTTCAAAAGCTTGGTATGTATCTCTTTACCATTTTAAGATTATTTAATCTTGACGAAAGATTCAGAATTGATTAAACTCTTTCAAATCTCAGAATGTCAGATTCAGTTATGGTTTAAGCAAGACAGCAAGCTTCTGAGAAACTGAAGGATGGCACCTGAGCAGAAAGGCAAATTCATTTTCTCTTGAGCTCAGTCAGTTCTAGGTAGCTCTGGAGAACAGTCAGTGAGGTATCACAAAAATGAGACAGACAGCTGCTAAGGTTACTACTATCTGGTTTCACGTATATCCAATTGCTCAACTCTGAAATCATAACCACCTGGCTTAGGCTAGCTCTAAATCATTGACTTAGTGATTACCAGTTATCAATGAAACCTCCTAGTCAGTCACATTCCACACATCAAATTATGAGCAAAACTATTTCTTTCTGGGGCTGCTTGTAAAAAGGATAATCTTTTAGAAAAAAGGAATCTGTCCTTTATTTGCTTTGTGGGGCACAATGAATTCTTCTACAATCCCTTATAGAGCTAGACAAAAAGTTGAAGGTCAAGGAATTAATGCAGAGAGTAGTTTAGTCTGATACTTATGTTGATTTGAGGTCCCTCTATTCAGTGACATTTGCATTTGAAAGAGACAAAGCCTAAGAAAACACATTCAGACAAATCATATAGCATCAGCCTCTTGGAAAGATCAAAGGATTTCACTAGGTCCCTGTCCACTGCGAAAATCCATGGCAAATTTATGTTCCTGGTCTTTTCCTATCCTCTGGGACCAAGATTTAAACTGCACTTCATTGAGCTGGGAAAAATTTAATCAGCTAATAGTGCTAGGTGCTAAAAAAATTACTGCCACATGAGCCAAAGATTTTTTTGTTAATCATACAGTAGTCAGATTTGTGAACCCTGCTCCTTTGGGAGACACCAAAGTATTATTAACCAACTGTGGCTTAATAAATTATTTACAAAAAGATATGTTGGTAGGAGTAAGTCTCCAGTGTCTAAGCTGAAGTTCTTTCTCTCATAGTAAATTTAGATCACAAAATGGGGATATTGAAGATTCTGGCTGAGGAACAGACTTAGTGGAAAAGATGAGGGGATGGCAATGAGCCTTCAAATAAGGGTGTCACATTCACATGTCAAAGCTAGGTTGTTCAAAATACCTTCTCACAGCCTCACTTGACAGTGACAAGCTTATAAAAGGAGCCCCAAATGGCTTGTTCAAATGTTTTACACAATGTCTGATACAATAAACCCACAATACACAAACCTGACTTTCCCAATAACACTGTAAGTCTCAACATGTGAGGAGGGGACTACAAGAGGTAGGAGTATCAAATAGTCATCAACAAATACCTTTGGTCTTGTGTCTACAACATACATAAACTGGCTCCCTGGGTTCGTTTGGCTAATGGCCTCTAGCAAGAGCTCATCATCTACACAACGAGTGTAAAATCCAGACAGAGGCTGGCTACAGCGGCAAATGGCAGCCTGTAAGAAAAAGTGTATCGGTTTAGTGATCATATCCACAGGCGGTCAAAAATCCTCCTTTACCCCAGATTCCGTGAATAAAGGGAAAGGATGAGCCAACTCAGGATAGAGAGAAGAGCCAAGAGAAATGTGGCTCTAAAGCCCAACCATTCCACTGGCACTGGACTCAGCCTCCTACCTCCCCTAGGCATGTGGCTCTGATTTCCAACCTCGTCTTGGCAAATCAGACTACAACAAAATCACATCTAGAGTATTTCCTTAATAAAATTCTTTTCTCAATACATAATGGGCTAGCTATTTTTCCTGAAACTGCCCTACTTTTCACAGTCCCAGTAATATTGTCCACAATAACCAGAGTTTGCAGTGGCAGCAGAATTCAAGGTAGAGGAAAAATGTAGAGTTCCTTAAAAGAACAGGGTCCACTAGTTTCAGAAGTTAATGCCAAATCAGAAGGCTAGTTGGTTTCAAGCCATTTCAACATAAAAACATAGCTATTTAACAGGCATGTCTGGTAATGATCAGTTAATGGACTTCATTTTACTTTGGTGTGGTTTTTAAGGAGTCTGCTCACTTTGACAGTTTGATACAAAAACACCCAATTGCATTACTATACTCTTTAGCATTTGAATAGTTGCCCACTTGAGAACTTGACTATTTGTCTAACCCCAGATCTCAAAGTGACCACAAGAGGGAAGAACTATTATCATTTCCTACATAAGGGGTCTCAAATGCAGAGGAGCCAAGTGCTTTCTTCCTACTACTTTAAATTATATGAAAAGCAGTGAGAAAGTATCAAGGATATCCATATTCATAGTCGGAGGCCACGATCCCCAAATATTCTCTCATACAACTAACTCCCTTTCATTCCACAACTTCCCACCAAGTTGGAACCCACATAAAAGGAAAGAAACAAATGAACACACTAGAATGCCACTTAACATGTGTACAACATTTGACAATTTACAAAGCACACATATATTTTTCCCTCACGTGACCCCCTCATAAACCTCCATAAGTAATGAAGTTCAGAGAAGTTAAATAACTTACTTGAGGTCACACAGCTTGTAAATGGTAAGGTGACTTAAACACAGGTCTTCTAGAGGCAAGTTTAGTTCCCATTAGAGACATTTATTTAACTCACGTTGTTCTCTTTGTAGAGGTAGGAGAGTACAGGGACACGTTCTTTACTTCTGAACTTTGAACTTCCAACCACTGTTCCCAAGGTAACAGATTTAGGAACCACTATTTCAGGTGGGTAGGTACTGCATATCTAAAAGAAAATAAGCTCAATATTGTTTTTACATTTTTCACAGACCAGAATTAGCAATCACTCAAGCACTAGCTGGCTGGTATTTATCATCCAGAATCATTCATTCCTCAGAAATAGGAACAAAAATATCCTTGGCATAAAAGCTTTTCCGAGTATGCTATTATTTTCCAGAAAGGAAGGTATTGAGATATATAAGAACAAAATGTGCCTTTAGAATAATTAAAATCATAGGCAGAAACACACACACAACCCTACTCTGAAATTCCTATATTTGCCTGTCAGAGCAAACAATATAGATTATAAATAAGCAAATTAAAATGAATAGATGCAAATATAAGGCAAACAAGTGGAGAAGGAGAATATATGATGTATGCTTTCATAAACTACATGCTAGGTTCTTAGTATGCATAACTGGAGGGCCTTTAAAACATTAGTGTGGGGGTGGAGTTGTAGACATTTTAGGTCTGACTTACTCTATAAAAAGACTGACACATTTTCTCAAATTTACAAGCTTTTAGTGGTTACCAAAATACATTTTTCCAAAGTGACAGCAACAAAATATTATAACAACATAGACGTGACATTGCAAAATTAACTCTAATCACTCCCCTAAGTAAAAAACACCCCAAACATTTGACAACAGATCAAACAAACACAAAGTGAACAGGCAAAAAAAAAAGTTCAAGGTATATTAGATCAAGAATGTTCTATATAACTCATTAAATCAATGTCCCCAGAATGTAGACCATTTGAAAAAGAAACTGTGCTCTACCCATCCCCTTTTCTGGACTTAACTTTGGAGAAGCAGGTCATACAAAGAGAAATGCATGGAGCTTCCCTTTTAGCTCAGAAGGCCATATATGTCCAAAGAACCAACAAGAATATTACATACCTCATTCAGGGGGCTTAGAAACATTTGAACTGGACAGAATTCACCCTATCTCTACTCGTTCCTATCAAGAATGACGCTAACAAGCCGCCTCACAGATAGTTCTGCCAAGTGACAGCTCATCAATCCTCATACCTAGCAGACATTCAAAGCTATGTTATCCGAAAGCCATTGCAATTACAATCTTACTGTGATGGTAAAAAGCTGGAAATAACTTAAAGATCCAACAATTCAAGGATATCACTTAAACGCCAATGACTCTCTGTGCAGATAAGTTATCACAGCAGGCCTGGCTACTATCCTTAGAAAGGCCTATATTAAAAATGGGCCCATGGTTGGTGCCTGGTAACTTAGATTTCAGGAGGCTATCCATCATTCCCTAACAGGTAAGAGTGGCTGATTGGGCCTAAACTGTTTGTATAAACAATGTCGCTTAGGCTAAACACCTGCTTTCCTTCTGGGCATCTGGAACTAGGCAGAGGGTGCTCATATGAGTAGTTCCCAATAAAAACCCTGAATACTGAGTCTCTAATGCGCTTCCCTGGTAGACAACATTTCACATGTGTTGTTACAATTTGTTGTTGGAGGAATTAAGCATGTCCTGTCTGATTCTACCAGAAGACGACTCTGGAAGCTTGACCTGGTTTTCTCCAGAATTCATCCCATGAGCCTTCTCCCTTTCCTGATTTTGCTTTGCATCCTTTCACTGTAATAAATCATAGCCATAAGTACAACTATATTCCAAGTCCTGTGAGTCCTCCTAGTGAATCACAAAACCTGAGGGATGGTCATGGAGACCCCCAATGCATTCCTAGACCTTTATATTTGGCCAGAGCTCTTTATTGAGATACAGACCCAAATGTTTGATATCAAATAATTGATATCTTTTTAACCACCTTAAACTCAAGTGTAAAACTGAAGACACTGTAGCTCTTCTTGTGGTCCTTATCATGGCTAACATCTTCACTACTCACTTGGTTACCAAAGCCAGGAAACCAGGAAACCTGGGATGCATACTATACTCCTTCCCTTTTTACCACATTTAATCTGCCACCAGGTTCTTTCAATTCTATCACCTAAATATCTTTAAAACCATCTCTTTCCCTCCATCTGCAGTCATTGCCTTAGTTCAGGTTCTCTACTTCACATGTCATTCTCCTGCATTTCTAGCTCCAGCAAACCAATTCTCCACACTAAGAACAAAGTTATATTTCCAAAATATAAACACATCCGTGTTCCTTACAAGCTTAAAATACTATCATGGCTCCCAACTATCTTCAGGATAATGTTCAAATTCTTTAATTTGGCCATGAAGCCCTTCATGATCTGGCTTCACTTCCTGGCCATCTCCCTTCTCCCCTAGTATAATTTAGGATAGAGTTCCTTCACAAGGCTATTCCCCAAAATATCATGGTTTCTGGCTTCCCAGGATAATTTTCATATCCCTCATCTATGCTCCCATAGTACCCTATGCTTTAGACTATGAGATCTCTGACTCAGTGCCTCAAGTACAGTAAGTACTCAGTAAATGCTTGCTGATGACTGAATGCTGAATGGAAAGGAAAGACTATGAGTGACTTTCCTCTTTCTTTTTTCAGTGTCTTGTTTGCTGTTATTCTTCCATTTTAATTAAATGCAACGAAAGGATAACAATAATGAAAAAATTACCTCATAGTTTCTGTTGGCATCTGTTATGGTCCAGTACCTATTGGGTATTCCCATTCGCCCGAAGTCTGATACTGGGTCAATCAGTTTCCATCCAATTTCCCGCATGTCTTTTGAGGATTTGGGATTATAAGAAAAAGCATAAAGATCTTCAGGTAATGCTGGAGAAGAGATACAGGCAAGGAAACAAAGTAATGATGAGTAAAACTTAAAGATCACCAAACAATGCAAATAAAGGCTAAACTTCTTTCTCTCAAAGGGAATGTTTGTCAAACAGCCCCAGAAAAGGACTATGTTTTATGTACAAGTTTGCCTTTATGTAAAGAATAAGAAATGGAATATTATTTCAGGTTCTTCTTCTAAAAATGTTTTAATTTTTTGTGATACCAATACAAAGTGGGATCTTTCTGCATGGCTTCCTATAAAAATGAATGCTGCATAATAGATTGAATTGAAGCTTCAGTGTTTCACATGCTAGGAAAGTAGTCCTTACCAAAAGTTTTTAACTGGGCTTCTATGTCCTAATTGCGCTGCTTGTTGCAACAAGTTGCACAACATTAAGAATATTCTTGCATTCTCCTTGTCAAGCCAACACCAGCTTATGGCTGATAAATGGCCATTTCTTCTCTTCCCTCTGTCAGTCCTGCTTCCTTCCTTCACAAGATACAACATGCAATCAAATAACTCATTTGACTGATTTATGTGGCAACAACTTTTCCAGAGATGAATGGAGCCTACCAGAGGCTTATAAAGTGCTGGGCTGGCTGGCAGGTAACTTTGTCAATATGATATCAGCAAATACTGAGGAATTATTCTGGGGAAAGAGGGGAAGAAAATAGGAGGAAAGGCTGGATGCAGTGGCTCACGCCTGTACTAGCACGCTGGGAGGCCTAGGCGGGAGGATTGCTTGAGCTCAGGAGGAGTTGGAGACCAGCCTGAGGAAGAGTGAGACCCTGTCTCTACTAAAAATAGAAAAAATTAGCTGGGAGTGGTGGAGCATGCCTGTAGTCCCAGTTACTCGGGAAGAGACAGGAGGATTGCTTGAGTACAGTAGTTTGAGGTTCCTGTGAGCTAGGCTGACACCATTGCACTCTAGCCTGGGCAACAGAGCAAGACTCTGTCTCAAAAGAGAGAAAGAGAGAGAGAGAGAAAAGAAAAGAAAATGGGAGGGAAAATGTAAGAGTATGGAAATCCCACAGCTAAAATAAGAGGGAGCTGATGGGTTAGACGCCTAGGAGTGGGGGCTGGGGAATGAGAGGGTGAGGCTGGAGGAAGCAGGAATAATTGCATTATTGAGGATTTTCATAAACTGCCCTAGTTTTCTTCCTAGTTGGAACTGAAGGTAGGGGGTGGGAACAGTAGGACAAACATAAAGTGTGCAGGATAACAGGAAACCAATTTTGTTCCAAAGGAATCTTCCTGAACTGATGAAAAATTTAAAAATTGATACTCAAAAGGAGAGAGAAAGAAGGAAGTAGCTATTAAACATCTATTATTATATATACTAATGCATGAATGTATTCAAGCCTCAAAACAACCTCCTTGGGAAGCTTTCACTCTCCTTAGGTGAGGAAGCTAAGTACAAAGGTTATATAATTTGCCCAAATACCATGGACCTAGTAAGTTGACAGATCTAAACCCTGCTCTGTCTAACTCCATAGCTCATGATCTTTCCAATATGCCATTCTGGAAAAAAATTTAAATGGTTTTAGGTAGAAAATACTATCATAACTACCTGGCTGAGAAAGCTTGAGCAGTGAAATATAAACCTCATGGCACACAAGATCGGAGTCTAAAACAAAGTGGGCCACCCGGAAGTTTTTGCAGCGGAGGGTCAGGGGACAGCCCAAGCTAGTGATGGGCAACTTCTCCACAGCGGCAATGTGATGGAGTGCAATCTGCAAAACAGAAAAGAACCAGAATAAACATACAGATGTGCACTGTCTCTATTATTATCAGTGTGCCTGACTTTCAGTAAGGGTAACAGCATGGCCAGAGATGTGATCACATCTACAGCCTTTGAAAGACACAAATCAATGTCCTTCAAAAGACATAACTGGGATTCTTTCAAATAGAACTAAAGCATAATAGTGGAAAAGCAATGAGAAGCAAATTTCAGTGTTAGAAAACTTCTCTCTCTTTAAGGATATAGGATTAACAGGTTTGCAGGACAATTTTGGTAAATCAGTCCAGAATAGATGACTTCTAGTATGCTATGGTGGAATTTATAATCAAAGAATAATTGTTACAAAGGAAAATAGGACTTCTTTTTGTTCTACCAAATTACTATTTAAAATAATGATTAATAATTGGTATCATACTTTATTAGTCATAAGACAGTCCATTATAGCAACAAACTGAATGGGAAAATAAATAAAAACAGAAAAAAAGATAAAAAATAAAAAAGACAATAAAAAAAAAAATAAGACAGTCCATGACCATTAGCTTCTTAATCCCTTATAACAGCCCTTTGAGGTACAATCATCCTATTTCAGGAATGAAAAAAACCAAAGCTCTGAGAAGTAAATTCCTTATCTAGGTCACACAGCCAAGAAGTAGCACAAACAGGATTTGAACCATTGCAGTCTAACACCAAGTCCAGGGTTCTTTACCTAGGAGTTTTAAAAACTCTAATTTTGGAATATGGATTTAACTAGAAACATTAGGAGGAAAATATTCTCCTAATTTTATATACTAGTGACAGTAAAGCAAAGAATGTAGGATGATTACTCCTGCCCATGCTGATGCCAGCAAAAGAAGAAATGCATGGAAAGGGAACTGATAAAATATGTCCAAATAATGAAATTCTTTATATATAAATTCAAAAAATCCATATAATCATAATTTTGTGTTTTAGTATTTGACATTCTCCTATCCGTGTCTGATGTTTCCTGCAACTATAAAGCTTGGATGTACTCTTTCTATTCCCTGGACTCCCTGTCCTGTGCCTGGAATGGCCTTCCAAACAACATTGCCTTTTCTTCTCCTCCCCCATGCCCCAGGCCCCAGTTTACCTGTAAAAGTCATCTCTTCCATGAAATCTTTCAATCATATGCACCATTTAAGAATGGGGCATGTGTGGAGATGATTCACATATCCCTAGGAGGAATTTTCTATCTTCATTTCCATTTTAATTGTTTCGCCAAACTCAGTCCCTTCCGTGGCAGTTTTGGAGGGGCCACAAAAACTCTTGATAATGCAACAGGAATTAATATATCAAATCTCAAGAAAGTCAAATTCCTGTCAGCCAACATGGAAGATGTGTATGTGGGCAGCAAAACATTGATCATGGAGATCAAGGGCCATGCAAACCAACTGTGGTGAAATTGGGAAGGGTAGGGTGAAAGTGGAGCAGCCTAAGACCGGGAAGAACTTCATTAATAAAATTAATTAGATAAATAAGCCTCCTCTGACATACAGAAATAAGTCTGAGTTCTCTCTTCCAGATTCAGTCTAGTATTTTGAAATAACACTTGCCTTGAAACAAATCTGGGGACATGTGTACTACCTATAAATGCAAGTAGACAGGAGATAGACTCATGGCACGGTACCAAAGAATTGGTTCCTAAACCATTAGAACTGGGAGAGTCCTTACTAATTATATAACCTAACCACCTCACTTTGAGGAAACATGCCCAGAGAGGGAGAATCACTTGCCCAAGGTCACATAGCAAGTTAGCATCAGAGCTGAGCATAGGCCAGCTCTCCTGATTCCTCTTTTGGCATTTCTTTCATCACAACAAAGGAAACAAAAGACAATCTCATATGGAGAAAGCTCAAGGGATTTTTAAAAGGAAGTGTTAAAATACTTTTCATATGCATATGCAGTTTAATTTATTTTACATGTACATAATAGTATTCTCCATGTCCCCGGTACTGTTTTAAGCACTTATAAACATTAACTTTGCAATTGTCATACCTTGTTTAAAATAATTCAAGGTATTATTATTAACCCTATTTTACAGATGGAACTCAGACACACAGAAGTTAAATAATTTGCCCAATGTTTCAAAGGTAGTAAATGTTGAACTAGGATTTCAACCTAAGCAGACCAGCTCTAAAGCCTGTGTTCTTAATCACTATGCTACGCCATATATATGAAGCATGTTGTACTTGTTATAAATGAAGAGGTCTAAGTATAAATCTGCCTCATGATTAAGTTAAGATTAAACTATGATGCTGCTTTAGGATGGGGAAGGCATAAAGTATTGTTAGGGGTGCTGAAGTAATTAGAAAACATTGTTTAAAAATATAACAAGAAAAACACACGCACACACACACACACAGCCCCGGTGAAATCCTGTCTTAGGACAGAAAGATGGTCTAAATCAGTACTGGTCAAAATGTAGTCCATGAGCCTTCAGCATCAGCATCACCTAAGCACTTTTTAGAAATTCAAAATCTTAGGCTTGAGATTCTGCACTTTTAACAAGTTACCACACGATACAGATGCTGCTGGTCTTAGACCACATTTTATGGGTAGCAAGGCTTTAAATTACTTGAGGAAGCTTACAGACTAAGTTGAGAAAATGAGCAGAGACTACTCTACCCAAAAATAATTGAGCTAAACCCCAGGAACATTCCCATAGAGACTAAAATGAGTAAGATGACTAGAACCAATAACTTGAGGGAAGAGGAGTCATACAACTTAGACCATGAAAAGACTCCTAAAATAGATTCTCTGAAGAAAACATTCTATAGCAATTTAATAATGATATTTTAAATTTCAAGAAAATGGCATATAGAAAGCATGTATGCATAACTCTTTAAGATGCTTTGATATTTCTTCTCATGAACATACCCATGTTTCTTTCCGGGCTGCACCAGAAGCCTCCACATAGATCAGGTGAGTTGCAGTAAGATACAGAATCCCATTAGCTGGTTTCTTATCCACATAACGATCCAGTAATTTCACATTTTCTACCTGTTATTTTGGGGAAAAGAAATATTGATTATGCTATCAACTCACCACCTGTGATTAAAGTGGGACAATTCAAAGCAAGATAAATGCTGTTAATTTGCTATAAAACTTCTTTGAGGCTTTCCAGTTCCTGCCACGATGGCAAACTAGTATGATCTGTATTTGCTCTTCTGAAATCAGCCCTGGAAAAACCATAAAAGTGAAAAGGAAACATGTATTCTAGGAAGGATCAAAATTCTAGACAATGTTTACAAGATGGGGTGGTAGGTGTGAGTGGAAAATATACAGAACCTAAGAGTCTACTGCGGTACTTATCTTGTTGGAGGGAAGGTGAAGTTATTGTATGTGTAAAAAAATCAATAAGGGGAAATAACATGAGAATATATCTCAAGTTATAGGGCAAGAATAAAATAAAACAGGAAAGGAGAAAAACAAAAAACAGAGTACCATAAATGGAAAGTATAAAATGAAATGCCAGAAATAAGTCCCAATGTAACAGTAACTGCAATAAATGTTTATGAGTTAAACTTATCAATTAAAAGCATGCATTAAACACGAATTAAATTTATCAACTAAAAGGCAGACTTATACTCTGGATTAAAACAAAAGATTTAACAACATTCAGGCTAGAAGAGAGATACTTTAGAGACACAAACAAGTTGAAAATAATATGACTGAAAAATAAATACTAGGTAAATATGAAACAAAATAAAGGTGAGGTAATATTCTCAATATCTGACAAACTATAATTTACATCACAAAGAATAGGACAAGAAGATACATCCATCATAAATATATATGCATCTTATAATACAGTTTCAAATTATATCCAGCAACTAACAGAACTGGAGAGAGGAAAAGAGCAAGTGCACTTGGATATTTTAACAGTCTTCTTAGGAACTGACAGGTCAAGTAGACAAAAAAAATCAAGTAAAGATATGGAACACATTACAACTAAAAAGCTCAAGCTATTAGATATACAAAGTAGAACTCTACATCCAACAAATAGAGTACCGAATCATTCAAGACAACAAAAAGAACATTTCCAAAAAAAGTATGATTACAATTGTAAAGAAAGCCTCAATAAATCCCAAAGGCTCAATATCATACAAACTATGTTCTCCAACCAAAATGCAATTAGAAATTAACAACAGGTTCTTTACCTCCTTAGTTAAATATATTCCTAGGTATTTTATTTTCTTTGTTGCTATTGTGAAGGGTATTGAGTCCTTAATTTGGTTCTCCATTTGACTGTTATAGGCATATATGAATGCCTCTGATTTGTGTGTATTGATTTTGTATCCTGAGACTTTACTGAATTCATTGATCAATTCCAGGAGTCTCTTGGTTGAATCCTTGGGGTTTTCTAGATATAATATCACATCATCAGTAAAGA
>JAQIFY010001319.1:0-14276 GCA_028533085.1 Varecia variegata | reverse complement strand
ATGTTGTGGTTTCAAAATTCTTTTCAGTAACTTAAAATCTTAAAGTCATGATATGTTCAGTTAAAGAAGATAATCATAAAATATCTGAGTCATTTATAAGATAAAATACTTTAGTATTTTTATACTAAAAAATACTTTAGTAAAATACTTTAGTATTATTATACTAAAACATTAATTGTTAAACATAAGTTTAAATTTATATACCTTCACATCTTATTTTTATATGATATAGAAAACTAAATATATTTAGGTACGCTAATAAAAATTGGGGACTGATAACAGTTACTTTAACTTCCTAGGTTTTTCTAAGAGTTGGCATTAGGATTAACATATATGATTGAATCTACTAGATAAAAGAGACACAATTCTGTCTAAAAAATAAGATTTTTTAATAAAAAGCTTATAAGATATAGAAATATAGTTTTTTTAAAAAAGATAATTTTGTCTAATTTACAGGTTTTAAAAACTGTTTTAAATTAAATAAGTAAATGGTGATTAAAACTAAATGAATATAAAAGTTTTAAAAAAATGAAGGCTATAAAAGGTTTATAAAATCTTAACTTACAGTCAAACTGATTAAAATTAGATGGATTTATTTATAAGATTTTATTAAAATTAGCTTTACCATTAATACACTAATACAAAGGTAAGATTTGGTTTTTTTCTTTTGGACAAGATTTTCATATGATATTAATAGGAATAACAAAAGATTTCCGTTCACCTTTTGACTTGTATTTCAGTTTGTTCGTATTAGGTCTTATGATTGTTTGGAAAACTGGGTCTCCTCTGTATCAAAGAATGCTATTTTTGCCTTTTAAAATCTTTTAGTTATCAGTTTGGCTAAGTGAATGACTATAATTTTACAGTAACCTGTTTTACGACAAGTGTTTTATGACAGACAATTCATGATTTCCTGCTTCTTAAGTTTTCACTAAAATTTAGAGTTACCGAAAATAAGAATTCTGGTCCATACATGTGATTCTGTATAAAGCGTATCATTGTTCTCCATGGCTCTTAGCTTTCCTATCTGGATTCTCAGTTCTCTCTTCTTAATCATCCTTTTTTTTTTTAATAAGAAATGACCAATATTTACAGGTGCATAGTTTTCTCAGCCCGCATCCTCCTGCTCATAGAACACTGGGGACTCAGAGGCCTGTATTCATTTGGAACACTTGCAGTCACTTTTAGCCCAAGCTTGCAGTTTTCACTGATACAACTCTCTTGGAAACTAGATGGATTTTCTACGCATCTGATTGAGGATCATTTGAATTAACTCTCTCTCTCTCTCTTTCTCTCTTTCCCTCCCTCTCTCCCTTCTCCCCCCAACCCCCTTCCTTCCCTCCTATGGAAACTTTAAGATTCTTAGAAGCCATTTCGTCTAGCTGAGGGGGTCTTCTAGTACCACCTTAAATCTTTCAGAGGTTTTAACAAGGGGTCTTAAAGTAACATTCTTGATTTGATCTTTACCCCCAGGTCTCATCTCACTTTGAAAATTGATTACTGGCTGGGTGACTAGAGATAAGAGATGATTTTATTTTCCAACCTCAACAAATCCCAGGCCTTCTACAGTTCTCTAAAATATGGGCGCAGGCTGTCACCGGGCCCTGCGCTGATGCATGCTTTCTTGTACAATCTTCACAGGGGCTCTGGGAAGAAGGACAATCTCCCTTGTCTTGCAGGGGAGGACACAGGGCAGGGAGATGGTCTGAACTCACAAAGCCAGGAAGAGTCAGAGCTGGAGCTTGAACCCTTTTATTCATACACGCAACACATATTTGTGGAGCCCAACCCGAGTGTATTCTGCGCACTGGGAATACGGCAGCAAACGGAAGAGACAACCATCTGTCCTCATGGAGTCCGCAGTCCAGTGGCAGAGACAGACCTTAGCCCATAAACAAATAAATGACGTGTCGGATGATGGCTGGTACAAAATAAATACAAAGTAATGAGGCAACGTCAGGGTGACAGTGTGTTCCAGATGGAGACGGGGCACGGGGCACGGACGCTGGTGTTTTATCAGGAGTACCCAGGGACGTCTGCTCCAACACCTGCCCTGCAGGACGTGGAAGCGCAGAGCAGATACCTGGGGAAAGGGCATTCGGTGGAGGCTGCAGCCAGGGCACAGGCCTAGAGGCCTTTGAGGAAGAACAAGGAGGAGACAGAGCTGGCTTGAGTGGCATGAGCAGGGGACAGTGGTGGGATTCGAGATCAGAGAGGAAGAGGAGGAGGGGAGGAAGATCATGGAGGGTCTAATAGGAAAATCATTCGTGGACTTGACCCTGAATGAGTGCGGTAAGGGCATGATCTGATTTCCATCTTTGCAGGTGCCTTTGGATCTTCCACTGACATGTCAGGACGCTGTCGCCCAGGGCTGGGGAGCTCTGGTTACAAGAACTTCCTCCCAAGCCCACCCCAGCCAGGGCACCCTCACCACCATCTCCCCAGCCCTGTTGTACTCGGGCTCCAGCTGCTCTCTCTCCACCTCCCAGCCCACAGGCCACCCTCCCTTCTCCTCCTCCCTGAAGTCACTCACTTCCCCAAGACAAATGGCAGCCTCTTCCTGCCCATCCATCACTGTTCCTGGGCCCATCCGTTAGCGGCCGCTCCCCCATCCTGCCCCCAGCCCCACCGTCCTTGCTTGGGGACGGGGTCCATTGATCAGAGGCCCATCTGCTGCTTGTCACATTCTGGCGGCCCTGACAGCAGGAGACAGAGCTGTTGCTGGCCAGGCCAGCCCGGGGCCAAGGAAAAGCTGAAACTGCCCCGCCCCCAGGCTGGAGCTAAGGCCAGAGCCCTGACCTCCAGGAGGGGGTGGGTGACAGGGTTCAGGGCAAGCCCTCCCCAGCAAGGGGCCGCTCCTCTGGGGCCAAACGGAAAGTGAGCTCCACGGGACAGGCTTGCAAAGCCTCCTCCACATCCACGTCTGTTCCAGCCCGGGTGTGCACGGCTGCGGGGCCTGACCTAAATGCTGAAGGCCCTCCCAGCCCGAATCCAGCTCTTCCCAGACGTCTCCATCTGCCTCAAGTCACCAGGCCAGACCCAAACTGGGCACATCCCCCGAGCCTGACTCTTCTTCAGAGTTTTCACCTTGGCCGGTAGCCCCCGGCCACTCCTGGTCCCCCGAGATTCCCCTCCCCCTGCTAGGTGGCGGGGAGGATGGCCGAAAGGACAGATCGGCTGCTGGCTGGAATGAGAGGCACTGGCAGGGGACCTGGAGGAGGGAGGAGAGAGACTAGGTATTTGCCACCTGGTGCTGGCCCTGCAGGGTCCCTGTGGGTACCCGTGGGTGGCTGTGTCTCTCCACCCAAGCAGCTCTGTTCATATAGCGCCCCCTCTGGGTGCTGGTAACCACCTTCCCCTTTGTCTGGAGGTGATAAATGCTCCACAGTCACTCCCCAGGACACTGCGCCATCCCTTGTGGCTCCCTCCCTCTGCCCACATGTGTGTATATTGTCCCTTCAGTAAACTGTTCCCCATTACCCAGTTGGAAACTGTGCATTGGACCCAGGCAGCAGGGGGTGGAGGCGGGGGTGTCCAAGGACCTGTCCTGGGGAGGCAGGGAGGCGTGAGAGGCAGGACTAGGTATGGGCAGAGGCCCAATCCCACAGGACACACTCCATTGTCCCAGAGACGTCACTTAGAAAACACGCATTCCCCTGTGGGCCTGCCCTGGTTGCACGTCCGTGAGGCTGGCCCTGTCTACCATCCTTCCTGCCTTGTCCCTCCCAGCCTCCCACCACCTGGCCGCGACCCCTCACACACTGAAAACTTTGGCCCCTGGCTCGGGCCCCAGTTCCCCCAAGAGCTGGCATCACCCCAAGGGAGTCACCTTGTACCTGCCTCACTTCCAGGGACGTCCACCTGCATGGCCTCTCAGCCACTCCCTCCCATGGCCAAATCCTACACACCCAGCACAGACCTGGACTGGGATGCTTTTTAGAAATCTCTTCTCGACATCAGCTCACATCTGCTCCTGTAAGTTCCTCAAATTATTCTCAGCAAAGCTCTCCAGGGCTCTGTGGAACGGGTCGGCTCCCACGCAGGTCTGACGGAGCTGTGACGGCAGAAGCACAGGCTGGAGGCAGGTGCTTGGAAGAGGGACAGAGGGTGAAGGAATGTTCTAGACACTGGGGAAGACAAGGAAACGTCCTCTCCTGGCGCCCCCAGAAGGAGCACAGCCCTGCCGACACCTTGACTTTAGCCCGGCAGACCCATTTTGGACTTCTGACCTCCAGAACTGTAAGATAACGCATTGGTGTTGTTTTAAGTCACTAAGTTTATGATGTTTCTGTTAAAGCAACATCAGGAAACCAATACGGATTTTGGTCTCCAGACACCCTCTGTTCCAGACTAAGCCCACTCAACTTCTGTCAGCCAGGGAGTGTGATCTGGGGAAAGTGTGACCTCTCCAGGCCTCAGTTTCCCCATTTCTAAAGTGGAGCCATCATGCCCTCCTTGTGGAGATGCTGAGAGAATTAACCGACAGGTGTGAAGTGATCAGGTGTGAAGTGGTCAGCACACTTAGGCAAAGTGCTAGAAATACTAAGCACTCAAAAGCTGTTAGCAGATATTATTGTCATTGTTTGTTTGAGGTTTTCTGTAGCTCAGTGGTCTTCAACCAGGGGCAGTTCTGCCCCTGGAGGGATATTGGGCAAAGTCTGGGGACATTTTTTGTTGTCATAGCTTAGGGAGGAGGGGTGCTAGAAGTGGGTACAAGCCGTGGAAGCTGCTAAAAATCCTCCTACGTACCAAACAACCCCCCCAAACAAAGAATTATTCAGTCCAAAATATCCGTAGTGCAGAGGCTGAGAAACTCTGCTAGGATTGATACTATGATATTTAAACGCTTCCATTTGTCTATCAAAAAACCCTCTAGCTCCTACCCCTACGATTCAGGTTTCTACCACAAGGTGGCGCGCGGGCGTGCCTCGCTTTCCTACGCTGCTGTGTCCTTCTCCATGACGCTTGTCCATCAAAAACTGTGCCCTGTGAAACAGCACGCCGCGTTCAAAGAGCTATGTGGCGCTTCCTCTCCATGCAGCGTACTGCAGAGCGCGGCCACCCACATCTTCTCCTTTGCTCCTCAAAACATTCCTTAGGCAGGTATTATTATGCCCACTTTACAGAGGAGAAAACCGAGGCTCACAGAAGCAGTTCTCCTCTCAAGCCAGAGACTCCCTGGTGGTGTTGGCTGGAGCCCTCCTGGCCTGGCGCTCCAGTCCCACAGACTCAGAGTCCAGAACATTCCCTGCAAGGGGAGAATCCCCACGGCTGACCTCACTGGCTTCTCTCTGCCTTTGTGCCCGGTTTCACCCACCTGGGCTGCTGGAGGCTCGTCACCTGAACCCAGTGGTTTCCAAACATGTCCACCTGTTGGCCACCCCCCGCCCACCCTGGAGCTTCAAAAAGTTCTGGAGCCTGTGTCCCACCTCGAGACTGTGATTTAATTTGGAATTTTTAAGATCCCACAAGTGATTTGAATGTGCATATAAGTGTGGGAACCACTACTGCCTTCTCTGGCGTCTTTTAAAATAAACCCCATACATAAACCCCAAGCATTTCATTATGTTATTAATTTTCTGAAGATTGGCCTTGTCCTTGAAGAAGGGCTCACCCCACTCTCAGGCCCTGCTATGACTCAGGCAAGCGTGTACGAAAACTTTCTTTTGGCATAAAAATGCAGTGTTCTTTTTGAAAAGAATTCTGACAAGTCAAGTGTCTTTATTCTTCACAATTATGTATAACGTAAAACACTGTGCAGATCAGGGGGCCTCAAACTTGGCTGCACTCATGTGCACTTCTAAAAAATAAAACTATGCCCAGGCCACACTCCATACCAATTGCATCAGAATTTCTAGGTAAAGTTAGTTAAAGTTCCCCAGGTGATTCCAATGTGCAGCCGAGTTCACAAACCAGCTGTCTAGGCAGCTGGTCCTGTGTGTGGCCCCTTAAAGTAGCTAACCACTCCTCATCACCTGCGAGCAGCTGGTTAGAAATGCTGACTCCCAGGCCATATGCGCGAACCACTGCCTCAGAACCTGCATTTCACAAGCTCCCCAAGTATCACTCTAGAACCGAAAGTAAGTCAGCGCAAACCATCTGCCCCTTCTCCACAAATCTTGAGCTGCTACCAGTCCCTGCCAGGTCAAGTTCCCCAGCTGTTGTCCTCAGGCCCCGACTCTCTCCTGGAAACGGTGGTGTGTGAGGATGAGTTGTTCAGGGAGGCAGAGGCTTTTCATAAGCCAGTGTTTTCTAACAATTTTATCCCATGAATTCATTCTCGATCAGTGTGTCAACGAATTTATATTGTGTCTTCTATGTCCCAAGCATTGTGCTAGGGTCTGGGCGTGCCACCGTGCACAGGACAGACAGCTTCTGTCCTCTCCGAGCTCAGCTTCTAATGGACAAGACACAAGCAAGCAACCACATCAACTTTTTAAAAATTTGCAAGTTGTGATAAGTGATGAAAGGGAAACCAACAAAAGACTGGGTTAAGCAGTAGAAGGGGCCCTCACAGCCTCCTTAGACAGTGGGGGGCAGGGGACAGGGGCGGCCTCACTGATGAGGGGGTGTTAATCTCAAACCTAACCAGGAGAGGGAACTAGCCCCGGGAGGCACAGCAGGGAGGAGCCGTCCGGCAGAAGGCACAGCTCGGCTTGGGCAAAGGTCCCTACTGAGTGTTCTAGAAACATAAGTGAGGCCAATGTGGCTGCACCAGAGTGATCCAGGGAGCAGGGGGGAAAGAAAGTCTGGCGGTTCTATCCAAGGTCATGGCTAAAGCCCTCCTCATCCAGAGAGCAAATGCTTTATGTAGCCTTTCTTCTAGCCTTTTATTGTGTTTTTTTTTTAACTTTCTACTGTTTCTAGTTTTTACTTTTTGAACTCTAGAATGAGATGAAGATCTAAAGGGACTATTTGCTAAACAACCAGATTTACAGATAACGTTTACTGACTAATCCATCCTTCTTCTGTTGCTATGTAATCCTTCATTTTTCATGGACTAGGTTCTTTTTCAGGACTATCTATTTCGTTCCATCGATTTGTCTGTCTAGTCTTACGCTGGTAACATACTGGTTTTATTATTGTAGCTTTATAACGCATTTTAACACCTGGTGAGGTGAGCCTTTTTTCAAATCAGTTTAGCTATGCTCCTCTTGTTGGTTATTTGGTTTTGGTTTTGTTTTTTTCCCACATGTGCTTCTGAATCAGTTTCTTCCCTTTGTTCAACAACGTGGCAGATATGTGACTTTGACATTCGTGGAGGGTTATGTTTGGGGCAGATGTCAGGGGATGCTCAGCCTCCCGGAGAGGGTCCCTCACCTGGGAGGCCTCCTGGCGTGAGCAGTGGGAGTTGGGGCAACACGGGCTCTGGTGGCTGAGAAAGTGGGGATAAGACTGTGTGTTTCTTCCCCCAACTACTTCAGTGTTTCTGCTAAATAAAAGTCCATTTTTATTCTTATAGGAGCTGAGCAGGGAGATGTTTTACACCCAGTCTTCACCCGCCATGATCTATGTCCCTTTTACAAACTTATCTCTGGGTTTTTGCTCAGTTTATAAGCTAGGGGCAATCTTTCTTCCCTAAGCCTCCTTCCACCACAGTCTGGAGGAACCTTGAGACTTCCTGCCGATGATTTAAAGGGCTATAACACTCGCAGGCTAGATTTGTTTTAGTGTCCATAAAACTCAAAAATTTCATAAAACAATTGGTGAAAATAAAATTACCAAAAAATGATATAGTGCCAGCAGACTGTATAATAGTTACGGGAGAAATGGAGACTATGATTCACTGGGGGATAAAAATGACAATGTATTTATTGCAGTGCACTGACAAGAAACTAATTTGTCCCTTTTACTTTTGAGACAGGGCAAGAATTCCGATTTTTCTCTCCTCGCGCTGACTCTGACAGGGCAGCGGGAGGTGACAGTAAATGGTTCTCGGCTCCGGGGGCTGCGTGTGTGTGTGTGTGCTCACGTGTGCGCCGACAGGAAGGGCTTCCGTAAAAACAACACTGGGCCTGGCTCCTGTTGGCCTTTATCTTTTTGAGCCTTGAAAAAGTTTGCTTAACCCATAATATATTTGTGTGCATTTATATGTCTGTGCAATGCATGTGTGTGTGAGTGTGGAGGTGGGCACGGGGGAGGGTTGCATGTGTATGAACATGCACATGTATGTGTCCGTGTGTGTGTTTCTTACCAGCAGTGGCTAAAGAAGGTATAATAGGTGGTAGGGAAATGCATTGTTTTACTTAGGAGATGCGTGCTCTAAAGAATAAAGGATACACCAGGAAAAATGAAAATAAATGAGGACAAAGTGAGAGAAGTGATGGAAATCAGATCAGGGGTTGCTTGACGGTGGTAGGGGGTGGTGACGACTTCAAGGAAACCGGAGGGAACTTTCCAGAGTATGGAAATGGTCTATGTCTTGATTGGGGTGTACACAGGCACACATGTGTCAAAAGTGGTTGATCTATAAACCTATGATGTGTGCATTCCATTGTATGTCATTATCCTTACTTGGGAGGAAAGGAGAAAAGGGAAGGAATTTGCTTCTGACCTGATGGGTGACGGTCAGGCGCAGAGTCTGGCACGTTGTGAAGCCCAGAGGGCAGTCCCTGAATGTATGAATGAATGAATGAGAGGCCGAACCTCGTTCTCCCCAAAGACAGAGTCCACTGTTAGGGATGAAGCACACTGAGTGGCCTCAGGGAAGGTCTTGTTATACCCACTTTACAGATGAGACAGTTGAGGCTTAGAAAGGTCACTTGACTTGCTACAGGTCGCATAACGAATGAGAGGCAGTGACAGAAAGTGAGCCAGGCTCAGGAAGCTGCCCAAATTCATCATGCCAATGAAAGAGGGTAGGATTAGTTTAGGATGACTCCTGCTGGCTGACTTGAGCCTTCTCGGGACACAGACTTGCCAGTGGGGACAGGGGAGGGTGGCCCACCACACAGGCCCCCAGGGCTGGGCTCCCTGAGTCAGCTTCTGCAAGAAGACAGCTCTCAGCATGGCAGCTGGGACTCTGAAGACACACGATGACGATTATGGGGCTGTGCACAGAGGTGTGGGCAGGATTGAGAGCGCCAGCAGGGAAGAGGAGGGGAGAAACCCTGGAACTCAGCCAGCAAGAGCAGTCAGTCCTGCACCTGAGGGGTGAGAGGAGGAGGGGCAGTGTCACTGAGCCTGTCTCCAGGGAGGAGGGGCCCAGCTGCAGGAAGGAGCAGGGGACCTGACCTCCTGCCAGCCCTCCTCCCTCCGTCCAATCCCACCTGGGGTCCAGAAGACACAGCCATGGGGGTCAGTCCTGCTGGGGCACAGAACAGGGTGGCAATGGGGTGAGGAGCGGGGGACAGCCCTGAAGGAGTTGGTGCCTGCAGAGGAAACGGAACAGGCCTTTCCTGGGCCCCCAGCTCTCCACTTCAGCTCTGATGGAGAACGAAGGAAGACAGTATTTTGGGGGTGAGTTCGGGCAGGCGAATCACACCAACCACTCACAGGTAGGCACAAAGGTCACGCAGGGAACAGAGAGGGTGTCCTACTAGACATAGGACTCAGCCAGAGAAGACCCATTTGGTGCCTGTGATTTTATGTGTCAACTTGATTGGGTCATGGGGTGCCCAGATATTTGGTCAAACATTATTCTGGGTGTGTCTGTGAGAGTGTTTTTGTATGAAATTAACATGTAAATTGGAAGATGGAGTAAAGCAATTGTCCTCCCCAATGCCGGTGGGCCTCAACTCATCAGCTGAAGGCCTGAATAGAACACAAAGGCTGCCCCTGCCCTGAGTTAGAGAGACTCTCTCCTCCTACCTAACTGCTTTTGAACTAGGACATTGGCGCTTTTTTTTTTCTGCCTTCTTGCTTGAACTGAAACATCAGCTGTTCCTGGGTCTCAAGCATTCAGAGTGGGCCTGCCCCATGGGCTCTCCTGGGTCCCCAGCTGGCCAACTCACCCTGTAGGTATTGGAGTTTGCCAGCCAATTCCTTACAATCAATCTGTTTCTATGGGCACATGCACATCCTCGTGGGCCCCTTTCTCTGGAGGACCCTGACTAACACAGTGCTCCTTCCTCGATGACTGCAAGGGGAGCGGGCTTTGTTGAGGCAAGAGCAAAATTCTCTACTCTGGGCAACCAAAGCAAGGTGTCGGGGCCAACCTGAGGCTGGACGCATGAGTGAATTCCCAATACCGGAAGTCAAGAGCGCCAGCAAGGCGGTAGGGACAAGGTAGGGTCTGTGATCCATATCTGTGGTCCTTCCTGCCTAGCTTCCATTCCTCTCTGCTCCTCTTTCAGGACCTCAATTTCAGCTTGGGAACCAGCCCTCTCTCACTCTCAGCCACATGGTTTGAGCTGGATTGAGCCAACCCTTTGGGTGAGCACTGATACGTGCCTGGCCAGGCAAAATGCCACGCTCTGCCAGACCAGCGACTGGTTCACACCAGAAAGAGCCAGTCCTGAGACTTTTGCTGGAACTATACTGAAAATAAAAGTCTTCAGGCCGGGTGCAGTGGCTCACGCCTGTAATCCCAGCACTTTGGGAGGCTGAGGCAGGAGGATTGCTTGAGGCCAGGAGTCCAAGACCAGCCTGGGCAACATAGACACCATTTCTACAAAAAAATTTAAAAAATAGCTGAGCATGGTGGTGCGCGCCTAGAGTCACAGCTACTCAGGAGGCTGAGGCGGGAGGATCACTTGTGTCCAGGAGTTCAAGGCTACGGTGAGCTATGATTGCACCACTGCACTCCAGCCTGGGCAGCAGAGTGAGACCCTGTCTCTAAAAAAATCTTTTTAAAAGTCTTCGTAGCTCCGGGATTGCTCAGCACACAGGTGTAAATCCAGGGCTGCAGCAGCTGTTTTGACTGAGAATTAATAATGCAGAAAGGAAAGGTGCATTGAAAGATAATGCAGAGCAGGCTCCTACGCCACTGGCCGATCTCCTGGATCCAGCTCTTCCTGAAGGCAGATTGTCTCTAGATGTCTCAAGTACACAAGTCAAGAAAGTCCTGACAAATAGAGTCCAGAGCTCGGAGAACAAAAGCAGAAACAGGGCTAGAATGAAGCAAAGGGTAGGGGTGAGGGGTGAAGGGGAGGGGGTGGTCAGTGCTAAGAGATGATCTTGAGCAGGGAGGGCTTGGAGGGAAGAGGTGGGACCTGGCTTGTCCCTGCAGAGTCTCAGGATGCCCAACATCCGACTTCCTGGAGAGAGACAGCACGCAGGGATCCATCCGCCACTCTTCCCAGAAGGCCGCCTCTCTGTGGCTATGTTTCCGCCTGCCCTTCTGGAAGTTTGGTTTGCAGACATTAGCACCTTGGGGTCAACCCCAGACCAGAAATTAAAGCTGCTACATTCATTAGTCAAATGCCAGGAGCACTCGTTACCACCAGTGACCTTTGCAGGAAACACCCGTGTCATTCCTCCTCACGCCCCTCCCTCTCAATTCCTCCTGCACCCGCTCCTCGCCCAGCCACCACCTCTAAGTCCTCCGAGCTTTGCCAGCTCAGCCGCCTAAATGCCTGTCACACCCCTCTGCACTGCTATCCAACCCCATCACCTCTTCTCCATAATCTCCCCCCAGGCCATGTCAAGAGCTGCGCTTACAAGCTCACTCAGAGAAGAGGGGCTGCACCCCTCACAGGGGCTCCAGGGACCCTCCAGTTCAACATCTCTGAGCTGGGAAACCTGACTTCAGCCTTGGCCCAGGTTGGTCCTGGGGGTGGACACTCAGGTCCCCTGGGCAGTGCAGTGAGCAGCTCCCAGCAGGGTGGAGTGGGGACCCGTGGGACAGTGGCTCCCAGCAGGAGGAGGGGTCACACTGCACTTGGCTGGAGCTCCACGCAGATCCTGGGAGGACGCTGCCTCCGTTCTCCAAACAGAAGGTGTCAGCACAAGGCTGGTTCACGGGCAGAGCATCTGCCTAGGGTGATATTCAGAAGACTATTCCGGGAGCGAAAGGCTGGGTCTGTGCATGGACAGCCACTGTGTGTGCACCTGTGTGCATGCCGGGTGTTTATGTAGTATCAATTACCATTGCCACGATAATGCTGCATAACAAATAACTCCAATACTCATACACTTAAAACAGCTATCACTGCAGCCAGGCCAGAGTCGGCAGGGTTCTCTGCTGATCATGGCTGGACTCACTCATGTGTTTGCAGGTCAGTTGGCTACAGGATGGTCTAGGATGGCTTTGGCTGGGATGACTGGGCTGCCCTCCACCTGGTCTCTAATGGCCCCTCACCCTCTACCTCAGGTGTGTTCATGTGCATCTGGACAGAGTTGCAAGAGAGCTAGTGGCAGTTGCAAGCCACCTTGAGGCCGAGGCTCAGAACCGGCTCAATGTCCCTTCCACCTCATTCTATTGTCCAAAGCAAGTGTCAAGTCCAGCTCAGGTCAAGGGGAAGGGAAATAGACTTTATCTTTTATGAGGAGAAACTGCAAAGTCACATTCAAAGGGCGTGGATTCTGGCAGGAGAGAAGGAATGAGGACATTTTTACAATCTATCCCAGCTACCAAAATGTGTGGTGTGCACCCTTCTATATTAGGCAACCCCTATGTCTTCATCTCCAGTGTCTCTGACTTAAGTCAACACTCTGTGTTTAAGGTCTATTCATTGGTTTTCCTAGCAATGTGCACAGCGTTCACAATGAGACAAGTTCAGAAGTTGGCTACATGTGTGTGCAGGCACTAAGTCTCAAGAGCACAAGCTCACTGTTTGCAAATAGAATGTAGTCCGTGTACACACAGAGACACGAGACACAAACATATTTGATAGCCATGTATTCAATGTGTGCACACACCCAGATTTTCCTTGCTTTGTCTACAGTGTGCACACCCACATGCTACCACACAAGTGCACACAAGCAGGCACAGTGAGGTTAGATAGCCCAGTCAAAAGTGTTGACATTCAGACACGCACAGATTTGTGCACATACAGTTTTAAGGAGCTGTACACAATGATCATGTGATACCCACAGATCCACCCACAGGACCACGGCTCTGGACACAGCTGCTGCGAGTGGTCTGGTTACCACGTGCACTCCGTGCACCCGACCCCCCACACCTCGAGGCCACGTGCACACACATTCCAGGTGGATGACTCAGGATCAGAGTGAGAACCCACCAACAGACCCACATGGGAACTGTTGAATTCGTCTCCACTGGGCTGTTTTCTGCTTCCAGAGAGATAAATGTCCTCCTCTCAAAGATGAGCTGTCGACCCCACAAATCACTGCTCCTGGGCGCCTGCACCTCCCACCCCAGACCCTCCCCCATCACTCATCCAAAGGGGAAATGCAAAGAGAAATAATAATTAGACAAGGACAAATCGCTGCGCTGAGTTGGGGATGGCTCCACTCAATAAAGGGCCGTTTCCCTGGCAACCAGGGCAGGTGCGGGGAGGCAGGTGGTCCTGGGAGGCCCACTGGGGGTGAGTGGGGAGAACTGTAGCCCGGGGCTCAGCCCCTAGTCCGAGTCCAGCAGGAGAAGTTTAAGGAACCCGGGATCTAGAGGACCAGGCAAGTCCAACCCCAACCCTAAGAACACTCATAAATTTTGCTTTAAAAGCACACATGCAGGGAACGGGAGATTAATGACAATATGTCAAGTCTTGTATTCCACATTAAATGGTGCAGAGCTTACCACTTTTTTGCAAAAACTTATCTTTTACTTCTAAAGAGTTGAAATTTCTAGGACAGCTATTTTATTTCTAAATACTACTTACTAAATACTATGTAATACTAAGCGCTGGTTTTAAAATTTTGGACAATATAAAAGTATATAAAATAGAAAACGACAGTTCCTCTCCTGTAGGCCCGGCTCTACTCCCCTGAGATGGTGCCATTAGCCATATCTAGAACTTTCCAAGGCACATACAAATAGAGACACACCCCGCAAGGTACTAATAGAGCTATTCTTACATAGCATTTACTATGTGCCAAGCACTGTTCTAAGCACTTTCTGTCCATTAGCTCATCTAACACTCATAATAACTTTATAAGGTAAATACTATCATATATCAGTTTTCGGATAAAAAAGCCAAGGCACAGAGAGGTTAGGTAACTTACCCAGGGTTCCACAGCCAGTGTGTAAAGTAGCAAAACCAGGATCCAAACTCAGGCAGCCGGGCCCAAGACCCAAACTCTCATCTACTGCACTCTACTGCCTATTATAATCCCTAAGACGTGAATTTCCTTCTTGTTTCATGCCTTTCTTTATAGAACACTTGATTCCCCCGCTGATAGAGCTGGGGGGTTGGGAGGGGAAGGGCTCCAAG
>JAQIFY010001318.1:0-14277 GCA_028533085.1 Varecia variegata | reverse complement strand
TTCATGTAGTTTATTTGGGAGGTGTTCCAAGAAGCATAAGTAAGAAAGTGAGGGAAATGAAAAAAGCCAACAGAGCACATTAATATGTAGGATATTATTGAGAAACCATGAGAAACATGTCCTGAGAATCATCTTTCTGTAGAGGAATAAGAACCTGGAAAATTTAACCACTTGCAACAATACTCGTTGTTTGAGGATTGGGACCAGACTTGGAGGGACTACACACCTACATATTGCTCTTGGTAGCAGTAAGCATTATGCTCTTCTGTCAATAAAGCTCTCAGGCAGAGAAAAGAGAATCAATCAAGTTCTTGAGTTGTCAGAGTGTATGGGAATCATCTGCCATAGCTGCTGGTGGACTCAGTGTGGGCCAAAAGAATATGGAGTGGGGTGTCAACAACATATGTTCCATCTTATTTTTTATTTGATACTTTTGATATTTATTATTTTATAAATGTATTGTATGCACATAGTTCAAAACAAGCAAATAATCTAAAACCCATACACAAATAAAACAAGAAGTTGCTTGTTCCACCTCTTTCTGCCCTCAAACCTTGTCCCTTTGGAGGCAATCATTTCCAGCTCTTAGCATTGTCTTCATCTATTTACCTCCATATGTATAAAAATATGCATTTTGTGACTTATCTTGATTTATCAGCTTTATAACTTGTGTATTGCTTTCCTATTGTGGTAGTTGAGAATTTTACATTTTACACCATCCTACCTCCCTCCAATTTTCCCTCACTTTATTTTTCCCATATAATCATATCACAATCTGGGGGTAACTCCATATTCATAATATTTTGACATTATAAAGTTTTCCCATTTACAAAAAAAGTAATATATAATGATGGTAGATTGTTTGTTGAAAATTTTTTCCTGAAAAAGTATTTTATTTTTTTTATCTGCTTTGCTTTTTATGTGCCTATTGCTATTAATAATTCTTCCCAAATGCTCCACACTCTATAAAACATATTTCTGCAATATTGATTACACAGTTTAGTGCAAAATTTCTATTTTCTTTATGGAGTTTTTCTTATTGATGACCCCTGCCCTGTTCAATCTTGACTAGTCTTTTGCACAACAGTCATCCTGAGATATCCCTTTGCCTTCATTCTGGAGGTTATCTTTTCTTTTCATCTGAGTTAGATCATTTGTTCCCTGGCTCCTAGAACTCATGTCTTCCTCTCTCTTGGTGTGTTGCCGTCCTTTAGAGGATTTCATCCTCCACTAACTTCCTGACAGTTTCCATGAATGGTATTGTTTTCACAAGTGGGAAAATAACTTTATGTTACCCTCACATTTGACTACAGGTTTAGATAATTATAACATCCTGGCTTGAATATCATTTTTTTTCCCTAGAATTTTGAAGGTATGCCAAAATTATTTTCTGGTTTCCAAATGTTACTATTGAAAATTCCTGAAGCATTATAATTTATAACCCCTTGCAAGTAACCTGTTCTATGTGAAGTTGCTCTTCGCTTATCTTTATTTTTCTTCCTGAAAACTCTTATGGTTTTATCTTTATCCCTCAAATAATAATATTTTATGATGATGGTACTTGATGTGGTCTCTAGTACTCTCTTTGCTAGCTCAGTGGGTCCATTAATATTAACATTTATGGCTCTAAGTTCTGGTAAATATATTTGTCTCTGTCATTTGTTTCTTACGCTTGTTGGGAGAATGCTGTCCAGTGGTTTTCTCCTCTTCGTTCTCTTTATGTAACTTTTACAAATTAGATATGCACTTTCTGGTTTGACCCTTTGACATTCTTACCTGTTCTTTCCTACTTTCCACCTCTTTGATAATTTTTCTTACTTTGGGGAGACTTTATTGACTTTATTTTATTGAATTTTTATTTTGGTGCTGATATTTTTAATTTCTAAGACAATGTCTTTCTTCCTATGCTTTTTCATATGCATTCTTTTCCAGTTCCATTTACAAAATATCTCCAATGGATGTAAGTTCAACATTTCTGCATTTCTCTGAATATATTAACTATATTTATTTGAAGATTTGTCTTTTGCCCGTATGATCTTGCTTCTGACAATATAATTTTTATCTATGTTTCACGTTATTTTTGTCTCTTTATTTCATGTTGGAAGCTTTCTCAAGTATTTGTATCTTTGGCTATCGATTCTTATTAAGAATGAGGGATTAATTACATACCCTAATTGCATCAGCAAAAGAACAGTTTCAACTAAGGTTGGCCAGAGAGTAGGTGAGAAATCAGAAGAATAATACTGTGTTACATGACTGCTAAATGTTAGAGAAGAACTTTTCCACTTACGATATATTATTAAACTTCCAGAATCCTTGAACTCTTTCATATTTAATACACAATTAAGATTTTAGTACATTTTTTCCAGAAAGAAAATCCATAGCATTAGTCAGTTCTTAAAAGGTAACATCACCTTAACAATTAACTAGCCTTGAGTTATAAAATGGTAGAGGTTTAGGTCAGCTGATGAAATGGCAATTGTCTTTATTTGAGTCATACATTGATGAAGAATATACTAGAAGAAAGAAAATTAAAGGGATTAGTTCTAATCTCGAGACAGGGAAAAATTGTTTTAGTGTTTTTTTTTATTTTAACTATTTCTTCTTTAATTTTTATTTTATTTTTAATTTATACATAATAATTGTACATATTTATTGGGTACAGTGTTTATCAGAGACTGGGGAGAGTAGGAGTAAGAAGGAATGGGGAGATGTTGATCAATGGGTACAAAGTTACAGTTAGATAGTATAAATAAGTTCTAGTTTAACATTATTTAAAATGGCACTTAAAACCCCAAAAGCAATCACAGCAACAACAAAAATAAATAAATGGGACCTGATCAAATTAAAAAGCTTCTGCACAGCCAAGAAAACTATCATGAGAGCAAACACATACCTTACAGAATGGGAGAAAATATTTGCATGCTACACATCCAATAAAGGGCTGATAACTAGAATCTATATAGAACTCAGAAAAATCACCAAGAAAAAATCAAACAACCCCATTAAAAAGTGGGCAAAGGACATGAGCACAAACTTTTCGAAAGAAGATAGACTAATGGCCAAGAAACATAGGAAAAGATGCTCAACATCTCTAATCATCAGGGAAATGCAAATCAAAACCACAGTGAGATATCACTTATCTCCAGTGAGAATGGACTTCATCAAAAAGTCCCAAAACAATAAATGTTGGCATGGATGTGGAGAGATGGGAACACTCATACACTGCTAGTGGGACTGCAAACTAGTGCAACCTCTGTGGAAAGTAATATGGAGATATCTCAAAGAGATACAAGTAGGACTACCATCCATTTGATCCAGCAATCCCACTACTGGGTATTTACCCAAAGGAAAAAAAGACATTCTATAAAAAAAAGACATCTGCACTCGAATGTTTCTAGCAGCACAATTCACAATTGCAAAGATGTGGAAACAACCCAAGTGCCCATCAATCCATGAGGGGATTAATAAAATACATAATTAAAAAAATATATGTATACCATGGAGTTCTACTCAGCCACAAAAAACAATGGTGATGTAGCACCTCTTGTATTATCCTGGATAGAGCTGGAGCCCATTCTACTAAGTGAAGTATCACAAGAATGGAAAAACAAGCATCACATGTACTCACCATCAAATTGGTATTAACTGATCAACACTTAAGTGCACATATAGTAGTAATGTTCACTGGGTGTCAGGCAGGTGGGAGGGGGAGGAGGTGATGGGTATTTACACACCTAATGGGTGCGGTGCGCACCGTCTGTGGGATGGACACACTTGAAGCTCTGACTTGGGCGGGGCAAAGGCAATATGTTTAACCTAAACATTTTTACCCCCATAATATGCTGAAATAACAAAAATAAAAAATAAAGAAAGGAAAAACAAATTAAAAAACACTAAAAAATTGGCACTTCTACTTCTCTCTAAGATCATATATCAGGGACTTAATTTATACTCTTATCAGAAAAAAAAAAACCTCAAAAAATGGGTAAAAAAGCAGAAGAGACATGGTTTTGAAGATATCGGTCATCAGACAAAAAAGTACAGTGATTTCAGAGGAGTGGAAAACAAACAAAATATGTTCTATGTTTATCCCACCTATTGCCTTGAGTTTCTAAACCATAGTATAGGGAGGGGCAACCCAGGGAGATCCTGCTAGATTCCCTAAATTTTGTAGATGTAACCAAGAATACAAGAAGAACAAAGTGGCTTGAATTTGCAGGACAAAGTAATGGAGAGGAGTTGCTGCACAGAGAATCCAAGACACCTGCAGGGGGTCCCCCCCCTCAAATGTTCTTCAGAATACTGATGAGTACTTAACTTGCATGAGAGGAAACTGCCCAAGGCCATAGAAAAAACCATTTGTAAGGATTAGAGGAAACAGTGCTCAGATCATACAGGTCCAGGAATAGTGTCTGTTCCCACTAGCCAGGCTGGAAAATCTTATAATTCATAGGGCAAAGGTAGATTACTCAGAAGGATTTGTTTCAATAGTGAGGAAAATTAACCCTAGACTAAAAGCTACTCTGATTTGGCTTAGCAAAGCTTACTTCTGCGGAGGAGGGAAGGCTTGTTGATTGGGCAAAGACACAAAGGCATTTCTGATGTGCTCAGCAGCATTCTAGTTATTGATCTAGGATATAATTATAACATTTGTGATATTAGCAAGCTGAATATTCTTATTTTTAAGCTTAAGATTAATGGGGTAAACATGCACCCTGAGATGTCAAAAAATGAGAACAAAACAAACCCTGAAAAACTGCAGAAAAGAAATAAGAAAGATAATTAATGGTAATGAAAGCACACATAAAACAGGATCAACAAAGTCACGAGTGAAAGAGAGAGATAAGGCACATAATTGATATAACTGATATCAGGGATACAAAAAGTATGTAACTACAGCTGATGAAAACACTAACAAGATAACAAAAGAGCATTTTGTAAACTCAGTGGCTTTCAATTTGAAAATTGAAATGAAAACCTCTGAAAAAATATGACTTAGCAAGTTGAGTGATTTGAATTTCACATGCTCCAAATAATTTCCAGCATCTAATTAAATGTAAGATTTTATGTTTTGATCAGATTTGCTGCATAAAGAAGAAAAAAATGTTTAATTCCTTTTTTAAATGATAATCACAAATGGCCTTCACACATTTCATTAGGAAGTAAAGAATATGTGAGATCATGAAAAATATGGTGTGGTAGGCAACTTCTAAAATGGCCCCTAAGGATCTCTGCCTCCTGGTATCCACTGTCTGTGTAATCCCTTCTCTTTGTGAGAAAGTATGAGGTATAAGGACTTGCTTCTCACAAAAAGAATGTGGCAAAAGTGATAGGATGTCACGTCTAAGTTTAGGTTATAAATGATTCTGGCTTCTGTCTTGCTTGCGCTTTCTCTTGTTCTTTTTTTTTTTTTTTTTTTTTGGCTCTGATGTAGCCAGCTGCCACGTTTTGAGCTGCCTCATGGGGAGGTCTGAACGTCAAGGAACTGAGGAAGACCTGCAACCAACAGTCAGAGAGGAACTGATCCCTGAAACAGCAATGTGAGTGAATCTGGAAGCATATCCTTCTCTATCCAAACCTTAAGATGATTATAGCCCTAGCAGACACTTTGCAACCTTTTAAGAGTCCCTGAGCCAGAACGACCCAGCTAAACTGTGCGTGGATTCCTGTTCCCAGAAACTGTGTTAATAAATTTTGTTTTAAGAAACTCAGGGTTAGGGTAAACTTTTATGCCATAATAGGTAACTAATTTATTAGGAAAGACCTGAAACGTACTGAAGGCGCCATCTCTGAGAGGAACAAGGTTTCTAAATACTGCAGAAACAAAAAACTTGGCAGAATTAGGAAGCAACATGGAGAACTTCCCAGTGAGGTTTCAGAGATTTCTCATAGTTCTCGTTCCACTTGTTGTTGACATCTGCCATAAACTATTGTCATTAAGTATCTATGCATCATAAAATACCAATGTCAAAACCAATTTTCTCAAGTCTTGCTATAAAACCATGCTATGGAAGTCACTAACAGAAGCATCAGCTGACATATCAACATGGCATGTAGCAATCAGGAATTGCTTGTCTCATTTTTAGCAAATTCCACATGTAGCACGAGAGACAGCAGGTAGTGTCCTACTCTTCCAAAAATGCCAATGGCTGTTAATGAAGAAAAAATCATCCCTGTCTCTGACTGACGGGACAGAAACTCTGAATTTATACAGATTGAGATAAAATCATCTAACATAACACACACACAGAGGGGTGTGTGTACGGATATGTATACATTTGTTTGTATAAATGTGGAGAGAGAAGTGAACAACATTTACCAGACTGCTAGTGTTTATTCCTCAGGAAAGAGGAAAAGAGAAAGAAATTATGAAAGCATTCAATTTATGTCTCCTCATTACATAAATACAAATGTCTCATTGTATTTTATTTATAAATATATAAACAATAAAGCTGTATTTTAACTGTGAATAAAGAAAAAATTAAATAAATAATAAATAGTATTCATTAAGTTAATAAGTGATAGATATATTAATACTCTAAATGTGAATAAAGATAAAATTACCGTGACTCTGTTATTCTTGAGACTTTTGTCCATACTTATTTTTGACATGGACTTTAAATATTCTAACTCTTTAGACACACTCAAAAACAAATATAGGCAGGTGTTAGAAAAAGAATGTAGCAGTTTTACAGAGGGCTTGCAGTCAGGGCAGCTATCCAGAGGAAAGCAGTACCCTGCTACAGCATGATTGGCTTTATTGTATTTGAAATATTGAAAAGTCACCCTCCCTTAACCCATTTCTTCCAAAAAATTTACTAGAGAAGTCAATTAACAGCATGATAATAAAACCGATGTAATATATCTCATTTTATTTAAATTTATTCACTGATGTAAGAGGTTAATTCAACCTTTTTTCTACTTTCTCTTCTTTTTTTTTTATTAGGGCTGCATCCTGTGGCATTAAATAAAAAGTCGTGTAAGAGGGATTATAAGCAATTGCACTGGGTATTGGCTTCTAATACAGCATAAGGCAGCCTGAAAGGAAGTATAGGCAGTGGACACCAGAGTACTAATTATGCTGTTTTATTCAATATTAAATAACTGCAATGGAATATAATGAAGCCCAAGTAAGAGCTCTACAGCTGCGTATGTTTTTTTGTTTTTTTGGTTTTTTTCTTAAGCATTTTTATCCTACGGTTCTTTCTTGTTGTTGTTGAGTTTTTTTGGTTGTTTTTTTTTGTTGTTGTTGTTGGTATGTTTTAATTTTGCTTAATTTTTCCTACTACTGAGAAATTTAAATGATTGATTTTAAATAAACATTAGCAAATAGAACCAAATTTAGTAATTATTTTCAAAAGACTGTTGTAGAGGACCTTTCGGGTCATATGTGGCCCAGACCTGGGAAACAGCCCTGGGAACGTCTCCTCGTTGTTCTGTTCCGAAAACATGCCTGTGGGCTTGCACGCGAGCCAGGGCTCCCTGACCCTGCAAACAGGAGGGGCTAGAGAGTTCAGGATGCAAACATCTGCTCTCCGGAGACAAAACAACAAGGAGTAGGAAGTGCTGGGAAAAGGGACAGTGTGGGAACAAGAAAGTTGCTGTGGGACAGTTGCCAAACTGGCTGTGTTAAAAATAAAGACGCTGCAGCAGCACGGGGCTGCAGTCTTGTACCGTCTTGGTGTGTGTGTGTCTTATTGTCTCAGTGTCTTTGTCTCTGTGTTCTGTGTGCATTCCTTGGTCCTGCATAACGGGCCACGTCAGACTGTATGATTCATTTACAAAGAAAACATCTCATAGTTTTAGGTATGTCTAGAGTGTTTAAGAAGAATTTTCTTAATGATCATCTAGAGCAAAAGTCTATTGTTTTCCATTCATGATGATTCGGAGAGTTCTATTGGTAAATAAGAAATATGTTTCAAAAGTATGACAATATTTCTATGATTTCAGAAATACTTGGCTTTTTCACTTAGACTTTGGTCTGGATAACCATATTTACATAGTTTAATTGTTATCTATTTTTACATAACAAATCTTTCCAAACTTAGTGGCTTAAAACAAAAAACATTTATTATCTCAGAGTTTCTGAAATTCAAGAATTTGGAAGTGAGTTAGCTGTGTGGTTCTGGCTCAGGGTCCCTTATGAGGTGGTAATCAAGATGATGGCTGGAGCCATAGTCACCTAAGTCTTGACTGGGGCAGGAGAATTTCCTTTGAACCTCACTCACATGGCTGTTGCTGGGAGGCCTCAGTTTCTTGAAATGTGGGCCTCTCCACAGGATTATTCACAATATGAAAATTGTTTTTCCCCTAGAGTGAGTCAATCCAGAAAGAGAGAGAGAGAGAGAATGCATAAGCAGGAAGCCATAAGTGCTTTTTATGACCTATAGATTCCAAAATCACACACTGTCACTTCTGTTTTATGCTACTTGTTACACAGACTAACCCTGAAACAATATGGAAGGGTGGGTGCCACTGGGGACCATCTTAGAGGCCAGTGACTACAGATAATGTGTGAGTCAAAGCTTGATCAGACAAGCAGAACCACTGGGAGTGATATAGAACAAGGCATCTATTCTGGTCTTATGTATTTCAGAAGTGTGGAAGCTGGTTAAACAGTCTCTGTAAAGCTCTTGCTTCTGCATCTGGTGTTGTCTTGAAGATAGCAGGGCCAATAGTCAAAAAGGAAAGATGGAATTGAAGTGAGAGGGAACAAAGGCAAACTGGAACTCACAAGGAAAACTAGAATTTACAAGGGCAAACTGAAACCTGTGAGGACAAACTGGAAGACATGAATGTGTGCTTGTCGCTCATCAGCTCCATCTTTAATGATATGGGTGACTGCAGGATCAGCTGGTCCCCTTCACCATGAAGCTGCTCCAAAACCTGACCCAGGGTTCAGAGAAGAAGGATGTGGTAGAAGGTTTTGTTAAACAAATCTTTGACAAAATATGTAGACATTATGCATATCAAAGAGTAGGGCCTTTATTATGTGCTTCCTCTCCCTCATGATAGCAGTTAAGGGGAAGATATTAAGTGAACACTACAGGAGCAGGTAGAACTATTGGGAAACAAGCAGAGAAAAGGAAAACTGAGGGTGTTCAGAGGAGTAGCTGAACCCATCTGGTGAGGAAATATTGGTCTAGGGCAGGTATTCTCAGTCACAGAGTGAGTGATCTCTAGATAGGTAGAAGAGAAAAGAGCTGAATTCAACTTAGCATCAGGAATTTTATAGAATCTGAAACCTATCTACTGACAGAAAGCCAAAACAACTTAAACATACAAACATGTGAGGGAAGGGCATGCTTTTAGCCCTGGCTTGGGTGAGGCAAAGGCATTACATGTAACCAAAATGTTTGTACCTCCATAATATTCTGAAATAAATAAATAAATAAATAAATAAATATATATATATATATATATATAATACCCTGCTATTTGGGAGGCTGAGGCAGGAGGATTGCTTGAGCCCAGGAGTTTGAGGTTGCTGTGAACTTGGCTGACACCACGGCACTCTAGCCCGGGCAACAGAGTGAGACTCTGTCTCAAAAAAATAAATAAATAAAATAAAAATAAAAAAAAAAATTACAGCATTTCATTACAATACTTTGGGGTTGTGAAGGAAATATACTTGTTATGTAATACAGATCTTGTTTTGAATTAATGAGCACAGCAAATATAATTTTAAAAAGCATTTAATCATAATGTATTTATGAGTTTGTTTTCAAAGTATTATTTTTCAGAAGCAATTAGCACACCAGCGCTGACAATGAAAGAGTTCCTTCTGAAAATCTTTCCTCTCAAAATATGTTTCCCCTTAGTATGTCTCAACTGCAGAAGTAAAACAAAATACTGATTCTAAATTATAACAATTTGAGTACAAACCACTGTCTGTGACTACAGAATAATTGGAATATAACTCCCTCACACTGGACTGTAAAACCAATATTAGCAGATAGAGCACTGATGAAATTGTGCTTTAAAGCACTGAGAAAATACATAAAATTGCAACGATTGCTATTTTTCTTTTTTACAATATCACAACAATCAATCAACAAAGTAAAGCAACATTTTGCAAAGCCTAGTTTCATTGATGTTTCTCCACGTTTTGATTTTACATTTTTGACAAAAAGTTTTTTTTCCATGTATTATTCTCTTAACATTGATAATCAATGAAGCTTATATTTAGATTTGGCTAGATCCATTTCCCCTCACCACCACCAAACCTAGGATCTAGGTATTAATATGTTTGGGTTGACTTCAGTTTATAGTTCTAAAAATAATACTCGTGTTCCATAATCTGTAGTCAACACAGTGGATCTATTATTAGATCAATCATGATCTTTGAGAAAATACAAAATTTAAAAGTATAATTGCTATTGAAATTATATTTCCTTAAAAACATGAAAATATTTGACTTTTAAGCTATCAAGAGGTTGTTATGAAGCTTCATTTAAATAAGTCATATCAATATACACCATATCTAAACTTCAAAAGGCTTCCAGACCACATTTTGGCAAATATTTCTTGGATTTCTGCTTGGATAGAACACAGAATAATTGCTGAGTTATTGCTAGCTATATTTAAAAAGATAAACTTTCCCATTCAATTTAAAAATCTGAATGCAACTTTAATATTTTTAAATCAATGGAGTTTTAAAGCAAAATCTACTTTAGGTGGCATGGTTACATGTTTTGTTTTGTTGAAAAATCAAAACATAATTATTTTGAATCTGTATTAAAGTTTAAAATAATGCAAATACATCAAAAATGTTTCCTGACATGCCATCAGTCATAGCATTATTTAAATAAAAGACAATCAATCATACTACTTGTTAAACATTTTAATGTGTTAAATATGTTAAGATTTTTAAGATAATCACAGTTCAAGTGTGGATTGGGCACATGCATACTCTGTTAGTGGGAAAATCAATTCAGAAATGTGCTGGGAAGTAAGAAGGTGATTTAGCAGAATTTAGAAAAATGAAATAAAATAAATACAATTTAGTCAGATATTTTACCTCCAGAAATCTATCTTTCAAAAGAGGATCAAGATGGCCAACTAGACACAGGTAGTATGTGCCTCCTCTGTGGAGAGGAACCAGAGTAGTAAGCATATTCTCACATTTCAAACAGATTATCTAGGAAAGAATGCTAGGATTCACCGAAAGTAGGTAAGGAGAGAACTGGCTAACAACCAGGAGAAGCTCTTGGATGAGTGAAACAGTAAGAGAGAAGCTCCCAAAGCTCCACTCTCCAATGCGACCTTTAATGACCGTGGCTATAAGAGAACACCCCAACCCACACAGGTCTTGGACCTAACTCTATAGGGAGCTGCTTAGAGCACAGAGACATTGTGCACAGAGACACTATTCTGGAATGGGAACTCGTGCAGAATCCCCCAGGCATCTGAGCCTAAAGCAGCTTGAGCTGGGCACTATTCTTAAAGCCTAGATACTGGGGAACCACAGGTGCACCAGCAGCCACTGCATGGCTCCAAGGAGGCATAGAGGAGCCCAGGTGCTTCCAGGCACCCCTAGAAAGGTTTACACTGCTCTTCTGTGGCCTCTATTGAGATTGAGACATGAATGGACAGCATTTTCCAGTTTCTCACCCACACTGCCCGTCTGGGTGGAGCCCCAACAATTCTGGTCACAGGTCCAAGGCACCATTTTGTGAGTTTGACTCTGGGTGGTTCCCTGTCCTTGGGCTGAGTTTGGGCTTGATATGGCTGCAGCCCCCACCTGACTGGAAAGGGGCAGGGAAACGAGGCTTTCCAGCACACATCTGGGACAGTGCCCACCATCCTGCAGCCAGCTGCTGTGGTACTGAACCTCAAACAAACAGTACTTCCCACAGTTTCCTGCCAGTGCAGCCTGCCTGAAAAGGGACCCACCCTCTCTGATCACAGGCTCGAGATGCCAATTTGGGAGTTTAAAGCTGGGTAGTACCCCACCCTTGGGCTTAACTCAGGTTGGTGCAGCTACAGCCCAGCCCAGCTAAGGAAGGAGAGGGAGCGCAAGCTTTCCTACCTACTCCTAGGATAATTCCCAAAGCCCCTGCTACAGATTGCAGTGTGACTGAGACATGAGCAGACAGCACCCCACCCAGCATCTTGTTTATACTGTTTGCCTGGAAGAGGCCCCACCCTCTGTGGTCACAGGCCCAAGGTACCATTTTGGAAGTTTAAAGCTGGGCAGTCCAGGAAGGGACATGAAGACAGCCACCTCTGCTCCCAAGCGCAAGCTTTGGTGAGGGTGAGCTGTGAGATGGCCAGTTCTGGGCTTGCAGGAAGGGTACACCCCTAATAATACTCTGCTAACTGCACTCAGGTTCTGCATGGAGAATGTGGCTCGTTTCCCTCCCTTCATGGACAGGCAGTGATTTTGCACCTGTCCTGACCCGGGAATCTCAGCCCCTGAATCTCTAAATTGCTGGATTCACAGCCAACACTCCCCAGCACCCACTTGGACCACAGCAATCTTGGGTGACCTGGTGGGTCCCAGGGGAACTATGGGTCTCCCAGAGCTTGGGCATTCAAGACAGGCCACTTCCAGCTGAGAGGAGAGTGCAGCATAGGAGAGGCCCTTTAGGACAAAGGAGACAAGAGCATCAACTCCCCTCCATATAGGGCCTTCTGCTCCTCTTCCCCTCCCTCACCACAGCTGCCAAGGCAGCCATGGTTGTTTCCACTCAGGACCAGAGAGGGTTCTACAGGGGAAGATTAAGCCAGGGCACTTGGGAGTGGCTGCCCCGCCTTTGACAGCACCAATCACATCCAGGATTCCACAGAGCTTGGGGCATACTCCTTTCCTCTAAGAAGCCACAGCAAGTTCTTTTGTATTCCCCAAGGACTAAAGCTACCACTTCCCCTGAGAGAGGGTGGGGCTAGCAGTCCTATCCCTGAGCAACCTCTCTCTTCTGGGAGGAGCCTATCTACCTTGGAGGCAAGTCCTTGGCACAACCACATATCCCCTACTGAAGCATTTCAGCCACAGCCCACAGCCTGTCTGGTAGCCCCGCACACAGTGGTTAGAGCTGCCTGCATCACCTCTGCTATATCTGGGTCAAGATGGAAGTTGAAGCTCTGACTCGGGTGGGGCAAAGGCAATATATGTAACCTAAACATTTGTATCCCCATAATATGCTGGGAAAAAAGATAGGAGCTGGGAATCTGGGCACTTTTCTGCCCCCCAAGAACAGAGACCACTGTCACTGCTGAGAGAGGGAGGTATAAGCGGCTGTGCATCTTACAGATGACTGCCTCTGCAATTCTTGTCAAGAGAGGCCTGCCTCTGCTTTTCTCCTGCATGAACATTCTTCATTTTAAAATCATTTTAAAATATTCCTCTGCCCCTATACATATGGATCAATTATAGCTGAAGACACCAGCACATACTTTTAAATGATTAATTTTGGTTTATCAAATTGTTTTATTGAAATTAGTAAATGCATTAGCTACTCCAAAAGAAAATGTGCAGATTGTCATGTTTCCCATCATTCAAAGGATGTTGGTTATATCCCTAAACATAGAAACTTCAGTTCCCTAAGTGCGTGCTAACTCCCATAACATGCATGGGAGTCTCAGATGTTACTATTTCCTCTGAAATAGTAAAAAAAAAAAAATGATGTGTGGCAAATTAATACCTCCCATTTTGTTTTTATTGCTTAAAATTGCTTTTGCTAAACGGGGTCTTCTCTTGTTCCATACAAAGCATAAAATTATTTTTTCTATATCTGTGAAAAATGATGTTGGTCATTTAATAGGGATTGCATTGAATCTGTAGATCACTTTGGGTAGTATAGACATTTTAACAATGTTGATCTTCCGATCCATGAGCATGGTATGGTTTTCCACCTATTCACATGCTTTGCAATTTCCTTCCTCAGTGTTTCGTAGTTCTCCCTATAGAGGTCCTTTACCTCCTTAGTTAAATATATTCCTAGGTATTTTATTTTCTTTGTTGCTATTTTTAAGGGTATTGAGTCCTTAATTTGGTTCTCCGTTTGACTGTTATTGGCATATATGAATGCCTCTGATTTGTGTGTATTGATTTTGTATCCTGAGACTTTACTGAATACTACAAGGCTGTGGTTATTAAAACCACTTGGTATTGGCACAAGTGCAGGGACACAGACCAGTGGAACAGAACAGAAAATCCAAATATAAAACCATCCTCATACAGCCATCTAATCTTTGACAATACAGATAAAAACATACTCTGGGGAAAAGAATCCTTATTCAATAAATGGTGCTGGGAAAACTGGATAGCCA
>JAQIFY010001317.1:0-14279 GCA_028533085.1 Varecia variegata | reverse complement strand
AAAAAAAAAAATGACTAGTTTCTAAAAGTATTTTAATTATCGCCCCCTGTTCCATTGGTGAGGAAATCTTTGATCTCAAATGCTAAATGATAATAGTATGAGCCTAACTGTTAAGAATTTCTGAGCCATCTCTAGAATTGATTTAATCAATACATATTTTGGAGGTGTCTGTGCCAGGCAGTATACTAGGTACAGGGACATGAAGATGACAAAGATACACAGTTCACTGAAGCTCATGCTTACTATTTGTTATATATGTTATAAAAGAAGACCAGCAGAATTTGGTTAGCGAATAATATGGATGTGCTTACTTTAGAAAGATAATTGGAGAAGGCCTCTCTGTGGAGGTCATATTGCATGGGAGTTTTAAAAATAGGGAAGAAGATAGGCATAGGAATAATGGGGGATGGAGCAGCCCAGAAAGTGGAGTAGCCCTTTGTTGATGTGAAGAACTTAAGAGAAGTCTGGTTTAGCTGCAGAGCAGATAACATTAGACGACACTGTAGACATGAGTTTGTACTTTATTTCAAGTGGAATAAGGAAACATTGGCAGTTTTTTAAACATGAAAGATAATGATGCAATTTTTTTTAAGTCACTCTGGTTGCTGTGTTGACATTGGAGAGTTACAGAAAAAGTAGAGACCTTTTCCATGGCTATTACAGTAGGATTAGAGAGCTGATGGTGGGTCTCACTAGGATAGTTCAGAAGAAATTTGTGAGAAGTAAACAGTAAGAGCAACTATGAGAGTAATAGTAATTATAATATTATTTAGTGGTTGATGAGATTCAAAAGAAAGATTCTAATGTTGCAGAAGGAATCTAGGTTAGACAAAGAAGAAAGTGATTTCAGAAGATACCTGAATCATCATAAAAATATTGTGAGGATAATGGCCTAAACGTTCCAATGAAATTAAATAATTGTGGTAGTGGTTTTTGGGTTTTTTTTGTTTGTTTTTTTTTTTAGCAAGTGATATGGAGGCCAGGAGGTTGTGGTTGGGAAACAATCTTCTAGAAATAAAATTTCAAAAGTGGACCAACATCTGAAGATGATAAATCCAGAACATGGCTGTCCTAGTCCATTCAGGATTCTATAAAAAAATTTCTTAGACTAGGTAATTTATAAAGAGCAGAAATGTACAGCTCACATTTCTGGAGGTGGGGAAGTCCAAGATCAAGGTGCCAGCAGATTCAGTGTCTGCTGAGTGTGTTCTCCCTGCTTCAAATTTTGCATCTTCTCTCTGTGTCCTTTCATGGTGGAAGGGACAGACGTGATTCCTCAAGCCTTGTTTGGAAGGTCACTAATCCCATTCATGAGAGTAGAGTCCTCATGACCTAATCATCTCTGACAGGCCCCACTTCTTGATACTATCACATTGGGTATTAAGTTCCAGCATACCAATTTTGGGGGGACACTAACATTCAGACCATAGCAGCAGTGGTCATGGCAGTGGTATAGCTGAGTTGGAGGGGAGGGAATGATAACTGAAGATGAGACAGACTGAGGCATTAGAGCATTAGATAGTTAATCTCTACAGAAGTTGAATTTACAGTGATTAATGACAGGTGTTGGTGAAGAGGAGGACAAAGTCTTCAGTGAATTACGTGAAGTTACCAAGAAGTTAAAAAAAAAGAAAATAGGGTTTGGGGACTTTTAAATTGAATTGTTCAGCTTTAAAAGCAATCTAAAAGTTGAGGTTATAAACAAAAACTACAATTACTCATGGAAGTACTGTAAACCAAAGCAATCTCCTCGTTTCTAATGTAGAGATAATTACATTTGATTTGAGATTACATGAAATGAAGCATAATTATTTCAATCTTAGCATGATGAATCTATTTGAAAGCCTTAAAAATGCTGAATATATACAAATTGTTACCATTAGAAAAGCAAGCTTGACCCTAAAATCTCTACCTGCAATGCATTTTATTCTTCTAGTTTTGTTTTATGAGCAGTTGTACCACAGTACACAATTCAATTTAAATATGTATGTGCATATATATATACATATGTAATATTTAATATGACTTCAAAATGTTCTCTGCTTTATTGATCCAAATAAAGGAAAAAAATCAGTATTTTCCTTAACAAAGCAATGGAGTTATTGTGCAAAAGCAAAGATTGCTTCAGTTTGGATTCCTGATCAAACCAGGTAATTACAACATACAAAACAAGCTGCTAAAGTTTTTTTTCATGGAGCATAAATATGGGTATAAGGAGACATACATTTTTTGAAAGAATATCATATATCAAGATCTGATCCAAAAGAGGAGATGTCATCTAATGTTTCTAGTCTGATATATAAATAATCTGAGATTGAGTTTATTACAGAAAAATCTGTAAGCCTAGGATCTTTAGAAAGTTCAAAGCACGGGAGACCAGAAAGGATTAGCATCACCTGTGAATCAGGGATGTTTCTGATCTAAGGAAAGAGCCTCCTCCTAATTTATTTTGTATTCTGTTTCTTCCTTCCGACAGTTTCCATCAGTCCGGCACAAGCCATCGTCTGCTTAAAAAACAAAAAGCAGGATGAGAAAATGTTAAAGTACGAACTCTAAAGAATGGGTGGATGAAGTTCAATATAATTTAAAATATTGTTCATTTTGAGAAAGTTCCTTCCTAGATATTAGATAGTAGCAGTTAACATGCTAAAACAAAACATGTTATTAAAAATATGGTTTCATTGCTTACTATCCATGCTTGGAATTCTAGGCTGAAGGACAGTGCTTATTTTTAATATTTGAATAAAGCATTGCCAGAAAACACTTATAGATCTGAGACAGTGACTTTGAAAGTCTAGTGTTATTTCACACATTTATATTCTCATTAGAGAAGTTTAGTCATTTCCAGACATGGTAAAATTATTTAGCTTTGAATTCTTTTTTCCTCTTCCATGTGGAGGCAGAGGATATTAGATGTAGCAAAAGATGATTTTCACAACTCTATTCTTTAGATTCTAATGATGAAACTTAACTCAGAAATTCATGAAAGTAAATGATATATACTATAAACATGTGTAATGAAAACAGGAAAACTTTGGTTGAAGCTTTGTTTAAAATAGAACTAACATCGTTTAACTCTAGCAACAGTGCTATAGAAGCAATTCATCTTATAGCATCTTTGCTTCAATTCATAATTTTATAAGAATGAGGGAGAACGAACATGTCTGCGTCAGTCAGTCTTAATGTGTTATGATTACTACAAATCTGTAATTAAGTGAAAAACTGCTAGTCCTCTTTTGTGTTTGGTAGATAGATTATAAAAATAAAATAATACAGAAATGATTTGACAGAGTCTAGAACAGAAGAAGAATGTCACAACAGTTAAGAGCTCGTCTTCTATATCAGGTAAAACTAGATTTTAATTGTGTTTCTCACTTATAAGGTGTATAATTTTGAGAAATTTAACTGGTCCCTCTAAGCCTCAAATTCATTTGTAAAATATTATTATCAAACTTAGACAGTTGTGAGAATTAAATATGTATCATATATAAACACGTAATGACGTGCATGTAGTCTCCCTCAATTTATTATAATACATATATAGTGTGTATATGTATTCATATGTGTATTTATATGCATACTTGTATTCTTATAAGTAGATGGATATTCAAAATAGGTTTTGCTCAGAGAATTTACATTGTCAAACAATATTATTTTATTAAATAGCTTATTCCACTAAAAAGACACATTCAAAACTCAAGTTGAAAGAGCTATTTCTTAAGTAGCAGGAAAATCATCTACATTAGATTCTATCTTCCAAGTTTCAGAAAATCAGCTGAAATTAAGTTGGTTAAAAGAATGTAATTTACCAGGAAAATACTTTGTGAATGTGAACCTAATCTTTTACCTTTTTGTATCTACTTTGCTGCATGTTGTTCATACTCATTTATTAGTCCCCAGGTCACAAAAAAATACAGAAGTGCCTACTAAACCACATTAAATTACTCTCAGTGTGATTTTTAAAATACGCTCTAATATTGCCTTAATCAGACCATCTCATAACCATAGCAGCTCATTGTACAGCTGTTAGATAAAAAGAATCTTATTCAATTGCTTCAGTGTTTAGTTGATTTGGGAACGATGCATATCTAAGTCACTGATAATTTTCTAGAAATGTTTTCTGTAAATGTGCAGGTTCACAGACCATTCCTGCAAATTACTTGTATTTGAATTCCCTGAATCTAATTTACAGAAGTAGCTGCTTTTCTCAATGGGAAACTTTATAAAGAAGTAACTATTAATGCAGATCTGTATATGAGTTGTTTAATGCCACCATAAATTTTTTTAAATGTTTCTTACAGAACAGAAGCACCAGACCTTAACAAACCAAATCAACAAATTCTTTAAACACCTAAATTTCACACAGTAAAATTAGACAAACACATGCTTTTTTTATTATCTTGATGACAAATTACTTTGATCCATAATTTATTTTTGGAATAATTCTGAATAACAATTACTTCTATCTTCTACAGACTATTATTCTCTTGTCTGCACGTTAGTGGTTTCTAACTCTCATAGAAAGAAGATGTCTACTTGACTAATAATTAGCAAAGCATAATTTAAAACTAAAATATACCACCAAAATTTGAGAATACTAAGTGATCTTGAAGATGTATTGATTTAAAAACTTTCATACTTTCCCCTTATTATTTTTCTGAGATAGATTTTACAGGCAGAATTCTTAATTTTTGAGTACTGTGATTTTAGCATTTGGCCCCAAAGAAAACAGCAGGCCTTAGAAGCTTAAACTTACAACACTGAAGAAGAAAAGTACAGAGAGAATTATTTTAACAAATGCAATATGGTTATTATAGAATATTCATTGTACCATATATAGACTATCTTCAATTTATTAATAATCTATTAATAGATAAAGCATTTATCTCCTATTTTTCAATTTCATATTCTATCTAAATTTATAGTGGGCAATACTTGTATAGAATCTGGTTAAGAATATTAGTGATGCCACCTTTTATGGCTATAAATTATGCAACTAAATTCAAACTCTCTACCATTCTCAGTGTCAATAAAGCACCTTGTACATGTTTTCTATCTTAATTTCTTTAAAATCTACTAGCTCATAAAAATATAGCCCAGTTTTAGGTTGATATAATTTGGAGACTTCTTTTGGGGAATCAGTTTTGAAAATTATGGATGAAATCCAAATGGTCAAAAATGCACATGATAAATTCTTTCTAAGAGAACACATATTACTTTTGCAGGGTAAAATAAAATCCAATTGTGGCAATTGTGTAAAATGGTAGTTCTAAAGGTTACCACCTAGTTACTTTATCAGCCTTATTATTACTGACTTGTTCTAGGTCCTACTGACTAGGACCTTGTTCTCTCTAGCAGAGACAGAAACTCCATATGGTACAATCATTGTGATTCCTCATGTCATTAATAGATGTGTGGATATTTCTCAATAGAAAAGTTAGGAGGTTATTTATGGCTGGGTGCCATAATCCATAATCTAAGAATTAGACAAGTGCTTAGAAATCATGATTAAACCCAGGTTCTATAAATAAAAAAAAAAAGCTTTGCAAATTTATCATAATTTACATATAATGCATAATAGCAGTATAAACTACAATCGTTGGATTTTTAATATAGCTTAAGCTTTGTTTATAAACCCTGTGCTATAGACTGAATGGTTGTGTCCTGCCAAAATTCATATGTTGAACTCCTAACACCCAATGTAATAGTATTAGGAGTTGTGGGCCTTAGGAGATGATTAGGTCATGAGGGTAGACCCCTCATGAATAAGATTAATGCCCTTATAAAAGAGACTCCAGGAGCTCCCTCATCTCTTTCACTACCTGAGGACACAGCAAGAAGACAGCTGCCTATGATCTCACCTGACACAGAATCTTCTGATGCCTTGCTCTTGGACTTTCTAGCCTTCAGAACACTAAGAAATAAATTTCTATTGTTTATAAGCCACCCAGCCTATAGCATTTTGTTATAGAAGCCTGAATGAAGGAAGAACCCCTGTTTTCCAGGAATACAGTAAAATCTTGCTGTAGCAAGATAATCTAGGGACAGAGATTGTGAAAAGGAAGACATTTTTAACTGACCAGTGTAAAGTAAAAAATTACCACTTTTTGCAATATAGAGCTAGTTAATGCAACAATTTTTAAGAAGACTTTCAACTCCATCTATCCAACTACCACACCTGTCATAGCAAGAACTGTCATCTGCACTGGGGATTTCTTCTCAGTATAATTTGGTAATAAAAGCAAAGCTGACATTTAGAGACACTTAACTTTTTGTTAATAAAACAGAAAAAGAATGAATTAACATTATGTCTTTGTGCTCCTTTAGGCAATACTGCAATAGCAGTAACTAGGTAATGTCAATCAGTTTCACTGGGGGAAATATTACTTATTCTTCAATAATTCTGAACTAATAGTCCAGAGCAGTAAGTTAGTTCAAACAATGCAGCAGCTAGCATTTCCCAAGACATTTGCTTACTGGCATGAACTGTTGATGGTAATCATTACGTGGGTTTTCCTCAATAGAAGAGATAGGATTAGCAATCCTTCTCAGTCCCTGAATTGTTTCAAGTAAGGAGAATTTTATTATAAGAAAGTCAGTTTTGTGCTGTGAATAACAAATAAGGTAAATAAAGTCCCTACTTAGTTTTGGGGGGCAGGGTGGAGGGAAAGAAAATAAATTATAATCTATTGACAAACAGGCAAGGGTGCTGTCCTGTTGGAGACTTTGATAACCACACAGCATAGGACAGAACCCATTTAGAGGAGGTCTGAATGGTAGGGAACAAATCTACAGCATAGAGTTGATTTAACTAGTCAGCAGGAAGAGGTTACATTAGAAGGTCTCCCAGCAGCTACCAGGGTCTTCTTATCAGTCATCACTACCAGAGTAAAATTCAAGTGAAGAATGGATTGCTGGTCATATTTCTAGGGGGGGAAAGGAAAAAGAAATATTACAAAGCTGCTTACTGAATGCAGCTGGCATTTTCTAATATTTGGAGACATAGATCCAAGATGGTAGATCTTGGCATATCACAGTCCATTATTGGACACCAACCAAACCATAATAAGGCCTTTTCTGTTAAGTTACAGCAATGTTTCAGCCGGAAGTCCTTGTGAACCCAGTCATCAGGCATTTGTTGTGACACCATTTGTCCAAATCAACTTGTGAAAGGAATTCTGTTGGCTCACTTTGATAATTGAAAAAATACAATACAAAAGCATATATCGGCAGTGATTCCCAAAACTTTGTATGTCACTATATACAGAGAAAGTGACCATGATTATATGCCACCCTAGAATGAACAGACAAGGCTGTGCAGGCTTAAGGTGGGTGGTCAGGTGCTCTAAGAAGTCGGGTTCTGCCTGGCCACCCCGACATGGCTCCTTGACATGTTTCTCATCACACTACTTTGGAATAGCTGATTTGATCTACCAAATGGATATCCCAGCCCATTCATTAACACTTTATATGTACTGCAAAGAATCTATAGTTCTTTTTGTGCAGCTGCTATATATATGAGGGCTACGGGCAAAACATTTAGCCACTTAATTTCAGTTTCTACACAGAGATTGAACTTGTTATTTTGGAATTTCTGATTTGACAATTCAGATGCTCTAGGCAACAATAGTGCTAAACAATCCAAGGGAGATTATAACCTTGTCTACCATCCACCCTATAAAGTGTGTGTTTCATACCTCAGGTTAAAGATTTTAGAAAAATCCTGCTAATGGTCACAGTGTCAGTCTTTGCACATGGGTCTGCTTTACCATTCTCAATATCATAAATGCTCTTGATATTTTTCAGGTGAACAAACAGAACCTGAAGATATTTACAAATAGCCTCCAAAGGGTGAAGGGGAGGAAGATGAGCCACCTTCTTTGTCCTGAGTGTCTCCTCCCTCTGCCCCACCGTGTTTGTGTGACTGACAGTAAATCAGCTCTGATACTATTCATGAACCATCCTGGAGAAATCTAGAGACATGTCACTCATGTTCAATTCCTCCTAGCATCAGCTCTTTACAGTATATGCCGGGACAAGGGTTACACAATGGAAATGAGGGGTAACTACTTTAGTATTTAGTATTTAACATTTAGTATTTAGTATTTTGAGTTACTATTTGAAGATCATCAAAGATAGTGTGAGTGGGGAAAATTAAGACACTGTGATTGTCTTCAAATATTTTTTTCTATTTCTTTCTTTCTTTCTTTTCTCCTTTTTTTAGATTTACTTTTAATTTAATTAGAGAAAGCCAATATCTGAAAGAGTTGCCAAAGGAGACTGCTCTAGTGATAAAGTACACAAAGAAAGTAGTCTGAGAATGAGGAATGACCACAGCTTTGGCTGTGTTATTGGACAGAAAACAATCTTTTTTAAGAGCCAGAGTAGAAAGTAACATAAGTACCATTAACAATGTAGCTTCTCCAGGAGTAAGAAACCCTCATTATTTCAATAATTTTTCTCAGCCAAGAAGTACCCAAGGGCATTGTGAAAGGGGCGATAAGTGATGCTTTTTAATATGTAAGTGTACACTCTCCAGGAGAACTGCCAGTTCTGCCACCTGGGAAGAATGCAATAGCAACAAATGAAGAAATTTCACTACCTTGCAAAACAGAAACTGCAGAATAGAGACCAACTTTATTTGCTCTCTGACCTGCCAGTCTTTTTCCCTTTTTCTCTATTATGTGTAAGTTTTACTTACTAACTTTTTTTAAATACATTGATTTCATTTATACTTGTGTACAGTCATACAAAAATATATTTAAATAATATTATTGTTTATTGATCTGAAGCATATTTAATAGTAACAAGAATACCAAAAGATAAATATATCATACATCATGATGAATATGCCTAATAATGGCATATTTTATACTTGCAATTTGCTGAGAGAGTAGATCACAAGTGTTCTCACCACACACACAGAAAATAACTAGGTGAGATGATGGATATATTAACTTGATTGTGATAATCATTTTACAATTTACTACATGTATGTCAAAATATCACATTGTACACCTTAAATACATAAAATTTGTATTTGTCACCTCCATAATGCGTACATTTAGGTTACTATTTTCAGTGTCATGAAAAATTGCAAGAAAATATAGATATATAGATAAATTAGTGGGCATTGTACTTTTGCTTTCTTTCTTTGAAACTATAATTTTCTGAGGAGGCTTTTTATACAAAATCATATTAACACCTTACCTTAGGTGTTAATAAATAGCCTGTATCTATTCAAACTCCCCAAATATATTATTTAATATTTACATATCACTTAATATTTAATTATTAATTATATAATGTTCTTTAATATTTAACTATATTTACTCTTTAATTTATAACTAGCTATTAAAATGTAATTTATTATATTTTTATATGTGCCATTTATTGTCAGTAATCTTTTCCAGAAAACAGACATTCTGCATGAGAATGTAAATATGGAGGCAATTTCCCATTATTTTTAAAGGGAAATAATTACAATTTATTTACATGTCAACTCTTATCAATTTCTTAAAATGTAACCAAAATACAGAAATATGCTTTTATATAACTAACAAATAATCACGCCAAGGTATAAAATGCTTAGAAGATCACTTCTTCATCACCCAAAATTAATATAGTTGATACCCACCAACTGTAGTAACCCAGAGATTTCTGCTCAAATCCAGGAGTGCTTTCAATCTGCAACCCCTTGGCTGACTTTTAGGGAACCTGTTCAAACCATGTACACCTTATTCTGGCGTTTCTCCAGTTGTATTTGAAAGGAAACCTACAAACTTTTTGCACTGGGGACTTTAAGGTTCTGAGACATTAATATCAATTTTTCTATGTGATCATTAACTGAAACACTTGTTAAGAGTTTTGTATCTTAAAAACTGAGAGGCATTCTACCAAGGGAATATTTCTTCATGAAAATACGACTATTTGAAACAATCTTTTTCACTGATTTATTTCTCTATTTTATTGCCATCATCTTCCTGCTCCTAAAGTACATCCGTAGATACAATCTTAGTCGTGTACAAACGTCAGCCCTGGAGCTTGTTCCTCTGTTATTCTCTGTAATTCTCAGGCAAGCTCACTACACAAGGTGTCAAAGATGGTCCCTAGTATCCTTAGTATTGCATAGTCCATGCCATTCACAATACCATACAAGCAGAGTTCTTCTCTGTTCCTGAATGCACATCCAATCCTGAAAAAGAGCTCTGGTTGACCTCATTTAAGACATGCATAGATCTCTGAATGAATTAACATAGTAAAGGTAGTGGGGTACTCTAATTGGTCAATTTGGGCTACAGAATCCACCCCTGGGCTGAACTGGAGTTAGGAGATCCCAAGGAGGATTTATAGGAAAAGGAAATTCTGGACAGACAAAAGTGAAGATAACAGATTTTCATCAAACTCCATATTCAGGGCAGCTCATCCATCTTAATTACCCTAGAGGATCTACTGTGGAGACAACACTGAATTTTCATCCTTCTGCTCTACTTCCAAGATCAATAGAAAAAGAGAAATTCATAAGTCTAAATGTCTTTCTCAGAAAGTTTGAATTGTTGAAATGTTATATGTCATGGGAGGTTATAATTTCTATAATGGAGCAGTTCATTGGCAGGGTAAAATTAAATATACCATGTGCACATGCTTTTCCAAGTTTTCTAGCCACATTCATGTAAATCTGAGCCATCTCAATTCAGAGTGGGTGACTATGTCATGCTTTGACCACAGTGAGAGATTCAGTGGTAGATTTATTTTATTTATTTATTTATTTTTGAGACAGAGTCTCACTCTGTTGCCCAGGCTAAAGTGCAGTGGTGACAACATAGCTCACTGCAACCTCAATCTCCTGGGCTCAGACAATCCTCCTGCTTCAACCTTCCAAGTAGCTGGGACTATAGGTACGTGTCACCACACCTGGCTAGTTTTTCTATTTTTTGTAGAGAAGGGGTTTCATTCTTGCTCAGGCTGATCTCGAACCCGTGGCCTCAAGCAAGCTTCCCACCTCAGCCTCCCAAAGCACTAGGATTATAGGTGTGAGCACCACATCTGGACAGATTTTCTTTGTCTTATCTTCACTGCTATAGATATCAATGTCTTCAGAACATGGGAAGAAGTTTTAAGACATATATTAGAGATAAAAGAAACATGTTTCTGTTATAAAAAGGAAAACTCTCATTATTATAATTTACATATATTGTTACATTGAAGGGTTTTATAGCAAGAAAACTAATAGCACAGAAAATAACATCACCCTATAGGAAGAACAATACTTACTTTTTAAAACAATGGGTGTATTTTTTTCTGTGATGAAATTTTCATCCCTATAAAGAGCCAAGTACATAATGTCAGGTAATCAAATATCATACAATTTTCTTCATTAACATTTTCTTAGAAGGTACACAAGGGCAAGGTTAATAAAATGGAGCTGTGAAGAAGGATGAGTGGTGATGTTCTAAATTGTTAAAAATGAGAAATAAAATAACAATTTATGTCAGAAAAATATAACCAATGGTTAGATCAAAATGACTTTTATGAGAAACAGGAATGTGAAGAAAATCTCAATTTTTTAATGTCTAGGAAGCAACCTGGGGTTCCAAAGAGGATGAGAGGCCAAGTACAGGCTATAGAATCATGCAATTTCATATGGGGTGTGATTCATATGGGCTATGTTATAAGGGACTTGTCATCTGACATAGGGGACTAATCTGTGAAACTTCACATCAAGCAATTATTACCAAAACAGATTTAGTGGCTGTTTATTTATGCCTGTGTTGGGTAACTCTTAACTTTTTTCACAATTTGTCATGTTCTGCAACTTTTGGGGTAACCAGATTTCTTTATTGTAGCTATAATTTTGTAGTTTGATTTAATTTTTCTTTTTTTTTTTTATTTCAGCATATTACAGGGTACAAATGTTTTGGTTACATATATTGCCTTTGCCCCACCTGTGTCCATCCCCCTGACAGTGCGCACCACACCCATTAAATGTGAATATACCTGCCCCCTCTTCCCCGCCACCTGCCCGACACTTGATGAATGTTATTACTATATGTGCACATAAGTGTTTATCACTTAATACCAATTTGATGGTGAGTACATGTGGTGCTTGTTTTTCTATTCTTGTTACTCTTCACTTAATAGAATGGGCTCCAGCTCCATCCAGGATAATACAAAAGGTGTTAGATCACCATTGTTTTTGTGGCTGAGTAGAACTCCGTGGTATACATATACCACGTTTTATTAATCCACTCATGTATTGATGGACACTTGGGTTGTTTCCACATCTTTGCAATTGTGAATTGTGCTGCTATAAACATTCTAGTGCAGATGTCTTTTTTTCCTTTGGGTTGATGCCCAGTAATGGGATCAGCAAGAAAAAAATCAAACAGCCCTATCAAAAAGTGGGCAAAAGACATGAACAGAAACTTTTCAAAAGAAGATAGACTAATGGCCAACAAACATATGAAAAAATGCTCAGTATCTCTAATCATCATGGAAACGCAAATAAAAATCACAATGAGATATCACTTAACTCCAGTGAGAATGGCCTTTATCAAAAAGTCCCAAAACAATAAATGTTGGCGTGGATGCGGAGAGATAGGAGCACTCATACACTGCTGATGGGACTACAAACTAGTGCAACATCTGTAGAAAGTAATATGGAGATACCTCAAAGAGTTAAAAGTAGAACTACCATTCGATCTAGTTTGACTTAATTTTTCTACAGGAACCCTCCAGGGTTTGACTCCTCTGTTTTCCCTGGGTTTTCAACTTCAGTGAAATTAATCTTTTTAAAAATAATTTTCCTTAGGTCCATGACATTCTTTTTTTTTTAAAGTTATATATATATTTTTTCATTTCAGCTTATTATGGGGGTACATAAGTTTAGGTTATGTATATTGCCCATGTCCCCCCAATGCCCCGAGTCAGAGCTTCAAGCGTGTCCATTCCCCAGACAGTGCGCATTGCACTCATTATGTAGGTATAATGAAACATATTGAAAAGATGCTCAACATGAGCAATCATAAGACAGAGTCAAGTCAAAATAACAATGAGGCATCACCTCATACCCAATAGGATGACCACTACCAAAAGAAAAGAAAATAACAAGTGTTGGCCAGGATACAGAGAAATTGGAAACTTTGTGCATTATTGTTAGGAACGTAAAGTGGTGCAGCCATTATGGTAAACAGTATGGAGATACCTCAAAGAACTAAAAGTAGAACTACCATTTGATCCTGCAATCCCATGACTGAGTATTTACCCAAAGGAAAAAAAGACATTCTATGACATTCCATAATAAAGACATCTGCACTGGAATGTTTATAGCAGCACAATTCACAATTGCAAAGATGTGGAAACAACCCAAGTGCCCATCAATACCTGAGTGGATTAATAAAATGTGGTATTTGTATACCATGGAGTACTACTCAGCCATAAAAAATGGTGAAGTAATACTTCTTATATTATTCTGGATGGAACTGGAGCCCATTCTTCTAAGTGAAGTATCACAAGAATGGAAAAAAAACCACATGTACTCACCATTAAATTGGTACTAATCAATCAACACTTATGTGTACATGTGGAAATAACATTCATTGGGAATCGGGCAGGTGAGTGGGGGGAGGAGGGGATGGGTAAATTCACACCTAATGGGTGCAATGCATGCTCTCTGGGGGATGGGCACACTTGCAGCTCTGGCTCAGGTGGTGCAAAGGCAATTTATGTGACCAAAGTGTTTGTACTCCTGTAATATGCTGAAATAAAAAAATTTTTTTGTTGTTATTCCATTTGTCTATTTTTCCTTTTGTTGACTGTGCTTTTGGTTTCATATCAGGAAGCTATTGCCAATTGAACGCCCTGAAGCTTTTCACTTACATTTTCTTCTTAGGAGTTTAATAGCTTTAGGTCTTATGTTTAGGTCTTTAATCCATTTTTGTTAATTTATTATATATGGTATAAGGTAAGGTTACAACTTCATTCTTTTTTAAGAATGAAAAAAGATATCCAGTTTTCAGTTTTCAGATATCCAGTTTTTTCAGAATCATTTTTTGAAGAGACTGTCCTTTTTCAACTGCATGGTCTTGGCACCCTTTCAAAGTTCATTTGGTTATATATGCAAGGGTTTGTTTCTGGGCTCTCTATTCCGTACCATTAGTCTATATATCTATCTTTATGCCAGTACCATTGGCCTAGGTAAAGAATTTATGAAGAAGACCCCTAAGGCAATCACAGCAACAACAAAAATAAAAAAATGGGACCTGATTAAATTAAAAAGC
>JAQIFY010001316.1:0-14280 GCA_028533085.1 Varecia variegata | reverse complement strand
ACTGCCTCAGCCTCCCAAGTAGCTGGGACTACAGGCATGCGCCACCATGCCCGGCTAATTTTTTCTATATATATGTTTATGGTTGGCCAGATAATTTCTTTCTATTTTTAGTAGAGACGGGGTCTCGCTCTTGCTCAGGCTGGTCCCGAACTCCTGACCTCGAGCGATCCACCCGCCTCGGCCTCCCAGAGTGCTAGGATTATAGGCGTGAGCCACCGCACCCGGCCTTAATTCGACAATTATAATGTAACACATTCATTGCAGGGTTTTAAAGAGATGAATGTATATGACAGTAATATGTTTAAAGGTACTCTATTCTTCCATGTATACATTCTTGCATATTCTTTCAAACATTTTAAAGACTAAATTGTATTAATCATATGGTATGACTAAAAACAAGCAGCAGAAAATATTCTTCCCTATTTGAGAATAACTGATGCTACAGCCATTTCCTTAGGATAAAACATATAGTTCCATTAAATAATAGAAATATACAGATCACTATTTCCTAGAAAATTATACTTTTATACAAATCATCTTCTTCTAGGGTAGTAAAAGACAACATGTATATGCATATATAGTTATTGTAATATCTTAAATCTATAATACTATAATAATTAATTATTACTTGGTTAGAAAACCATTATTGTAACTGCACGTAAGCACTTGTAAGAATTCACCAGATATGATAATAAAAACAACAATGATGATGTTACAATTTATTGTGAGCTTACTATGATTCAAGCACTGTGCTGAGAGCTTTCCATACATTACCTCATTTACCCCTCCCAATGATATTATCTCCATTTTATAGATGAAGAAATTAACTTATAAGGTCATGAGCTAGTAAATGGTACAGTCTGAATTCAATTTTTTTTACTCTAAAGTCCATGCTCTACTTATTATGCTTTACTGACTGTGTTGAAAATGACATTTGTATGTTAATTTGGAACATTTTAAGTATTTTTGAAATCAATTTTAAAGGTTTGTATTGTCATTAAATTCTTCTATTCAGAGAAAAATAGCCTCTCCACATGAGATGTTAGTTAAATCTCACTTACATTGCTTATGATCCCTTTTTCTTCTCTATCTACTGATTTTTGTAATAGCCAGAAAAAGGCTCATTTCAACCTAGAGTATTAGCAATGCAACAATTCCCTGAATGTTTTCATATTCTAAGTATCCTAAATTTCAAATGCTTACCTTTCTGTTTTAGGTTGATCCTCAAAACTACAAGAAGTTAATATGTAATTAATTTTATGGTATACAACAGATGCTGACACATGTAAACACTAAACTAGGCCTGAAATTTTAGAATAAAAAACCTTTTTGATTTCATATTGATACTATCAATAGGAAAACTTTAAGACTCATAGGCCTTGTTTATAGCTCAACAACATTCCTCCAAGACAATGCAATACACTATAGCAAGGAGAAATATATGAGGCAGAAGTTGATGACATATGGGGTGTGCATAGAACTTCTGGTTAATGGAAGTTCCAAGATGTATAAATAAAAAATGATGTGTGAGTTGGTGGAAAAAACTATAAGGCAAGTCAATTTTTTAATTAAAAAATTATGTAGCATAAACAATGCTAATGAGCCAAAAGTCCCAGGAGATTAGGATTGTATCTGCTTCATTTTAATGTTCCATTCACTTTTCATAAGTGTACATCCACTCGCTTGAAATACCTCAAGCAGAACCCTTTTTGTAAAATAGAGCTTTGAAGATTTTCTTTGTCCTTGTTCTTAATAGCTCGCCATTTTCTACTAAAGTTGTCAACTTGATAACAAATGACACACACACACACACACACACACACACACAGAGGGCCCTAAAATCTTTCAATGAATCACCAGAAAATAAATACCTGGAAGTTCTTCATAAATTTCATCATCTATTGGTTGACTGCTTATTGATGGACTGCTCACTGATAGAGGATGATCAACATCATCATATAATTCTCCTCTCTCATCATCATCCTCAGGAATAACATCAGATTCCATATCTATAAAACATATTTCATGAAGTAACTTTTACAAGAATGCAAAAGAGATTTTTTAAAATCACACTCACAAATAAACGCAGCCCTACAAAGTAAAAACAGTCTTGTTTTATGCTATATCCTTACTAGAAAATATTTTTAAAAAATTGATTGTTTTGTGAATATGTGAATTTTAAAGTTGCCAACTGGTACTTATAGAAAAGATGCTTTTACAAATCTAAAGTGAATGGTCTTGTATCAATACAAGTCACATTCCCTTGGTCATTCTCACAGAAGTCAACAAGCTTTTGCATATGAAAACCCAAAGCACTCAGTTATTCGGTATTTAATGACTGTGTTAACTCGTCCAATTGATTGCTCTTACCTTGTAATACAAATTTCAGCTGCTGCACCCATTCCTCAGCATCTTTAGGAGAAGCTGCTGTAAACTAATAAAAAGCAAACAATAAGAACGAAAATCACCACAGTATAAATGAAAGGTGTGAGGTATGTTGCATTCTCACCATTTCTTTAAAACCATTAGTAATTCTTTTCATGTCCAGTGGTACTTTTCTTGCAAGGATGCTTCTTATAATGTACAGTTAATTTTGACAAATTTACGTAATTGAAGCAGAGGATGATGAATTTGAAACTCTGATCAGCAGCTGGCAGCTGTGCAGGAAAAAAAGCTGCTTCTCTTCATCAATGTCAAAGACAGAACTGATGAACAAAATTTGCCCTTGACAATTAGAAGACACCCATGAATTTCTTCAGACTGCTGGGTACAGTTTTCTTAAAAATGTTCTTGTCAGATTCCAACACACTACCTGACAACTTAATTAACTGGCTTTCAACTGCAATCTCAGATATTTAAAACTTATTAAACATACATTCCATATTGATGCCTAGCTGATAGCTCTTGAATTGCAGAGCTGATACATGCCTTTACCTTCATTTTCTCCTACACCCCTCAGCAATACAATATGCATTAACACTCTGATATTTTTCTTTTGATAATCTTACTCTTTCTGCTACGTAATTCTTTTAGAAAATCACACAGTTCTATTAAAATAGATATAAAATGCAACATGTGAAGTAATTGATAAATTACATATTCTCTTGATCTTTTTCAAGAAGATAACCTTTGAACTAATCTGAAATTAAAAAAAATATTTCCTCTCATATAAATGCTCCATATACAAAAAACAGTATTTTTTATTATTATTAACATGTGAGGGAGAGTTGTTTTAACAAAATGCTAACGTCTCTATAAATAAAATCCGAACATTTTATCAACTTAATTTCAAGGCAACGTAAAAACTACAACCTGATAGACACGTTTATCAGGAGCAGAGATTTCGAAACAGCAATCTTTCTTTGCATCCTTCCTAAGGGTGTTATTCATTCTGACATTGTAGCCATCTATTGCAAATTCACCTTTCTGTTGTTTGTCTGTGGAAGATAAAACAAGAGTTAGAATTGCATTTGCTACAGTGAATATAAATGCTCAGTCAATTATCTTTTGTTAAATTTTCTTTGTCAATTGTTGGAAAGAGTATTTTTTGGTCATATTGCTTTAATAACACAATGCTCAAATAATGTTTCTAGAAATCATTTTTAATTCTAAAATATGGAAGCATTTGGGATGATGGAGTCTAAAAAGGATACCTTAGGGAACCAGACGAAGAGATCTGTAGATGGTAGACTTGTTCAGAAGGAATTATGGAAATATGACTATTATGTAGGGAAAATCCAAGAACTCCCTAGACAAACCCACTATAAGCCTGTGGCTCTTTCAGACTTTAGTAAGCCAGAAGGAAAACCTGTCCTGTTGAAGAGTTGCTGGATATTGTACCATTATCTCCTTTCACCAACCCTTCCCCACCACCACCACCACCAAAAAAAAAAAAAAAAAAAAGTCTCTTGGCACAAATCTAACTCTGAATTGAAAAAGCAAAGCAAAACAAAACAAAACTACCAATTACAAAAAAGACGTGAAGGGAAAACAAACTATTTCGATGGAGAAGAGCGAGAAAGCAAGCATAGAAGCATCAGTTACCAGAAAACAGGCAGGCTCTTAACCAGTCAGTGGACAGCTGTACTGGTGAAGCATATCCAATTCCATATCATGAAGAATCAAAAGAAAAGATGACTTGAGCTTTGAGATATTGTTTTAAAGACAAAGTAAGAACACAACAAAGGATTTAATACTCTGAAACTGAAAATAAAATTAGTCCGCTTTCCTACTTCACCCATTTTGATAGAAAAACTGCATGGTTATAGGTTTATTTCCTAGATTAACACACAATATAAAAATCATAAGTAAGGATAAGCTGTCTCTTTTACTGAGCTCAGGGGAAATACAGAAATGCTTCCACATTGTGCGGTGAAGGGCTCTCTCAACTCAACGCACCAATAAAATATATAACTCCTTTTCTTAAATACATTAATTGAATGCCTGAAGTAACATGCATTTTTCAAAGGTCATGGAGATCATATCTTGTTCAAAATATCAAATGAGAAAAATCCTGAGTTAGAAATTCCTGACTTAAGCCTGAACAATCTAATCATATTTAGTCAAAATTTATGTCTCTTTAGATGACTTAAAAGCAATTCAAATTCAAAATTTTGCAGTTTATTTCATGAAAAAGCCTATGAATTTCACAAAAACTATACAGTACTTTAAAAATGAGAGCAGCATTTTCTAAAGTGTGTTTTGTGGGATATTAATAGGTTTCTATGATCAAATAAGTTTGGGAAACTTTTGCTGAATTAAACAAAATTAAACAGTTTTGTTAGTACAGGCCTTCTTGGGGCCCTTAATATATTTACATACTAATTAAACTTATAAGAGAAAGACTTAGTATACAGCATTTCCAGAAATTATTTGTCCATGGAACCCTTTTTTTTCACAGAACATTTTATGGATCTAGTACTCCCAGGACATAATTTGCAAAACACCTAACTAGAATACTAGTATGAAAAAAGTATTAAAATAATATATGGTTAAGTACAGTTGGTTCTTCTAAAATTCTCAAAAAAATACTAAATCATTCACTCATTCATTCAACAAATTTATATCGGGCACTTTAAACGAACCAGGTAGCATTTTAAGTATGTTGAGACAAAAGCTAGGAGCAGTTTATGAGACCTTTCCCACCTTCCCAAGGATCCACCAGACTGCAGAAGCAATTTAGCTTTCACTACAAAAAGTGGAAGTAGTCTGAGGCAAAATATCAAAGCCATTCAGGGAGATTGCCTTAAACTCTCCAGGAGAAAGAGAATTTTTAACGACCAGACTTGAAGGAAAATCAGTCCCTTACTGCGCAAGGTCTCAATGGCTTTGTGCACTAGGTCCATCTGATCCAAAACCCACGCTTTCTACCTCCAATTTGGGTCTAAAATTCTTATCAATGTGTGGAGGTGGAAATGTATAAGTAGCGGGAGTCTACTTCTGGAGATGCAAAACCCACACTACAAATACTTAGTTTGGAAGAGCTAGGGGGAGCAGGACACTTTCCTGTGCTAGATTATCTAGGAATAAGACAACCAGGCAGCAACATCAGGCAACTCTGACTTAGACTAGATCTTTTTTCTTTTTTTTTCTTTCTGTGACCTTTGCAGAGAAGTAAGCAGATCCATTTTAGACAACCCCCCCAGAAACATGCTATGGGGCTATATAGCAGATCTTCTGTTAGAGTCTTCGTGGATGGTATTGGCCTCTAATGAGATGAACCAGAAAGAAGCCACGAGTCCAATTTATAGGTAAGCATCTCAGATATTATAGACATGTCCTTGTTCAAGGATAAGTAAAAGAGGAAAGCAAACAAACACAGATGCCATAAAAATATTGTATAATAAAAAACATAACATAGCACGTAAGAGGTGGAAAGCACTAGCAAACTGAAAGAAACTGAAGTAAACTTTAGATTGCTTTGTATCTTTTATAAAAGTAAAAACACATACATAAATTCTGAAAGAGATGAATGATGAAACTGTAATATAAAATAAAAAGAGAAATGGCTGAGATAGGTAGAAACTGAAATGAAGCTGGCAAAATAAGAAAAAAAACTATATGAGGAAGTAGAAAATGCAGTAGCAAAACAAATGAAGTATTCATTAGAAGTGATAAAAACTAGAACTAACATTGTTGAAAATCAGATCAGATGTATCTTGAAAAACTCCCTCAGCAGGTAGAAAAAAAGAATAAGGGAGAAGAGGGACAAAAGAGAATGTGATGAATATGGAAGACTGACAAAAATACAACATAAGAAAAATGGGTTTCCTGGAAGAAGAGTAACACATACAACTGTAGCAATAATCGAAGATGTAACAGAAGAAAACTTCATTAGATCAAAGAAGAACCTCAGTCTGCAGAACAAAAGGTGCTGTTGTTTAACCAAGTAAAAGTAATAAAAAGAAACTAATATCTAGACCTATTAGATGATTATATTTGAGGATAAAGAACTGCATAAACATCCAAGTAGAGTAGGAGGTGTGGGACGAGAAAGGTTGAAGAAAACAGAAGGAAATGTATAACTCTTTCTCAATAGCTTTTACAAAACCATAACCATAAAGTAGCCATATTTACCATTAGCCAACATGGGGTGGGAAGTTAAAGACATGCAATGGGCAGGCCTGACTATAAGAAGACCCTGCTCTGCTCCTTTCACATTAGCTTTCCTTCGGGACAGAGAAAACTTTAGCATTATACGGTAAACCATAATAATTTATATATAGGATAGTTCCATAGTGTTTTCTGGGATAGTTTCAAGGATACCTGTTGACTTGACACAAATAATTAAAAATAGTAAAATACCAATAAAGTAGGAAATAAAGTCATATAAATTCATTTACCTAGAACTGTGAAAGACTTATAAAGTATTTTACCTAGGTGAACTTCACTAATAGTGAAAGCTTATTCCTTTAAGTGCCAAAACTTTTTAAAATGTTAGTCATTGTGATGGAAATCCTTCTAAAACATATATTTCCGTAACTTTTCAAACAATGTCTTTTAAACAAAATTTCATATTTTCTTGATGATCTAATAGTATCATTTTGAGTATTAGTTTTTATTATAACACATTAATGCCCTCAGGATTTTTGAGGTATTTGTCCCTCTATTAAATTTCCCTCAGCTTCTACTTCATACTTTAACCTTGCCTCTATCACGCTGTTTGAATTTAATGTCTACAGAGCTGAAGGCTGCCAAGAGAAACTAGATAATGAAATCTATTAAATCTGTAACTTAATTTTATACAATCCTAATTCAGTAAGTTCAAGGTAAAAAGCAGTTGGCTCTGATCTCCTCCAAAACAAAATGCATGGGGCTAATGACAGCTATTTCCTTCTACTTTTCACTGGCTTTTAAGTTTACAGCTGTGTTCTGGGTTTTTTAAACTGCCGAAAAGACAACTCACATTTACTGAGCTCCTTCTATATGTCAGGAACTTAATATAGTATATATCATATATAGCTTGCAATAATTCTAAGCAATAGAAGATATAATATCCCTAGCACTGATGGAAACAAATCTTAACTTAGCCAACTTGCTCACAGTCATACAAACAGCAAGTGGTAAAAGCCAAAGACTAGTATAAGTCTGATTCTAAAGCCTTGCTTTTTCAATGACTTCACACTGTTTCCTAGAAAGGTGTTTCTCAAAGTATGTTTTAAGAATCACCTATGTGAGAATCATGTTGGATGCCTGTAAACACAGAAATGGCTACCTACTACTCTACACTTGCTGTGTAGGAATCTCTGGGGATGGGTCTAGGGGGAAATCAAATTTTTAGCAAGTACCCCAGATGATTCTGATACACACTAACACTTGAAAAACCACAGCCCTAGACAGAATGTGAAATTTACAAAGTTACAGTAGAGAAGAGAAACGTCATCTTGCACCTCCTCCTACAACTTGGGTCAAACTTTCTCAGCTTCTTTATGGGCTCCTTTACCTCTGTCTAGCTCTTAAACAGGCACGATGGGTTATGTTCTAGACCTTACTCTTTTCTCACATCACATCTCTCCCTGGGGAATCTCATCCAATCCAAGGATTAAATTCCTATCAATATACTTGTGACTCATAATTCTCTATTTTTAAGTCACCTTCAAAGCTGTATATCCAACTCTTCATCTGCTCACTATATATGTTCATCTCTCAAATGTCCTATAGGCACAAGGAACAGAACATGCCCACAATGGAGATGATCTTATCCCCACTCCCAACACTTGTGACCCCTCAACAACTGTGACATTTCTCCTGTGGCCCCATCTCAATAAATGGCACCTCCATTAATTCAAGTCCCCAAACCAGAAAACTGAGCACCATTCATGATTTCTCCTTTTCCCTCACCAACTGCCCCCACATTCCCACCCCCCACTTCACTGCCACCTACCAAAATCCAATCAGTCCTTCTATTTTTTTTTTTTAAACAAATATACTACTTGCTTTTTCTCTTCTTCATTGGGTCTCAAAAATATGCTTAAAATACCAACCACTCTCATGCCATTTTAAATATAGCATAAATATTGCAACTAAATAATCCCAAATCCTTTAGCACCCCTATAAGATGTGGTCATTTATTATTTGGGGCACCCCAGCATCCAAGCACCTTTCCTATTTTAGTCCCAAGATTGTTAGGGATAGGGCCTAGTTTCCTACCACAGAAGCTGGAGGGAGGCAGATTTTCCTGTTCTTGCTCAATCAAGCGGATGCTCCAGCCTGGAACTTAAACTGAAGTGAGTAACAAAAGAATCAGGAGAGAATCCATTCTGGCATCAACAGACTGGATGCGTGCACAGTGGCAACATCACGTGTCTTGGCTTGGCAAGGCCAAGGCCAGCAGTGTGTCCCAGACTCTCCATGGATTGGGGCTAAAGTTCTAGTCACCTTATTATCAACCTTAGTTCTTGCCTGCTTTCTGAGCCTGGTTGTTTAGCCTTCCCATCAATTTTGTCTGAGAGCTGATATTTTCCCAATATTCCTTTTCTTCATAGTTAAAAGTTGGTTTCTGTTGTTTGTACCAAGAAACTAACTTGGTACAAATGGCTAGCAAACAGAAAGATATGCAATGTATTCAGCAATATCTGTTACTTTTATTTAAGAAGGCCTTTTATATGCCCCTGAATACTGAACTCTTCCACTAAACTTTATCAAGCTGATTAGCAAGATGTTCTAGCTCATCAACTAAAGATATATGAACATTTTCCTTTTGTTGATATATTTCTGGTGTTTTGAGTTATGCTGTGAATAGATACCAACCCAACATTCATAGTCATCAGACCCTTAGTAAGACTTAGTTTGTGCCTGACTATTTCTGCATGTCGATGAAATCCTACTAAATATCATACATACATTTTAACTTCTCTATAACATTACAGGTCTGTTAACTATAAAGGCAGAAAATAAAGGCATATCTTTCATTTAATGTTTATTGTGATAAACTTTAAGGTTAATACTTGTATATCAAAGACCCAGGTCTACAAAATCGCAATAATGTCTGATAAAAAGTAGAATTAATGGTTTCTATTAAATATTTCTTAAGGAATAAAGATATTATCCTTCTTTACATCCCAGATGGAAACAGAATTGCAATATAAATTTCAAAAATATCATAATTCATTTACATATTTTACATATGTAATCATGATATAATTATAAAATGTTGATGTTCAACTCAGGAATTTGCTTCCATCAAAGGAATCAGGAGAAAAAGGTAAGCTTTTCTGGCTGTTATCAAGTTGCTGTTACAAAACAACAGAACTTCTAATTATACAAATATAAATACTCTGTCATGTTAATAATATTCAAAATAATATTAAAAGAGAACCATAATGATTTTTCAACATAAAAATACATTTTATAATTTTAAAACTGAACAGATATGTCCCATTTTTTTCCTGTCAATGGTGCAGTTGTAGGGAAGTAAGAGAGCAGGGAGGTCAATTTCAATAAAAATTTTTTATTTCTCTGACAAGTCCTGAAAGTTTTGTTTTATTAAATTGTCTGTATTAGGCCCAATGTTCTACTGAATTTTATTACATATTGAAAAAATATTCAATGAAAAAATTACAACCAGATGATATAATAAATAACTTTAGATACACATTTAGAATAACTTGGCAGGACCAAGGCTACTTGAAGTTGCCACTTACTGGATGGTGCTGGGATATTCTTTAATGGGAGTGGGGGAGCAAAAGCCCTGAAAAGAGACATTAAGGTATTAAGAATAATCCCTCTTCCTCAAAAATGGGGAGGGAGAAGGTTCATATCATAATGTTGATTCAATTATCATATAGAGGATAAACAGAAAAAGGGGCAAAGCAAAAAACCCATGGGTTGGGAACAGGGTCCTAAATGGATCATCATTTATGGGCACTTTGGAGGGGTTGATAAGAATCAAGTTGTGGAAAAAGCAAAGCTTTGGAGCCAGAGAGATTAGTATTAAATCCTCACTCTGCCTCTCAGGACCCCTGTGTTAACCTCTCTTGCTTAGACTCGTGCAACATCCCCCTAAATGGTACTGTTGACCCATTCTCTATACATTCCAATCCATCCTCCACAATACTATCACAGTTACTTCCTAAAAACCAAATCCAGTCATGTAGTCCTCTGTTTAAAGGCCATATGCAAAATAAAATCTTTAGCAAGGCCCTTATTCTCAGAAAGTTCTTATCAATCTGATCTAATCCACTTTTTCAGCCCTACGTGCTCCCTCCCCTCACTCACTCCATGCTCTAGCCTTGATACCAACTTTGATTCCATCCATGGCGTTTCACAACTCAGAACCCCTGCTCTTTCCTTGCCCAGAAAGCCCAATTTACCTGTCTTCACTGTCTTATTCAGTTTGTGCTGCTATAACACCCAAGACCGGGTAATTTATAAACAACAGAAATCGATTTCTCACAGTCTGGTGGCTGGGAAGTCCACAATCAAGGCACTTGCAGTGAGGGCTGCTCTCTGCTTCAAGATGGGACCTCATTGCCACGTCCTCCAGAGGAGACGAATGCTATGTCTTCACATGGCAGGAAGGCAAAAGAGGGGCACCAGGGTTCACTTAGCCTTTTTTATGAGGGGATTTACCCCATTCATGACAGTGAAGTCCTCATGGCCTAATTAATTCCCCAAGGCCCCACCTTTTACTATAATCCCCTTAGGAGTTAAGTTCCCATATGAATTTTGGAGGGACACGTATATTCAAACTGTAGCATTCACCAAACAAACTCTTACTCATTCTTTAAGACCCAGTGAAGTGTCCTCTCCACTGGGAAGTCTTCCCTAACTGCCCTAAGTAGTTAGCTTTCTCTTTGTGATCCAGAGATGTTTCATTTAAATTACTTACTATGCTGCATTGAAATTATAAGTTTACCTGCCCAGCGCCCACCACCAACTCCATAGCATCCTCTCTTCTCCTCACTGATACACACACAACCCAAACTGTGAGCACCTCAAGGGATCTTTGGATCCCCAGTGCCTATTCTTTACCAAGTGTCTAAGAAATATTTACCAAGTAAAAACAGAATGAGTGAGTGAATGAATAAATACCTTGATGGACATCTGAATATCTAGGACCTAAGAAGTTTGATGAAGGAGACTCATGACAATCAAAGGAAAAGGAGGGAGATGAAAGGATGGATGTGATTTCATAAGGTGATAAAATATATACGGTATATACTTGTTACTTAAGGGCCCTAAGTGGCTATTAATAATAAATACAGACAATATTTATGGTTACAAAGGTAAGTGCATTATTTACCCTAGAGGATGGAACTACTCTTTCTAAGCCATTACTATCTTGATAGGTCAATATGTTTTTTGGCACACAGAATAAGGTAAAAAATGTGAACTATACATCTGTCAAAGAGTAACAAAGTACAGTTTAACCTAGTAAGTGGTATCAACTTCTTCTGTGCCTCTATAATCCATTTATCTAAATCCTACTTAGTCGGAGGATTATAGTTCTCATATATCTAAATAAGAGCTCTTTCCAAAGTTTAGGTAAATGGTTCACACATACAGTAAATAAGGCGATACAAATCAGCTATCTAATTTCACAAAAGAAAAAAAAATTATTTGACACATTTTCCTAGAAAGAAAAAGATATAAAGGAAGGAAATCAGTGTCATGTCAAACAAGCAATTAAAAACTGTCTAAAGATAGATCTTTTTTTGGAGTCCCTAAAAGGAAAGGAATTGGCTGAGAATTCCAAAGAAAACAACCAAAAGAGAAAAGAACCACTAAAAACAGATCTGAAATGTCACTAGACATAGGAGGCTTCATAGTAACAGATAGGGAAAATTCAAGGAAATATAAGCCAGATCTTCAAATACTAACATGAAAAAGGAAAGCTAGAATGGTAATTTTTAAAAAGCCCAAGTGACAGAGAAGGCTAAATGAATCACAAAGTAGTTAAAATGCAAATTACAAAGAATGTTACTACCATGAGGTCTCATCATATAGGAATAAAAATGGGAATTTAACTAATACCAAAAAAAATTATAAATATTAGCCTTTGAAGTAAATATTAACATGCCTTGGGTTTTGGGAAAACTCTTGCTGATCTTTGACTTAACAGCTTGTATATACAAGTCAGGACAGGAAATGGAGGAAACACTGACATTAGTACACATTGATTCTTAAAGAAATTAGAAATGAGAAGCCTAACTGAACCAAAGTCACAAGGATTTGAATCCTCCTTTCCCTGGTCTGATGAAAAAGAGGACTTTTTGTGTGTGGAAAGGTAAGATCATGATCTAAATTCACAATACTGTAAAAAACTATTTCTATAATAGTAATGATCTATGATAATCATAATTGAAGTTGGACTCTAAATTTTCATACCTATTTCACCTACTTACCCTTAGCAGAAGAAAGAAGGCTACTTGTTTATAGTTGTTACAGTTTACACTTCATTGATGCCATTATTATATTTGAACATATTATAAACCTCTGATGGAACACAAACAAGCCACTAAATTAATTTTTTTGAGACAGGGTCTTACTATGTTACCCAGGCTGGATTTAAACTCCTGGGCTCAAGTGATACTCCTGCCTCAGCCTCCTGAGTAGCTGGGACTACAGATGCCTGCCATCATACCCAACTCCTAAATTAATTCTTAATTTGTTAATCTCATTAGCCAAAAAGTGAGACCAATTTCTAGCATTATGTAAGTATGTCAAATTTATTGGAAATACAATAATCTTTTCTGCATCTTTTTATAAGGAAAAAAAACCTAAAAACTGCAAATAATGTCAAATAAAACAATTTCCAAACCACACTGATAAACAATTCTGGCTAGGCACGGTGGCTCGTGCCTCTAATCCCAGCGCTTTGGGAAGCTGAGGCAGGATTATAGCTTGAGGCCAAGGGTTTCAGACCAGCCAGGGAAACATAGTGAGACCCCCATCTCCACAAAAAATAAAAAACTTAGCAAGGTGTAGTGGTGCACACCTGTAGTCCTAGCTACTCAGGAGGCTGAAGCGGGAGGAATGCTTGAGCCTGCCTGGGTGACAGAGTGAAACCCTGTCTCTAAATAAATAAAAAATAATATTATACTTCCATGGGAAAGCTTATATTCAGTGATACTAGGCTTTTACATCATTTGTCTTCTAAAAGTGTTCTTTCTGGAAATGAATGTTATCAATTTCTATGTGACCTTTACTTTAGAATAGTCAACTCCTGGCCTGCTTTCCCTAGAAAAAAAGCAAAACTAAGAAAGCTTACATTCTCTAAATTTCATTAGTTTGTGGCTTTATTTGTTCAAATAATAAAATTATTTGAACTATGATTAAGAGATTTACTAAATAACAAATGAAGCTACAAAATGTATCTTATTGTTTCTAAATTAACATAGTGACAGTAGTGCTTAAGAACATGGACTCGAACCATATTGCCTAGGTTAAAGTCCCAAATCTGAGTTGTGCGTGATAGCATGCACCTATAGTCACAGCTACTCAGGAGGCTGAGGCAGGAGGATTGCTTGAGCCCAAGAGTTCGAGGCTACATTGCACTATGATTGGGCCTATGAACAGCCACTGTACTCCAGCCTGGGCAACATAATGAAAAAAAAAAAAATCCCAAATCTATCATTTACCAGCTCTGTGAACTTGAATAAGTTACTTAACCTCTCTGTTCTCAGATTTCCTAAAAGTAAAATAAATGGTGCTAACTTTATCTAAATTTTTCTTTTAAAATATTTAAGAAAAATAATATCTTTTTCTGCTTTCAAAACTCTCATAACCCTATGCTCTTAACTCTCCCAGAAGTTCTACAATGTAGCCTGATGATAAATA
>JAQIFY010001315.1:0-14280 GCA_028533085.1 Varecia variegata | reverse complement strand
AAATTATCTGGCCAACTAAAATATATATAGAAAAAAATTAGCCGGGCATGGTGGCGCATGCCTGTAGTCCCAGCTACTCGGGAGGCTGAGGCAGTAGGATCGCTTAAGCCCAGGAGTTTGAGGTTGCTGTGAGCTAGGCTGATGCCACGGCACTCACTCTAGCCTGGGCAACAAAGCAAGACTCTGTCTCAAAAAAAAAAAAAAAAAAAGAAAAAAAAAAATAAGGACTTTTAGGTCAGCCACTTTCTAACTCCAGAGCGTTGGTCAAGTGATTTGATTTCTCTAATGTCTCAGTTTATCTATTTGTGAAATGAGACTCCTAATAACTGAGTGTCAATCATTCAGTAAATGTTAGCTATTATCACTAAAATCCTGGATAACATTTCCTCATCCATCATGGCAGGAGAGATAGGCAGCTAATTTCTAACTCTTAATTCCAAATGTTTCTGTTATTGACCACATAAACCATAAAAGAATAGTGAAATTGTTTTAATATAAGATCTTCAATGTAAAGTTTTATGAGAAAAACTCATAAAGCTTTTTTTTTCACATCTGTGTATAATATTTACATAGTACTTCTCACACAGAGGTGCAAAACTACATATCCACAGAATTGTTAGGGTCTCAATGCAGAACATCTAAAATGATTTTAGCAACAGGTGCAAAACAGCTGCAGTTCTATTTTGATAATGACAACGGATGGATTTATTCTCTGTGGGCTCTCTCTTCTGCATCCTGAGCTGACACTAATATTTAGGACAGAAAGGAAATTAAATAATAACAAAAAATCATATTTCTGTGGATGAGGAAAACTTCAGTGCTAATAAGTATTTGACATATGCAATAATTAATTGTCAAAGTCTAGTTTATTCTCTAAGATGACCATGAATTGCAATATCAACATTGGCATTGAACAGTAGCATAAATACGTGCTAAAATTTACAAATTAGTTCTTTTAACAACAAACTGCTTTGTAGCAAAATTTGATTTAGGTTTTTAAATTCCAAACAGGTTTAAGAGAATGAGTAATTTCCATATTGATACTGTTGACAACCCTTGATATAGTTTGATTTTTTAAAAAATGTTTCTGGTTCTAAAAGATGCTTCAAATCTGAGATTTTGTTCAGAATGCCTCAATATGGGATATAAGGTGTCAATTGCAAAAGTATTTATAAATATGTGCTATATACTGCTGGGGAGTGGAGGAGGTGCAAAAGAAGTAAAATGAATGAGTTCTCCAAAGAGGTTTCAATATAATTAAAATCATAAAATGGTTTAAATAGCTTCTAGGTGGCAAATCTGTGGACTTCAGAAGGATATTGGATTGAATAATAACAGGGAAACTGGAAAAGCAGTCCTGTTTGGGGGGAGAAAGATAATATCCATTTTGACATGTTGTTAATACATTGTAGATAATGGTGGGGTATCCAGGAGGGATTTTGGTGTGCTGTGGCTGTTAAATCTGTTTTCATTCTGCTGGTCAACCCATACAATGATTCTGTATTTCATCTAATACATTATTCATGTCTCGTATCTTCAAATAATTCTTCTTTGAAACTATGTGCCCCTGCTTCATGTATATAAGATTTTCCATTGTCTTTCATCTGATGATAATTCTGCTTTAAGTTCTGGTCATTCTGTTTCATTAGTGCTCCTTCCTTTGGTGTAGTTCTTATGTTTATTGCCATTATTTCATAATGTGTAAATAAGAATGTCTACAGGATGTCTCAGGTTTTGTGGCTTTGAGTGCCCCTTTACTCCACCTGAGAATGTCATCCTCCTCTGTATGTGATGTGCATTTGGGAGAGGAATGCATTGTGTGGCTGGGCCTGGGTTCTCTGCCATGGTTTGGGAGAATGAGTGTCTCATGTCTACAGGTGCAGTGTTTTTACTTTCTTTAGTTTTACATCTTAAACCCAACAAAATATTTTCTAACCTGTTGTTTGACAGTGTTACTCGGCTGATCTGGCTGACTGGGAAGATGTTACCTTTCTCATTTGAAACTGACTAAAATTTTGAGTTTGTTAAAATTAGAAATTTCTTCAAAATAGAGGAAAACTTTATTTCTCTTTTAAGGTCTTATTATTTTGTCTTTTAAAGGATTTTCAAGCAATATTTACCTTACAAGAAATAAGACATAGGGGATTAGGTAGAGGATATAGGTCCAGATTTCATAGTTTTCTTACTAGGACTGGTCTCAGAAAGAATTGTTGGGGGGTCATATTCATCTCATTTCTGTCCCTAGTTATTTCAATGTTGTTATCCTCTCTCTTATATCTCACTCTATCTTAATCACACAAATACCTACTGGGTGTGTAGAGTTCTTCATTAGAGGATGTACCTGTCTTAGTCCTTTTGGGCTGCTATAACAATAATATTAATATCATAAACTGGGTATCTTATAAACAGCAAACATTTATTTCTTATGGTTTTGGAGTCTGGGAAGTCCAAGATGAAGGTACCAGCAGATTAAATATCTGGTGAGTTTTGTTCCTCAAAAATGGTACCTTTTCACTGCGTCCTTACGTGGTAAAAGGGTTCTAGCTAATTCTCTCTGGTCTCTTTTTGTAAGGGCACTAATCATACTCATAAGGGCTCTGCCCATATGACCTAATCATCTCCCAAAGGGCCCATCTTCTAATGCTATCACATTGGGGATTAGTTATTAACACGGATTTTGGAGGGAAACAAGCATTCAGACCACAGCACTAGCCAAGCCTGAATTCTTTAAGATACTGTTACAGAGGTAGTATTTTAATTCATAAGCATCACTAATGGAAGTGCAATGGAAGTTCTCCTCTTCATCAATTGTTCTTCAGAAACTAAGTTTCCTTTAATAGAAAATGGAGAAATGAAAATTTGAAAGACACTTTTGGTAGATCTGGACTAAAAATAGTTATCAGCAGTACTTTGAATTTTATTGCATCTGATTAGGTAAATAAGGTAATCAGAAAGGCATCGTATGCGTGTGTGTGTGTGTGTGTGTGTGTGTGTGTGGAGAGCGAGAGAGAGACTTTTTCACAGATAAATAATATGGCCAAAATTTTTGACGGAAAAGGTGAAATTGTCTTTATTATCTATATTTTTCTACATTCAATGTAATTCACTTGTTATGTTGTCATTATTTCTTTGTTTGAATTACCACTGAGTCATTTATATCTATCTGTCTGTATCTATCCATTGGCTGGCTGGCTGGCTATCAATCTATGTTGCATTTATCTTGACATCTTTGATTGATTTTAGTAGCAAAATAAAAATGCCTTCAATCAGTTTATTATATCATGGAATATTAATTTACTGATATAGTACTAACTTTGATCACAATCAAAAACAGGAAAGTATTTTAAAGGACAAATTGAACCATTGATGACAAGAACACTTTCGTCAGTGTTTTAAAGTTAATTATACTTTAATTTCATTTCTGAGAGATTCCTTTATTGGGAGTTGTATAATACTAGGACATGTATTTTTATCCATAAATTCAAACTTGATTTTTGAACAAATATAAATTACCTTTCCCATACTCCAGTTTTAATACATATTGATGAAACATAAAATCTTGTCTGCTAATTCAATAATATATTTTCTAAGTAACTTTTAAATTAGAATGTTTTTCACTTTTGGATCATTTGTTTTTTCTGCCTATTTATAAAGGATACAGCTACTGGTGTATTAGAAAAAATGGAAACATAAGGCTGTGTGGTACATGTTAAAGTCTTGACATATAATCAATTTCATTTAATACATATCTATTAATAAAACCAACTGTGTGATGGACATTTATTGATAACAATGTCTGAGTCCCATAGAGAAATGAAGATGAATTAAAACACTATCTCCTAGATTTATGTAGAAAAAGTACAGAAACAATAAAGTGATATTATCTATGATTTGGGATATTGCTTAAACATAATCTACATTTATTATATTGAACTGTCAGATTCCAAAATATGTTGGAACATTTAAAAAGACACCTTTCTATATTCTAAAGTACTTTCTAAGTTTAGATATAATATATTATTTTAAAATTACTGAAAATAGTACCATGTAATTTGGTATTAAGACCCTTTTAAAACTTGAGATAAATGATAAGTTTAAAAATTATACATGTATGCTTGGGGCTTCAGGTCCTAAAATCTAATAAAAAATTTAATGCTAAATAATTTAAAAACAAAAATCATCCACAGATTAATTAGTGACTCAAACTAATTATTCTGTACATTTTATTACTCCTGGCAGACAAATTGCTACCAAGTCAGCCTTTTATAGCTAAAGAGCAATTGTAGACTCTCACAATGTGACTCTTTATAATGGAGACTATCACATTCACTGGTGATTTTATTTCTGCTTTGTTGGTTAGTGAAGCTGTGATACTTCAAAGCCAGCAAGTCATTTTTGGTCAAAAATATGTTTTTGACTTCCCTTTATATGGCAACAACAAAGATTTTCAAAGGATAAAAGAAAATAACATGCTGATTTGAGGCTTAAAACATTTCATTTGGTGCATCTCTATCTTTGGTGTATTTGAGGTTAATGAAAATAAGTACTATATTAATAAAATTATTTTTAAAAAATATTTTTAGGATGCCATTTAGGGAAATACCCTATGACAGGCAACCTTAATCAAAGGGAGCTCTTAAAGATTAAATCTGAGGTCAGGGTTGGTTGAAAAGTCAGTTGTATTAACAGTTTGAACTTGGTTCCAAATCATGGCAGCAATCACAGTTGAGGTAAAGAGACCAAATCTCTGGAAGACAGAGATGAAACTTTGGGCATCTCAGTTGGAAAGAGCTCAGGTAAGGGGAAGTCCAACAACAGAAGAATGGAAGGGAAGAGAAGGAAAAGGGCTTTTTCTCCTTTATCTGAGATGCCTTCTGTCTCCTTACTTGTCTGGCAAACCCCTACTTATCCTTCAAGGCTCAATGCAAATCATTTAATATCATTTTCTGTCTTGACTCTCCAAGCAGAAATAACTAATTTCTCTTCTGTATTATCTCCACAGTCAGCGCAAACTGTATTTCTGAACTTTCAGGAAAATTTTAGAGTTATTAGTCTATTTAACATCTCTCCTTTGAGATCGTTGGAAAGGTGTCTCATTTATCTCTGCAGATATCTCTTCCAGAAAAATGCCTGATACATAGTAGTTGTTGAATAAAAACTTGTTTGTATTTCTCCAGGAAAGATGGTAAATAGAGTTTGAAAATTCCAGGTGGTACTTTAGAGATTTGTAATTTTTGAATGATATTTAACTGAAATAGGTGTTACTAGACAAGTAGTAGTGTCTATTCATCATGAATGAATAATATAGGGGAAGACCTGGAGACTCTGCTAAAAAATGTGTTCTTTATCACTATTCTGTATCAGAAGTCAGGGTGGTTTTAATAATAATAATAAAGCTCAATTAGGGAACTTGACTTTATCTATCATCAAAATTAGCTTCTTAATGCATATCTCCTAAATTGAACTTACCTGCCTTAACACTGGCTGAGTTGGACAGCCACAGCCTTTATCTCGGGCTGAGTCTATCCCAATAACCATTCTACACAGATGAGTAGAGAATGCAAGCATGTTGGGGGCAGGATGCTCCAAATGAGAGACCAAGGCTGACCACGTATGATTAGCTTTCTCTCATAAGCTCACTAATTAGGTACACAATTATTGCCTTGAGAAGTATGATGGGATGGAAGCTTTACTTTCCTTAAAATTGGGATTTCTCCCTGATTTAAGAAAATGCTTATAGAAAACACTTAGACATGATGGTTTAGGACACACAATCAGAATATGGAAAAGCAAAATTATATTTTATTTAATTCCAAAACAGGAGGCCAAATAGTATAGGGTTGGGTGTATTGGCTTCAGAGGCAGTAGTACTCTTTTTTGTTTTTATTTCAGCTTATTATGGGGGTACAATATTTCAGGTTATATATATTGCCCATGCCCCCCCCATCCCCCTGAGTCAGAACTTCAAGCGTGTCCATTCCCCAGACAGTGCGCATCGCACTCATCATGTAGGTATACACCTATCCCCTCCACCCACCCCCCGCCTCTGTCCGATACCCAATTGTTGTTATTCCCAAATGTGCACTTAGGTGATGATCAGGGAAACCAATTTGCTGGTGAGTATATGTGGTGCTTATTTTTCCATTCTTGGGATACCTCACTTAATAGAATGGGTTCCAACTCTCTCCAGGAGAACAAAAGAGATTCTATATCACCGTTATTTCTTATAGCTGAGTAATACTCCATGGTATACATATACCACGTTTTACTAATACACTCATGAATTGATGGGAGTAGTACTCTTTTGAATTCCAGATCCACCGTTTATAAGCTGTGTGGTCTTAGGGAATTTATTTTATCTCTCTGAGACTTGGATACTGCCACCTAAAAATGGAGATAAGAATACTTACCTTTTAGTGTTGTGAAATTTATAGAAAAGGATTTATCTTATCCCTACTTAAGCCTTTCAGGTGAAGAATCTGACAACTGGTTTTCTAACTGGGGTACGGATTGCTCTTCAATAACATCTTTTTGGAGTTTTAGGATTCTAAAGCAAGGCCTTACTGCTTCTTGTCAATGTGGTATGTTGAAGAAGTGGAGTGGGTTCTTCTGTTATAATTAAGTCAAGATGGCAATCCCCCAAAGCTGTCTGTTTTAAAGATTATAGGTATTTCATTTTTATTCTGTTGTGATAAAGAGGAAGGTGATGAGAATGATCAGAATTACCTCCCATGATGAGTTTTTTAATTTGTCTGCTGAAATTTTCTAAGCATTTTCTTGGAACACATCCAGAAATTTATAAGAGATCATCTTCCATTTCATGCTGCTACAGACTGTAAAACAATACTTAATTTGAGATAATAAGTATTTGTAGCTTATATAAACATACATAAATACAAAACGTGCTGGAAAATGCTCAATCTTTAAAATTCATTGGCAAGTATGTCACCAACCAAGACTGGAAGAGATATAGTAGTAGTAGAGGTTATTCTTGTGTAAGGTGAGTTAAAGGTAGGGACATATGCTAAGTATATATTAGTCTACTCATTTCCTTAATCACTTGTTCAATAACAATTTATTAAGTACCCATTATGTATCAGGCGCTACTCTAAGCAGTGAGCCAGGGGAGCTTACATTTAAGATCAACATGAGGCCGGGCGTGGTGGCTCACGCCTGTAATCCTAGCACTTTGGGAGGCCGAGGCGGGCGGATTGTTTGAGTTCAGGTGTTCGAGACCAGCCTGAGCAAGAGTGAGACCCCGTCTCTACTAAAAAAATAGAAAGAAATTATATGGACAGCTAAAAATATATATATAGAAAAATTAGCCGGGCATGGTGGTGCCTGCCTGTAGTCCCAGCTACTCGGGAGGCTGAGGCAGAAGGATTGCTTGAGCCCAGGAGTTTGAGGTTGCTGTGAGCTAGGCTGACGCCACGGCACTCACTCTAGCCCAGGCAACAGAGCGAGACTCTGTCTCAAAAAAAAAAAAAAAAAATCAACATGCATTTGTGAACTTCTGTATTTTTTCCACTGCATTAATTATTTTCCCTGAGAGGTTATTTATTCACTTAAATATGTGTATTTTTTTAAAAATGAGTCATGGTTGCTGTTTCTGTAGTGACAGTAAAAGCTAGTTTACTTGCATTCTATCAATAAAATATATTAATTTTTAGTAAATGACACATATCAAATTTGTTCATAAGCAGAAAAGTTCCTGAATACTCCTTTTGTGTGACATATGTGTAATCTATATGCAGAAACTGATACGACGCTTTACTACTAAAGTAGCATAAAATTTACTGTAGTAGAATTTGAGTATTAAATGTGTATCATTGTCATTCTTTGAAAACTGGTAAGTATGTAATGTATATGTGATAATGCTTTGTAAGTCAAAATATATGATTTACTCAAATGTCCATTTCTCAAGCATTTCAAATGACAGAAGTGTATCTTTCAACCATTTTCCCACTTCCTTTACTACTGTAAAATATTTAGCGTTTATCGAGGAACAATTGTGAAAATGCTTTGTATACAATAGCTCTAATCTCAACAAAAACAATGAAAGATGTCTTGTCCTCATTTTCTAGATGAGGCAATGGAGGCTCACAGTTATTGTATAACTTGCCCAAGGTCATACAGTTTATATGTAGCAGGTCCAGAATTCAATCCAGATCTATATGGATTAAATTCAATGTCTGACTGCATTATTTTACTACCTCTAAAAACTTGAATATGTATTTGGAGACAGCTTCTTAACTAAGGTCTATATAGTATAGTTTGACAAATTTTCTAAGAGTACATTACGTGACAGTGAAATACTAAATATATAATTTAAAGATAAAAGTGCATATATTATACAAAATCACAGCATCAGGTGAAATATTTTATTTGTATTAAAATATTTCCAAAAGCTGTTTTATGGCATTATGAGGCACATTCCTAATGCACAGGTGCTGCTTAAGGGTATGATTATTGCTGTATGTTATATTAGAATCAAGTTATTTTGGTAGGTAGCAGACGGGATCACACCTCAGAGTTATTCTCAACTTGAGACAAGAAGACTGGCCTTTTCTACTCTGCATTAGTTAAACATGGACTCCAGGTTGCCCGAAATGTGAGATGCCACATGAAATCCTCTAGAGAAGAAAAAAAAGTTGTTAGCAGCCATTGTAGTAGCCTGTCAAAAGAAGGGGCACCAGCAGTGCTAATACATGGATGAACCCCAACAACATGATGCCGAGAAAGGGAAAAACACCAGATATAATATAGTATATACTATATGATTCATTTCTGTGAAATTCAGGAACAGGTAAAACTTATTCATGGTGATGAAAGAATGGGGAAAATAGGACTTAAGGTAATTTCTGGTGTTGATATAAATGCTTTATATATTTAGATCTCTGTGGTATTCCAGAATCAGGTATGGGCTGAGGATAGGAGATCCAGAAAATTTTAAATATTTAAATATTTGGGTAATGGCTTTGTACACAAGATAGAAGGGAGAAATCCTTAGAGTTGAGAAGGTTCATTTTGACCAGTGATTCCACCTAAATTGTGAGGGAAATAGCTTTTTATTTCTTACACCCACCCCCAATCTAACATATCAATTCAGCCTAGATTTACTGAGCTCCTTTTGGGTACAACATCTTTTCTATTTTTCTTCTTCATCTTTCCTTTAATTTTAATTTTCATTTGCTTCTATATTTATCTATTTCATATTTCTCTATATTTCTGCTTTCCTAACTAATAATTCAGAAAAACTTTCTCTGGCTCAGCTTTTGATCCCAACTCCTTTCAATCACTTTATATTGCCTTATATGAAATATGATCACTTTGAGTAAGCCCCATTGGAGCCACTCCTTATAAAAGGAATTTATGTGGTTATAAATACTGTACATCACTTAAGTTTAAGCACCCAGCTTAAACAATTCATGCTGCTTTCCTGGGACTCACTACTCACTTAGAGGTCTGCATGCCGGAATCATTGAATCAAATATGTACAGCTTATAAAAGTGTCTATTCCCACAAATGTTTGTTTATCCCTCAAACTATTTTAATATTGGCTGAGTACATGAATGACACAAACTTTATTTTTTACCAAAACATTTGTTTCAGTCATTCCATATATTCTCAGCATTGGCGTAAAAATATGAGTTATGCTGTTTTCAGCAAAAAAAAATTACAAACTTGTGATGAAAATAATGCAGAATTCACAAATTATTATACTGTGTGAAAAATGACACTGTCATGTACAGCAGGAACATAGATTATCTTAAAGTTCACTAGTTGCCTTTCACAATCTTTTTTCCATCTTGAAGAAATATGAAATGATTTTTAAGCAAGAACCATAAAGTAAATATAAAGAAATTACAAAAATAACTTTAAGCTACCTTTGCTATTTTGGTAGAAATGCATGAATTTTAACTGAGGAAAGACTTGTGAGATTTTCTCTAAGAAAATAGCAAAAAGAGCTTTTCATAGTGCTGACAATTATGTTGATTCCTGGCAGCTATCAATTATAACTGATGTCCACTGTAATCCTGATTAATGTTTAATGCCCATCATTTCCAACTTATTTTCGTGTAACAAAGAAAAAGTTCTTATGAAAAGTGTATTTACCTGGTTGACAACCCCTTTTGCATTTTGCATTTTCTGCTTTTGACATGTCTCTATATCTTTTAGTGTTCTCATTATAATACACTGCTCTCCATTCTCTGTCTTTTTTTCAATACCCACTAACTTCTTCAAGTAAACTATACAGAGGGAAAACTTGACATTCCAGGCCCAAGAAAAAAATTTAGTTGGCTACACACACACACACACACACACACACACACACACACACACACACACATTTTCTTAATCCACTCATGGATTGATGGGCACTTAGGCTGATTCCACATCTGCGATTCCACATCTGCGATTGTGGATTGTGCTGCAATAAACATTTAAATGCAGGTGTTTCACTTTATAATGAGTTTTTTTTCTTGTTGATTTGTATTAATTCCTTATAGATTCTGGATATTAGGCCTTTGTCAGATGCATAGCTTGTGAATATTTTTTCTCATTTTGTAGGTTGTGTATTTACTCTGTTGATTATTTCTTTGGCTGTGCAGAAGCTTTTTAGCTTAATTGAGTCTCATTTATTTATTTTTGTTTTTGTTGTTATTTGCTTTTGGGTTCTCACTCCTAAATTCTTTGCCTAGGCCAATATCAAGGATAGTTTTTTTCTAGGCTTTCTTCTAGAATTTTTATGGTTTCAGATCTTATATTTAATTCTTTAATACATCTTGAGTTAATTTTTGTGTATGGTGAAAGATAGGGATCTATTAATAGTTTCATTGTTATGCATGAGGTTGTCCAATTTTCCCAGCACCAATTATTGCATAGGGCATCCTTTCCCCAGTGTATGTTTTTGTCTGCTTTGCCGAAGATCTGTTGGTTGTAGGTATTTGACTTTATTTCTGGGTTCTCTATTCTTTTCCATTGATCTCTGTTTTTTTTTTTTTAATACCAGTACCATGCTGTTTTTGTTATAATCACCTTACAGTATATGTTGGAGTCATGTAATGTGATGTCTTCAGATTTGTTCCTTTTGCTTAGGATTGCTTTGGCTATTTGTGCCTCTTTTTGCTTCCATATGAATTTTAGGATTGTTTTTTCTAGTTCTGTGAAAAATAACATTGGTATTTTGATAGGAATTGCATTGAATCTGTAGATTATTTTGCTTTTGCCCATTTTTAAATTGTATTATTCATATTTTTTGCTATTGAATTGTTTCAGTTTCTTATGTATTCTGGTTATTAATCTGTTATGAGATGGATGGCTTGCAAATATTTTCTCCCATTCTTTGCAATGTCTCTTCACTTTTTAGATTGTTTTCCTTGCTGTGCAGGAGCTTTTTAGCTTGCTGCAATCCCATTTTTCTATTTTTGCTTTGGCTGCCTGTGCTTTTAAAGTCTTACACAAAATATCATTGCCCAGACCAATGTTTTCCTCTAGTAGTTTCATAATTTTAGGTCATATGTTTAAGTCTTTAACCCATTTTGATTTAATATTTGTGTATGGTGAGAATTAGGGGTCTGGTTTCATTCTTCCATGTATGGTTATCCAATTTTCCCAGCATCTTGCATTGAAAAGAGTCTTCTTTTCCCATTTTATATATTTGGCACCTTTGTCAAAAATGAGTCAGCTATAAATGTATATCTGGGTTCTCTATTCTGTTCCATTGGTCTATGGTATCTGTTTTTACGCCAGTAACTATTCTAATTTGGTTACTATAGCTTTGTAGTATATTTTGAAGCCAGGTAGTTTGATGCCTCCAGTTTTGTGGCTTTTGCTCAGGATTACGTTGACATTTGGGGTTTTTAGTAGTTCTGTATAAATTTTAGGATTGCTTTTTCTATTTCTATGAGGAATTCTTATTTTGGTAAGGATCGCATTGAATCTGTAAATTTCTTTGCGTAGTATTGACATTTTAACAATATTAATTCTTCTAATACATTAACATAGAATATATTTCCATTTTTTGTGTGTGTCCTCTTGAATTTCTTTCATCAGTATTTTGTAGTTTTCCTTACACAGATATTTCACTTTTTAAAAATAAATTCCTAGGTATTTTATTTTATTTTTTTTTTGTAGCTATTGTATATGGGATTGCTTTCTTGATTTCTCTTTCAGATTGCTCATTGTTGGCGTATACAAATGCTTCTGATTTTTGTATGTCGATTTTGTAATTTGCAACTTTACTGAATTCGTTCATCAGAACTAACAATTTTTTTGATGGAATCTTTAGGTTTTCTAAATATAAGATCATGTCATTTATGAAGAAAGCTGATTTGACTTTTTCCTCTACAATTTTGATTCTCCTGATTTCTTTCCCTTGGCCAATTGCTCTGCCCAGGACTTCCAGTAGTATGTTAACAGTGGTGAAAGTGAATATCCTTGTCTTGTTCCAGATCTTAAGGAAAAGGCTTTAAATTTTTCCCTATTCAGTATGATGTTAATTATGGATTTGTCATATATGACCTTTACTATTTTGAGGTATGTTCCTTGTATACCTAGTTCGTTGAGGCATTTGATCATAAAGGGATATTGAATTTTATCATACTTTTTCAGCATCTTTTGTAATGATCATGTGTTTTTTTCTTGGTTCTGTTAATTTGATGTATCACATATTGATTTGCATATGTTGAACCATTCTTTCATAATCAGTGATCTTTTTAAATTATTGTTGAATTTTATTTGCTAGTAATTTGTTTAGAACTTTTGCATCTATATTCATCAGTGATACTGGACTGTAATTTTCTTTTGTTGTTGTGTCTTTGCCTGGTTTTGGTAACAGGGTAATGATGGCCTTATAGAATGAGTTTGAAAGTATTCCCTCCTTTTCAATTTTTGTGAAGTATTTGAGTAGAATTAGTATTAGTTCTTCTTTGAATGCTTGGTAGAATTCAGTGGTGAAGCCATCAGATCCTGGGCTTTTCTTTGATGGGAGGCTTTTTACTATAGTTTTGATCTCATTACTCATTATTGGTTTGTTCAGGTTTTCTATTTCTTCATGGTTCAATCTTGGTAGGTTGTGTGTGTCCAGGAATTTATCCATTTCTTCTAGGTTTTCTAATTTTTTGGCATGTAGTTGTTCATAATTGCCTTTAATGATTCTTTGTATTTCTGTGTTCTCATTTGTTATGTCTCCTTTTTCATTCCTAATTTTATTTGTTTGAGTCTTCTACCTTTCTTTTTTAATCTAGCTACAGGTTTATCTATTCTATTTATCTTTTCAAAAAATCAGTTCTTCATTTTGTTGAGCTTGTGTATTCTTTTAGTCTCAAATTCATTTGTTTCTGTTCTAATCTTTGTTATTACTTTCCTTCTACTATTTTTGGGCTTGGTTTATTCTTGCTCTTCTGGTTCCTTGAGGTGCATAACTAGGTTATTTTTATATTTTTGTAGGCAAACCTTTTCCTTTCTTCTTTTTTTCTTTTCTGACTGTGTATTTTCCAGTAGCCTGTCTTTGAGGTCACTAATTCTTTCCTCTACTTGATCTATTCTACTCTTGAGAGCCTCTAATAAATTTTTCAGGTCAGCACATGTATTTCTAACTTTCAAGATTTCTGTTTCATTTTTTAAAAATTATTTTAATATCTTTGTTAAATTTTGCTAATACATTTCAAAATTGTTTTTCTGTGTTACCTTACAGATCACTGAGTTTTCTTAAAATTTCTATTTTAAATTCTTGATCAGAGACCTCACATATTGCTGTCTCATTAGGGTCAGTCACTGGTTCTTTGCTTTGCCCATTTGAGGAGGACATAGTTCTCTGTTTGTTATTGTTTCTTGAGGATGCACATCTGTGTCTTTGCATTGAAGAATTAGTTATTCATTCCAGTCTTCTCTGTTTGGCTTCTTTTTTTTTTTTTTTCTCTTTTATGTTTTTTTTTGTTTGTTTTTATTTCAGCTTATTATGGGGGTACAAAAGTTCTGGTTAGATATATTGCCCATGTCCCTCCCATTCCCCCGAGTCTGAGCCTCAAGTGTGTCCATTCCCCAGACAGTGCACATCGCACTCTTCTTGTAGGTATACACCCATCCCCTCCCCCACCCTCATCCCCTCAAATCAGAACTTCAAGCATGCCCATTCCCCAGATAGTGCACACTGCACTCATCATGTAGGTATACACCCATCCCCCTCCCCCCACCCCCCACCTCTGTCCAATACACAATTGGTGTTATTCCCAAATGTGCACCCGGGTGTTGATCAGGGAAACCAATTTTCTGGTG
>JAQIFY010001314.1:0-14280 GCA_028533085.1 Varecia variegata | reverse complement strand
ATTATTAGTGAATTAAAGAACAATTTTGTCACATATTAATTTTGAATTTTTATGGGGGTCATCATTTTGCTTTACTTAAAAAAAATTCTTGGCCGGGCGCGGTGGCTCACGCCTGTAATCCTAGCACTTTGGGAGGCCGAGACGGGTGGATTGCTCGAGGTCAGGAGTTCGAGACCAGCCTGAGCAAGAGCTAGACCCCATCTCTACTAAAAATAGAAAGAAATTATCTGTCCAACTAAAATATATATAGAAAAAAAATTAGCCGGGCATGGTGGCGCATGCCTGTAGTCCCAGCTACTCGAGAGGCTGAGGCAGTAGGATCGTTCAAACCCAGGAGTTTGAGGTTGCTGTGAGCTAGGCTGACGCCATGGCATTCACTCTAGCCTGGGCAACAAAGCGAGACTCTGTATCAAAAAAAAAAAAAAAGAAAAAAAATTCTTTGGGGAGAAATAAAAAGGCAGATTAGTGGTGACCTCCTGACTCTCTGTTCACAGAGAAGGAGGTGAAGAACTCAGATGGCTGCACATGAGTGGATCGTTCCCCCCCACAAGAACAGCATTGTGAATCTGCACAGAAACAATGTGGGACACGCAGCACAGGAAAAAAAGAAAAAGGTGAAAGGGAGATAAGATCGCAAAGACCGGAGAATGCCAAATATACAATAGGGGATACAGCATGGGATGACCGTGCCCACCCAGCCACCAATGTAGTGTGATCTGACCCACAGGAGGATGCCTGGCTCCCCACTGACCTCTACACCGAGTCAAACAAGGATGCTCCTGAAGTTGATGTGAAGTTGTGGCATGGGATGACAGGCTCTGTGAAGAGGAGACAAGAGTGGGAAACATTTTGAACTCACCAGTGCTCTGTGCTAGGACCACACTGGGTTGGGGAGGGACTGGTGTGAGTGTTCACTTCCCACGACCGCATGAAGGAATTTGGAGACAGGCACCTCATCTCTAGTGGTGAGCAGGACCAGAACTAAGGAAGTGAATGCTGAAAAGGGGGCTCGGCCCCTTGAAACTGTGACAATTCAGCTAGCTCAGGGTGGAACAAAAAGAGCAGGTCCCTCTGCTAGGCAGATGTGAGACTGCGGGACTGTGATGGAAAGGGGACAGCTGGCGGCCTGTTGATTCAGCTCACTGACATGGCATCTGCCAACTCCTGAGTGATCACCCCCAGTGCTAGCTCTGCACAGGTGGGCAGCTGTCATTTTGGGGGCCCATAGCCCAGAGATGCTGCAGCACACTGCGGTTTTGGGCAGCAATTCTCCCCCAGCCTGGGGACTTTCATGCCAGGAGCAGAGGGCTCTGCCCTTGGAGGTAGAGAGAAGGGAGAAAAGCCACTTTCTCTGTGTGGCTGGCATGAATCCATGGGACTTTGGTGCTGAAAAATAGAATGCAATGTGTTGATTAACCTAGTTAGGTCAAGGGTCAGGTTGATTAGCCTAGCTAGGCCAAATCTTCAGTGCTTCACCCCAATGCCAGTTCTCAAGGGATGTGAGGCTGCCATCTGTGGGAGCCCCAGATACTGGGGCATGTGGTGGTCTTGGGAAACACCCCTCCAACAGTCTGGCTACTTTTACACCAGGAACAGCAGGATCTACACTTGGAGGCAGGGAGAAGTGAGAAAAGCTGCTTTCTCTGTGCAACCAGTGTGAATCTGTGGGACCTTGGTCCTGAACAATAGTTGGCAGCATATTGATTCAGCCTGCCAGACTGGCTTAGGTCATCCAATAGGAACATAATTCTACGGCTTGCTCTCTGAGTCCAGGCAGCTGTCAGCATTGGGGTTTGTGGACAGAGAAGGAAAATCCTGGCCAGAGACCTCAGCAATTGCACAAATTGAACCCTCCCATCAGCAACAGACTCCTAAGTGTGGTAAAAGGGCCAACAATAACATATTAGCAGCTCACCATAGCAGCAGATCAAGCAACCATAGAAGAACATATACCCAGGCTTGCAGGCACCAGCTACAATCTATCTTGCCCTTACTTGGACCTTAAAGGGAACTGGACCCAAGTAACTCTTGGGAGTGGCAAGTCCCTTCCCAAAGATTGGGGCATTTGTATACGCCACCCGGGGGACCAGGGCCTAAGTCAGAGACATCATATTACTTCGATAACTGGCTCCTCCATGCAAACTACAATCAACAAAAGAGAGGGTAACCCCATAGCTTAACACAATGCCTTCCATCTCAAGCTAAGAGGGCAGTGGAGTCATACACACAAGTGCGATCCACCACCTGTGAGCTTAAGCTGGGTGATCAAACTCACTAAACTTTTTGGCAAGAGGTGAAGACACAGGTCAGAGGTAACCCAAATTGCTAAAATACCACTAAGGCAATACAGGACCAGCGTGTTTCTCCCCAGTACTGTCAAAGAAAATCACTTTGGGACTTGTAGATGGCACCATAAATGCATCCTAACACCCCCAGTTCTCAAAAAAGTAGCGTGATGAGAAAGAAACAGGAAACATGAGAGATCAAAGAGGAAAGTCACGCCTAAAAGAAATCATTAGACCCTCAACAAGGGATATCAATTTAAACAAAATGATTAAAATGATGAATGAATAATTCCAAATATGGATTGTAAGAAAACTGAGTGGAATCAAAGAGAAAATAGAAACCCAATGAAAGGAAGCCGCAAGAACAAGACAGGAAATGAATGAAAAGTTCTCTAAAGAAATTGAAATAGTACAAAAGAAACAAACATTAATACTGGAAATGAAAGAGACATTCAAGGAACTACAAAACACAGTGGAAAACCTTAAGAATGAAATGGATCACACAGAGGAAAGAATCTCACAGCTTGAAGATAATGCCTATGTGCTAAACAAATCAGACGAAGAAAAAGAACACAGAATCAAGAGACAAGAACTAAACATACAAGAAATGTGGGCATATGTTTAAAAAAAAGTAAATATAAGAATTATAGACATCCTGGAGAGAGAAGAAAAAAATACACAAGGGCTGGAAGATCTATTTTTTGGAATACCGGAGGAAAACATGCATGGCCTGGCCAGAAATCTACATATCCACACAAAAGAAGCACACAGAACTCCTGGGAGCCCCAATGTGAAAAGGCAATCACCACATCACATATTTATTAGGCTGGCCAAAGAAAACACAAAACAAGCAGCCCTTCAAGCAATGAGAAAAAACAGCAGATCACCTACAAAGGAAAACCTATCAAACTAACTGCAGAGTTCTCAACTGGGAACCCATCCTCAATCTTCTAAAACAGAATAATGGCCAAACTAGAATTCTTTATCTGGCAAAACTAAGCTTCCTCTATTAGGGAGAAATAATTTCCCAGATAAGCAATCACTGATGGAATTTACAAAGACCAGACCTGCCCTGCAGGAAGTACTCAGACCTGCATTCTTCACTGAAAAGCACAATAGACACTCACCAAAGTAAAAGCACTCAAGAGTTAAAGTCCTGAACCTGGATACCACAATCACTCAAGAGCTAAAGCAAAACAACAAGAATTTATCCAACCATATGAACAGAAATATAGCACAAATATCAATTCTTTCAATAAATGTGAATGGCTTGAATTGTCCACCTAAGACACATAGACTGGCTGAGTGGATAAAAAAGATCATAAGCCAAGTATCTCCTGTCTCCAGGAAACGCATCTAACCCACAAAGATGCTTTCAGACTCAAGGTCAAGGATTGAAAAACAAACTTCCAGGCAAATGAAAGTCAAAAGAAAGCAGGGGTGGCTATTATTTCAGATAACATAAACTTTAAAATAGCAAAAGTTAAGAACACAAAGATGGTCACTATATAATGGTGAAAGGAAAAATGCAACCAGAAGACTTAACAATTCTTAATATTTATGCACTCAACACAGGAGCACTCAGATACATAAAGCAAAACCTCTTTGATCTAAATAGCATGATAAACAATAATATCATAGTAGCTGGGGATTTCAACACCCTGCTGACTGAACTGGACAGATGTTCCAACTAGGAAATAAGCAAAGAAACAATGGACTTAAACACAGCTCTAGACAAATGGGTCTAACAGACATATACAGAACATTCCACCCACAAATAGCCGAACACACATTCTTCTCATCAGCACATGGAACTTTCTCCAAATGGATCACATCCTAGGCCACCAATCAGACCTCAACAAATTTAAAAAAATAAAAATTATACCATATATCTTCTCAAACCACAGTGGTATAAAATTAGAGATCAATTCAAACAGAAACACTCAACACTTCACAAAGTAATGAAAATGAAACAATGTTTTGCTGAACGACTATTGGGTCAAGAAGGAGATCCAGATGGCAATCAAAATATTCTTTGAACTAAATGATAATGGAGACACAAGTTATCAAAATCTGTGGGATACAGCAAAAGCATTCCTGAGAGGAAAACTAATAGCATTAAATGCTCACATCCAAAAGACAGAAAGCTCAAAAATCAACAAACTAGTAAACTATACAGACCATCAATAAAAACAAAAGTTGGTTTTTTGAAAATGTAAACAAAATTGACAGCCCTGTTGCCAGATTGACAAGAACTAGAAATCATTTGACAAAATCCAGCACACTTTTATCATAAAAACTCTTAACAAAGTAGGCATAGACTGGATATACATTAAATTATTTAGGCCATATATGATAAACTCACAGCCAATATCATACTGAAAGGGGAAAAATTGAAAGCATACCTGCTTAGAACTAGAACCAGAGAAGGTTGCCCCTATCTCCACTTCTGTTCAACATAGTACTGGTAGTCCTTACCAGTGCAATCAGACAAGAAAGGGGAATTAAGGGTGTCTGAATGGGGGCAGAAGAGATCAAACTCTCACTTTTGTAAAATTATCTATATTTTTGGCTCATTTTTATAACAGATCAAACTAATTCTTTGTTGATTTGTAAGGGATATGGAAATAATAATTATTTTAACACATTGCCATATATATTGCCAAGACATTTTTTATCATATGTCTTTTTAAAAATATGTGGTTATTAAAGTTTTTATTTGTCTGCAGGTTGGGTTTCTTCATGCAAAGTTTCCAATATTTATATAATTACATCTAATAATCCTTATCCTTATGATGCTTTTTCTGTAGGTATATGTGTGAGTGTGAATATATGCGTTCAATGCCATAATCACACATACATAAATATACACACACATGTGTATATTTCTGTGTAATTTATAATAGTATTATTTAGGAAATAAAATCCCTAATAGCCACCTTCAGACTTAATGGTAAAACAAAAATGTCCCCTTTTTTCCAAATCGCCAGTCACTTGTCCCAACTTGTTTTTTTTTCTTCCATGGACAGGCCACTTCCACCATGAATTAGCCAAAATTCCCCACACTTCCTACCCCTACCAAACTTTAAGCACAATGAGTTTAAGGATGCCTCCCAGTGTATTGCTTCAATTTGTTTCAAATTGCAAAATATCTGGCAGAAAGCATCCAAAGATCGTAATATGTTCTTGGCAACATTCTTTATTTTTAGGGTAAATAAGCAGCCTTCCCAATGACATAGAAACCCATTAACTATTACTCACACAGTTCCATTAAGTCTTTGAGGCTGTTGCCATATTGCTTGTTTCCTTGGTCTGTTTTTGCCTACATGTTTATCAAATTGTTTTAAGTACTTGCTACTTAAAAGAATAGTATAATATCGAATAGGAAAAATGTTCCTACATTAATTTGCTGTTTAAAAAATGTCATAGTAAATCACATATTTATCATTCCAGATGAATTTTAGAGACATTTTTCAACATGTATTTTAAAGTGGAGGGTAATATTGTTGCCGCTCAAACAGGTTCATTGCCTGCTGCAGGAAATCATGAATTGTCTGTCATAAAATACTTGTTGTAGCTAAACAGGATCACAGGTTATTATAAAATTATAGTCATTCACTTAGCCAAACTGATAATTAAAAGATTTTAAAAAGAAAAAATCTTATTATTTGACAGAAAGGAGGCTCAGTTTTCCAAACAATCATAAGACATAATATAGACAAATGGAAATGCAAGTTAAAAGGTGAACAAAAAATATTTTGTTATTCTTAATATCATATGAAATTCTTGTTCAAAGGATAAATCAAACTTTATCTTTGTATTAGCATATTAATGGTAAAGGTAATTTTAATAAAATCTTATTAACAAATCCATCTAATTTTAATCAATTTGACTGTAAGTTTTTTATAAACCTTTTATAACCTTCATTTTTGACTTTTATATCCATTTAGTTTTAATTTTCATTTATTTATTTTATTTAAAACAGTTTTTAAAATCTATGAATTAGATAAAATTATCTTTTTTTGACAAAAACTATTTCTCTGTCTTATAACTTTTTAAACAAAAATATATCTTATTTTTCATACAGAATTATTTCTCTTCTATCTAGTAGTTTTAATTACATATATTGATCATAATGCCAACTCTTAGAAAAACCTAGGAAGTTAAAGTAACTTTGAACTTTTATCAGTTCCCAATTTTTATTCACACACCTAAATATATTTAGTTTTTTATATCATATAAAAATAAAATGTCAAGGCATATAAACTTAAACTTACATTTAACAATTAATGTTTTGTTATTTTATAAATGACTCAGACATTTTATAATTATCCTCTATAACTTAACATAACATGACTTTTAGACTTTAAATTACTGAAAAGAGTTTTGAAACCACAACATAGGCATCATCCCTAATGTCTTTCCCCGTCCTCCTAGGTCTTATGTAGTCATGTGGGATCAAAGATGGCTACGAGGGATTGGGCCTGTGTCTTCAATTTATATAACAAGTGCAGAGTGCAAGACAGAAAACAGGATGCCTGGAGGATCCAATTCCTCCAAAAATAGCCAGGAAGCAAACCTGGAGTAGGGAAGAAGGGGCCATATTGGGTTAGATTGTGCCTTGTAGCTGCTGGTCTAGGTACTAAGAATATGTTTTCAGGCCTCACCATGACCATCTATCCATATTCCAGATCTAGAGGCTCAAAACAAAAAACATAAGCTCACAGTCAAATCCAGCAAAATTTAAAAATATTACAGAAGCAATAGTTTTTTGACCTCAAAACATCTAAACTTTAATAACAATTTTACTAAGTGAAGTATCACAGGAATGGAAAAACAAGCGTCATATGTATGCACCACCAAATTGGTATTAATTGACTTAACTAACACTCAAGTGCACATATAGTAGTAACATTCACTGGGTGTCAGGAAGGTGGGGGGGAGGAGTGGATGGGTATATTCATACCTAATGGGTGCGGTGCGCACCATCTGGAGGATGGACATGCTTGAAGCTCTGACTCGGTTGGGGCAAAGGCAATATATGTAACCTAAACATTTGTACCCCTGGAATATGCTGAAATAAAAAAAAATAAAACTAGTTTTATTTATCAAAGATTACCAAAGTCACATGAACTAAAAGGCATTTGACTTCTTTCCTATTTTCCTGATAAAATATTTAAGTGCTTAGTTTTTTAAGCCAATTAATTAGAGCTCTTGTACATACACTGGTATTGAAATATCACATACACATGATGTGTATAGAAATACAAACATGTAGATATACATACAGAAGCAAAATTTTTATTTGCTGGCATATATATTTATATATATATATATATTTTCAGACTCTCAGTCTTTTAATTACCTATTTTATTGCTCTAAGCAATTGTTAGCTAGGTAACAATTTCCCTTTTAAAAAGATGACTCCTTGGTGAATCATGGTGCAAAATTTATGTTTTGAAAGCATACAGCTAGGAATTTAGGCTTAAATGTTGTACAATTATTTGCTCATACCAAGGAAAATAAGGTTGTATGTAAAGTCACAGTTAAGACAAGATGGCCAGAAAAAGGACCCAAAACAAAGGTAAGAGTTGTTATCTAAATTTAGAAAAATGGTAGGAGTTTCTAGTGACTCAGTCCTCCCTCTCAGACATTCTTATAAACAGAAATTCCTTTATGTATATATATTTATAAAAGGGTTTCAAGATATCCAATTAAGGGCCAAGAACAGTGGCTCATGCCTGCAATCCCAGCACACTGGGATGCGAAATAGGGAGCACCATCCAAGGCCAGGAGTTCGAGACCAATCCGAGCACCAAAGTGAGACCCCTGTCTCCAAAAAACAAGAAAGAAAAATCAGCAGGCATGGTGATACATGACTATGGTCCCAGAAGGATTGCTTGAGCCCAAGAGTTTGAGGTTGCTGTGAGCTAGGCTGACGCCACAGCACTCTAGCCCATGTGTGCGGTGGGGGGGGGGGGGACAACAAACAAACAAACAAACAAAACCCCAAAGCTACAGGGAAGAACAGTGGGGAAAGGGGAAGTCGGGAAGTCAGGAAGTATTGTGAAGGGGCGGGCACACAGGGGGAAAACGGATGTGACGTCACAGAGCCGGTTGCCTCTGTTGTTAGCAACGCCGTTTATCTGCCTGGGAAGCAACAGGAGAGAGTTCCGCCTATAGACCTGTCCATTCTTTCTTCATTGGCTCTCCCAGGCCTACATTAGTCCTACCTCAGTCGCTGGGGATTGCCAAAAGAGTGAAGTTAAGCCTAATGAACATGGAAGCCGCTGAGGCGAGCCCGGTGGAGATGGAAAACGCGGCGGAGAGCCAACCCCCGGCCCGAGGTGCTTCAATCACATCAAGAAATAGCGCAGGTACGGAGGAGGTTTTTACTTCATCAGCCGGCAAGAGGCAGCGGAAGGGGTACCTGCCAACAGAGTCGGTGAAGATCCTCCGTGACTGGTTGTATGAACACCGGTTTAAGGCGTACCCTTCAGAAATGGAGAAACGAATGCTGTCTGAGCAGACTAATTTGTCTTTCCTGCAGATCTCTAACTGGTTCATTAATGCTCGCAGACGCGTTCTCCCAGAAATGCTTCAACAGGATGGAAACGACCCCAACCTGACCACCCTGCGCCACCAAAAAGGCAAGGCCGCCGATTCCTCTGTGCAGGTCAAATTGGGGCCTAGAGGTCCAGACAAGGTACGGTACCTGCCTCCGTGCCCCCTGTCAATGGGCCAGAAGTCAAGAAAGAAGGTTCCAGATCCAGAGTCTGTACCAAACCAGAAGCTCACTCGGAAAGCCCAGCGAAAGAAAAAGGTAAAGATTTCCACCATCAAACCCTCGTCTTCCCTAGAGCCTGTGTCTCCCGAGGGGTACGAGGAGTACAAGGATTTCAGCAGCTTCCAGATGCTTGTCGATGCAGCCGTACAAAAGGCTGCTGAACTAGAGCTACAGAAGAAGCAAGGGCTCAATCCATGATTTCTTGTGTCCTGAAAAAGCTAAAGTAGTAGAACCCTTGGCTACTGTGTTAGACCCATTTACGCTTACCCCAACTAATTTGTGTGTTTACCTTTTATAGAGGCATCTTTCCTTCTAAAGGTTTTATGGGAACACTTGTTAGCTATTGGGACTCAGTTCCGCCAGACAGTTCAGTGTTTGCAGTGGAAGACACTAACTTTCTATCATGATTAACACTGCGGCAAACATCTCTGTTCTGGCTTCCTTTTGGATTTAAACTCTTCAGGCGATCAGACTAATACATCTGATTTGACACCATCCTGAGACTTCAAAGAAGAATGTTTTTGGCTTTGTAGCCAAGTTTCTTAGTTCCAGGGCTGCTGCAGATACCAGGTCACCTTTTTTTTTTCTTTTTCTTTTTTTTTTTTCCTCTATCTGTAACCTTCCTTGTTTATTAGCATAAATGACAGAAAAAAAGGCTCTATAAAAGAAGGCTATAACAGCACTGGCCTCATTTTAATGCTGAAATTTTTTTGAAACTTTCAACCCTTAAGTTTCTCTTTGTACAGTTTATTGAACATTTTCTGCTGCTGGCTATTGGTTAGTTGGTTTTAGAGAATAGTTTTTATTAGTTTTAATTATCTGCATAGGAGGAAAAAGGTAACAACAAAAATAAAAAGCAGAAAAATTGGCAAAAAATTCTCTGGAAGAAACCAGAGGAAGATAATTTATAAAGAAATAAAAGAAAAGAGGAATTAATCTATAACATGTTTGTAAAAAAGATAGTAGACTCGGGTATTCTGTTTTTTTTTTTTTCCTTTATACTACATTTCTTTTTCCTTTGAAAATGCTAGGACTGGTAGGAGTGGGAGTGGGAATGTCAAAATCTTCAGGCAACTCCCACATGGAAATAATCCTATTGCCCTATAAATGTAGCTTTTCCTCAAGTACAGGCAGGTTTTCAGTAGAATAGGAACAGAAAGATACTGTCCAGAAAGTTGTAATTTAGCTTCTCTGATTTTAGAGAGCTAAAACCTGAGGACTCTGGGGCTAGAATTTGGACTCTAACCAGTTCCAGCTCCTGCCCTAAAGTAAACTAGATTTGGTGGTGTCTATTTCTCGGCCCCCCCTTTTTATATTGTTATATAATTATTGATGATTTTAATACAAGATATCCTATCTTCTTTAGGCAAATTAAAAAACAATAATCACAGTTTATTACTCTGGATATCATAAGTTTCCATGTTACCAGGAAGGAAACAGACCCAGATTCCAAACTGCTGTTTCTGAAATAGAGTAAAGTAAACAGAAATTAAGGTTTCTAAAATATACATGGATTCAGGAGAATTTAGAAGGGAGAAGTAAATAATAATTATTATAACAATACTGAGGAGAGCCCCTAACCACAAAAGGAAGCTCCCATACCATTGCTTTCATAGTCCCTGGCAGAAACCATTTTCTGCATATGGAGTAATAGGAGGCTCTTATTCATGGAAAGGATGCTTATTATCTGGGTGGGAAGATGTCTAGGCTCAACCTATGCATGAACTCCTGGACCATGACTACTTTGTCCTCTAACTTTTATGTCTGATTGGTCTTGGGACTCAGGCTCAGTTCAAAATGAGCTATTACTGCAACTTTAGTGCTTGAGTCTGTAAAAGGAAGTTTCTTCTTGTTCAGCCTTTTCTAGCTTGGTCTGGAGTCTGAGTCTGGTTGCATTATTGCAGAATGATTATTGTAAAACTTGTTCTAAGGGGAATATCTTGGGCTGTCAGTGATATTTTTCCATTTCCATTGTTCACTTTTTAATGGTGGATTATGTGCTACAGTTGTGTTATAGTTTTAACTGCATAATGTGGAAAGTGGGAGGAACTATTCTTTGGTTTTATGCTACAAATATGGAGAATAAGTTGTTTTTTTAGTTAAATTAAGAGCTATATAGGAAAGAACTTTTATTTTTTAAGTTTTTGTTAAATAAATATTTTTCTTTACTGTTTTTCATAAAAAATGATTCACTGTGTTTGTCATTATCCAGATTTTAACAATTCTGAAGTTGCAGTTTCTCTACACATACTCTTTTCTAGGCGTCAAGCTCTGAAAGTTTTAATCTACTTCACTCTGTGGAGAGGAATGGGGATAATGTTCTTTAAAACCTACATTTTAAAAATCTAACCACCAACTCCATGTTATTTGAGTTTAAGAACTATGTAAAACCTGATAGAGAAAAGTCAGTCTATAACACCATGGTTTTGTATAAGTTAAAAGGTGACTATAGCATTGAGAAATAGCTTGGTTGGGTTATTTTCTAGAGGAAGATACATTTTTATTGATATCTCTGGAGTGAGGGAAGTATAGAGTAGAGAGATTTAGGATAAATGTGAAATCCATAGGGTGTCTCTAACAAGAAATAAAGCATAAGTTGTTACGAATGAAGTTCTTTTCAGTGATTACTCTGTCGCTCTTTTGGATGGTATAGAAATGAGACACATCAATGTGTATTCCAAGAACCTCATATTAAAGTTATTCTTAGAAAGGGATGTCACTTCAATGTATCTTAACCCTCTGATATAGAAGCACATTCATAAACAATTTAGTCATAAGGGATGTCTTCACTCTTGTGTTCTTTCACAGATCTCAAGATAGACCAGATATGCAGATCTCAAGATAGACCAGGGATTTTCCTTTAGCTTATTTATTTATGAAGTCTAGAATGTCTTGTACAATTATTATGATGTGTTCTGATATACGCAATGCATCTCAATGAAGGGAAAACATGGAAGTGGGATTCTCTTGGATATTTTATGCAATAAGGGCTAAGGCAAAGTATATAGTCAATCTATCTACTAATGTCCTCAGCCAGCCAGGGCATAGTTTGTGTGCCATGATTAAATCACTGCAGTGAGTTTCCTATACTTAATACATCTATTTTTGATTTTCAAATATTTCTCAAGTCTTATATTTGACTAATTTTAGTTGCTATGTATATTTCATCTATCATATTTCAGGAAACTAGACACTTGCATTATTCCTTTTGAAAAATGTTTCCTTGTTCATATGTGTTTATTATTAAGAATTTGCCATAGACCTTTTGACATTTTTAGTTCATCATGGTAAAACAAACACAATAAGAGCAAGGTAACATGAATTTAGCCACTAATTCCCAGGTTATTAGAAGGAAGTCATATCCTTTACAACAGGTAAAAAGTAATTGAAAGCAGATCAAAGAATGTGGTTTTTTCCCATAAGATGTACAATTATAATTGGTTAAGTAGTTACAGATTATTACTTTAGTTTTTAGAGACTCATGATACAGAACACACTGAAGCGTAATCAGAAAGGACTTCAAAAAATTATAAATAACTAAGCCAAGATCAAGTTTAAAGGAAAAGTAAAATTCTCTGGCAGAAACCATTAAGGATGAAATCTGTGAGATCAAACATGGTCATTCACAATATAGTTTGGTACCACTTATATAAGTAGAATACCAAGCTGTATAGTCCACAAGTCTAGTCAAGAGTGGCCCTTAATGCTTTCTATAAAATGTAAATTGGGAATATGATAGATATGTTTTAGAAGATAAACTTATTTGAACCTATTTTGAGCTCATTTCATTTTCAATAATGTTTTAATTTTGTTTTAGCAAGTATTATTAGCTCAATGATACTGGTGATATTTGGGGCTTTTAATTTTGCATTCTATATAAAAGAGACAATAAAATGGATGACTAGTGTTTTTTACTAAATATTCTGTATGTTGTAACCTGTTATACCCATATATATTAAATGATTGCTCTTTATAGGATAATTATACATGTTATATAACATAAAGATCTTAGATATTAAAATCCTAACCAGACATTAATGAATGTCTTAGTTCACTATATAATATGATGAAAAATTTATAATGTATTATTACTATTACTATCCTTTGTAAATGCAAAAATTCTTTCCTTATTATCACAAATATAGCATAAAGAATCTTGAAGTTCATTCCTTAGCTTTTGAGAATATAATGTAGAAAAAGATCAATAAGAAAGTTTTGAAATAAGTAATAATTTTATAAAAGATACCAAAGAATAAAAATGCTCTTGGTGCATGCTCCTATATATTTAATATAAAGCAATTATATGAACATTAATTGTTACTTCTACATCATAATATAAACTTTCACTGTTTTACACTTAAAGATATCCTCAGTTTTCTGACTTTTCCCCAGTTTATCATTATGTTTCAGACAATATTTTTACAAGAATGCTGAAAAATATTAATAAAAATCTAAAATTAAAATAACTCAAAACATTTTTTGAAATTGGAGTAGCATGTACAACTATGAAGTAAAATTTTAATAGAAATATCTGAGGTGATGACAGATATTCTTATACATGCTCCTCTTTGCCAGCCATGTGTTAATTAGTCTGCTAAACAAAGCAATGTCATGTTTGGCATCAGGAGTATGTGTGCATGTGTGTGTGTGTGTGTGTGTGTGTGTGTGTATGCATTAGTTAGAGAGACTAAATCCAAGAATCCAACAAGAGAACAAGCTTCATGCATCACTTCCAAGTCAATGCAGTGTGTTAGCAGAATATTCACTGGAAAGCAGAAGCTCAGTTGATAAGATGCCCATGAGATTTTTTACACACCATAGGTATTTTGTAAAAATCCTAGAGAAGAATTTGACCTTTAATAAGCAAAATGATTGCAAGAATTTACGACAAATATATCTGGATTCTATAATACCAAGATACTGTAAAAGCAGCTGTTGTGAACATATATGGATCTCAGAATATAAAAGTTACTTTTCCTGAATAAATATTATATGATTTTGAAAGTATATGAAAGAAAAAAGATCAAGATTTTTATTTGGTTAAGTGACCAATTGTAGGGACCGTCCCTGGGCAAGAATTGGCTTTTGCCCAGAGTCAGCGAAACTGCCCGTGCTTCTTGAGTCCAGAGGTCAATAGGACCCCACACGGCCTGTTGACTAAACAAACTGTTCCCTAGGGCAGATAGCCAAGGGCCTGAGGTCTTTCAC
>JAQIFY010001312.1:0-14281 GCA_028533085.1 Varecia variegata | reverse complement strand
CTCCGTGACTCTGTGTGCTAGGCTGTTGCTTCTCTGTCCTCAATAAACTGCAAGCAGCTAGAGAGACAGTTTCCGGGGCTGTTCCACGAGGGCGGACGTGGTTCGCTGGTGTCCATCAAAACCACACCCTGAACAGGTCAGCCATGAGCACCCCAAGATGCCCAGGACACGTCTTAGGACAGACCCCACTGCTCGCTCTGTCCTGATGAGTCTGAGTTAGTGTGAGTGAGTGTGTCAGTGTGTGTGTGAGTGTCTGTGTGTGTGTCAGTGTGTGTGTCTGTGAGTGTGTGTGTCTGTGTGTCTGAGTGAGTGTGTGAGTGTGTGAATGTGTGTGAGAGTGTGTCTGAGTGAGTGTGTGAGTGAGTGTGTGTGTGTGTGAGCGTGTGTGTGTGTGTGTGTATGAGCGTGTGTGAGAGTATGTCTGAGTGTGTGTGTGAATGTGGGAGAGTGTGTGTGTGTGTGAGTGTGAGTGTGTGTATGAGCGTGTGTGTGAGTGTGTCTGCGTGTGTGAATGTGTGAGAGTGTGTGTGAGTGTGTGTGTGAGCGTGTGTGTGTGAGTGTGTCTGTGAGTGTGTGTGTCTGTGTGTCTGAGTGAGTGTGTGTGTGTGAATGTGTGAGTGTGTGAGAGTGCATGTGTGTGAGAGTGTGTCTGAGTGAGTGTGTGTGTGAGCGTGTGTGTGAGTGTGTCTGAGTGTGTGTGTGAATGTGGGAGAGTGAGTGTGTGTGTCTGAGTGTGTGTGAGTGTGAGTGTGTGTCTGCGTGAGTGTGTGAGTGTGTGTGTGAGCGTGTGTGTGTGAGCGTGTCTGTGAGTGTCTGTGTGTCTGAGTGTGTGTGTCTGTGTGTGTCTGAGTGAGTGTGTATGAATGTGTGAGAGTGAGTGTGTGTGTGTCTGAGTGTGTGTGTGAATGTGTGAGAGTGGTGTGTGTGAGCGTGTGCGCAAGTGTGAGCGTGTGTGAGCGTGTGTGTGTGAGCGTGAGTGTGTGTGTGAGCATGTGTGTGTGTGAGCGTGTGAGCATGTGTGAGCGTGTGTGTGTGAGCGTGTGTGTGTGTGACCGTGTGTGTGTGTGTGAGTGTGTGTGTGTGTGAGCGTGTGTGAGCGTGTGTGTGTGAGCGTGTGTGAGCGTGTGTGTGTGAGCGTGTGTGAGCGTGCGCGAGTGTGAGCATGTGTGTGAGCGTGTGTGTGTGAGCGTGTGAGCGTGTGTGTGTGTGTGAGCGTGTGTGTGTGAGCGTGTGTGTGTTGGAGTGTGCGCGCGTCAGGAGAGAGGTAGAGGGGAGGAGGAGGAGGAGGGTATCTGGCATTTGGGTTTAAAAAGTTACCCACAAGCTGCTGAGGCCCAGTTCCGGCGAAGACCCAACATCCTTGACACAGACATCGGCCTTTCCTGGGCCACCTCTCTTCGTTCCCCTGGAAGCCCGGATCCCAGGCCAGCCCAGCGGACGGGCACGACGCAGAGCGCAGGCGCCGGGCCACCCGGGTCCAGATGCTGGCGCTGCCACTCCCCAGCTCCTCAAAAGCAGCACCGGCCGCCGCTCGCGTCGTTCTCGTTTCCACGGTTTCTCTCCCACCCCGCCACCCCGCCACCCCGCCACCCCGCCACCCCGCACGCTCTCTCCTCGGGAGCAAGCGGCTGGCGCAGCCCGGCTCTGGGCACAGCAGCGCCTGTGTCCTGCCACGTCCTCCCTCTGCTCTCCCCGTGCAACACCGAGACGGAAAAGCAGCCAAGGTACACGAGAAAGAGCCACCCGGTCACCTTCGGTCAGAAGACAGCCAGCAGTCGGGCAGGATGGGAGCAGTGCGACCGGGGACTCTCAGAGAAGAAAGGACCTCGCATGTCTCACCTCCAGCCCCACGAAAGAGGACCTCCCAAACCCGTTCATTCTTTTTCAAACCGATGTGATCGTGTCACACGAAGTCAAAGTCTCCCAGCCTGCAGGTGCCACAGAGCCCCTGATGCTACTAGGTGTGACCGTCCAGCAGACAAACAGATCTCGTCTCACACTTCGCTAGCCACCCCTGAAATATTTTAACATAATCTACATTCCACCACCCCTATGCCTTAAAAACAGAAATAGAAAAAGAAACTTGTCTTTTCTCCAAGCTAAACATCTCAGGTCCTTGCGCTATTTTCACTGTGACGTTCTGGTCCACTGAGTCCTGTGTTCCAGACTCACTGCCATTTTCCAAGCACGGGAATCGAATACAATGCGCACACAAGATTGTGACTCAGTCGACTCCGATGTACCTATCCTTCCTAGGACTTAATGAAAGGAATATTAACTTTAATAAAGAAAGTCACAGCCTCCCAGAGTCACACCAATGTCTGCTCAGAAATCACAGAAAAGGTTCATCTGGAATCCTGCATATAATTCTACTCGGTCTGTGACACCGGTAGGGTTGGGTGATGCCATGACTCTACTTCCCCCTCAGGAATGAATAATGGAAAGGTGCCAAGTAGCAGTGAGCTACATGCTATTGGAACAGGTGTGATTTTCACCTTCCTGGACCAGGTGAGGTCAGCTCAGCTAAAAGCAGGAGGCTGAAACCCTTCTAGGTTTCAAAGGCTGTGACTTCTCACGACCCCATGCCAGCCAAAGAAACGTTCCAGGCTTTTCTCCTGAAGGTGCCATTTCCAGCGTACTCCGAGGCCACCGCGGATGTGCACCAGGCAGGGAGCGGCAGCGAGGAGGCCGGCACCCTCCGCATTGCAGCAGCCGGTGACTCACAAGGCTGCCTTGTCATCGGGCGGAACGCTGGCCTAGAAAGTCTGACCCGCCTGGGAGCACAGCTTGGGCCCGCACACACCTGCTACACAACCGCACATGCCAAGTGTTCACACGGGCCTAACAAGGATGTAAACACACGCACCTACACACATGTGCACGTGCACACACGCCTGCACACGTCCCAGCTTCTCAGTGCCACCTCTCTGGGCACTGGACTTCCTCTGGCTCGCCAGGAACCCTCACACTTAGCTAGGAGGACATGGGGCAATTGTGGCTTCCCGGCCAGGATGCTCCCTCCTCAGCTGCAGTTGTTTGAACACTTCCACTGACATCTTCTAGACGGAAGCGGAGGATCCTTGGGCAGCATTCCGTGATCTGGTCGGACTCCACTCTTGAGGTTCATGTCCCTTACTGCCCTCCCGACACCACATGCGCCCAGACGGAGCTGCCACCTCACGGCCCGCCCCAGGGCACCTGCGAGGCCTCCCTGCCCACCCTGCCCGACGGCACTTTCTCCTCGCTTCTCTGGCTGTCTGAAGGCCTTTGCTACCCTCTACCTGACACCACAGGTATGCACTCGGCTGTTCTTGCTCCCCCACAGGCCAAGCTCCCGAAGGCAGCAACCCTGCTTCCTTTCTGGGTCCCTCCAGCCCAGAGCCTTGGGGAGCAGATAAGCAGATATTTGGTGACTCCGTGAAAACACCCTCCCAGAGCACACGGGGCTGCAGGAGCCGCCTGGCGTGGGGTCGTGCTGGGACCCACAGGACCCCCCGGCTGTATCCCTCCGGGAGCCACAGACGGGGGCCGAACAGGCGGCCCTGAGTGCCCGCGTGATTCCCAGCAGGTCCAGAAGCGAGAGACACCCAACCAAGTTCCCGCGGGGACTGCTTGTCACGGGCGGAGCCAGCAGTCCCAGTCAGGAACAATCAGCTGGCGTCCAGCGCTGCAAACCGCGGACGTGAGTCCTTCCAGTCCCGCTGCCTGTTCAGGCTTCCTGCTTCCTTCCTGCTCTTTCTGTCTCTTCTCCCGGGCCAGGGCTCCCCTCGCCCCCGGGGCAGCGCAGCAGGGGGCCCACCAAGCCCCAGCCCTCCCAGCCACTCCCGAAACTGTTTCCTTTCACTTGTGATTTTTACAGCTTAACACCACACTCCACACACGAACACACCGTAGACCCGGTGGCGGTTCCCAGCCGGGGTTCAGGTCACTTAGTCTCCGAACGGCTCCCCCTAACTTCTCAAAAACGACAGCAGAAACACGCCCCCCCGGGAAGCAAGCACTCCAAGATGACGGGGAAGCTTTAAAACGAAATTTTTGTTGATTCAAAACAAAACATCGTGAAAAACGTTAAGATTTTTTTTAGAAATAAAACACTTATTCTGTTTTATGTAAGAAACTAAAAAATAAAAGTTGGGGTAATTCACTAGTGTGTTGAAGAGACATCAACAAAAGCGACTTTCCCCAAATGCAGAGGAGCCGAAAGCAAGGAAAGGGTCCAATTTCTGCCTGGCTCCACGGGGCAGGGTCTGTGGGCACAGCAGGGGAGGGGCTGCGGGCAGGGTCAGCCACACGGAGACCCCCTCCGCAGCGGTGCCCCTCGCCCGCCCACTGTCTCCTCTCATCACCACGATTCCTCAGGCCTCTGCTTCCCTCAATTACAATCCAGTCCCAGATTGTAATTGGTAAGTACCAGCGGATAAGTGCTAGTTTTTAAAAATTATGGTCTAGCCGTACAATCAAAACTAGACAGTCGCTTACAAGGAGGCGGCAGCCGGGTCTGGATTAGAATAGGACAGCGACTAAGGGACACTGCCAAGCACAGAAGTTCACGTTACAGAAGAGCTTGCTTAGCAGGGTCTCACTGTGCATGTGTACGTACACGCATGTGCAGGCTTTCGACGGGAAGAGGACCTGTCTGTCAGCAGAACTTTCTGGAAAGTGGGAATGGGTGGAGGAGGGAAGAGAGCGCTACTCATTCAATTTACAGCCTTGTGCACTGCTTAACTTTTTCCCCAACAAACATGTTTCTCTTAATGTTAAAAACTCATAATAATGAAAAGAAAATACATAACAGACACACACTGCTAGAAGGACTGCACACTCGTACAACCCCTCGGGGAAGAAACTGGAAACATCTATCAAAAGCCAGCTAGTTCACTACTAGGGATTCACTGCAGAGGAAAGAACAGAAACTCAGCTATACACACATATCTCCTCCTCGTCTTTGCTGTGTGAGGCAGCTACTGATTCTGTTAGATGAGCAAACTCAAGCACCGAATGGCAACAGCTCTGGCCTAGGCCGTACAGCCGCTGGTGGCAGAGCAGGGAGCCGACGCCAGGACTGCGACACGGAGCTCTCACCAGCAGCCCACGCAGGGTGGCCTGGACAGGACATGCCGTAGCCCGCTGCTGGGATCACAGGAGATCTTTATCTTTAGCTTTGCTGAATTGTCTCAGTTTTTTACTATGCACATGTTTTAGCTTACAATGAGAAAACAGTTATCTTTTAAAAACATAATGAATAAGTATACGCAGATGGCTTATAAATTTATTTCAGAGAAGACGTGGTAAATGCCCCAAATCTAATCAAGGTGTCTAGTCAGTATCCGCAGCACTGGACCGTAATTGAAGAAAGCAGAGACCTAATCAACGGTAACCTGATTTCTAATAACGTGTGGACGGAAGGATGGTGTCCTGCCTATGTTCAGAAAAGGAAATTCAAAGAGGAAGACTTCATCAGTGTTGCTGTAGCTGGAAAGGGCCCCCCCAAGCTCGATAGAAACCCCCTGCAGGGCTCAGTCTAAGCTCCCCGTGGGCTCTGAATCTGTGCTCACTAAGCAGCTTGGATGCCATGGTCTACGTGAGGTTCTCCTCCCCTGGGCAGAAACACACTTGTATGACTTGGTCCCCTTCGTCTCCTGTTAATGTTTTACACCTGCCAAGCTCAGGACTAGCCTCTGAAGAGCCACAGAAGATAAACCAGGCCGCAGGACTGATCTCCCAGATTAAGCCAAACTCAAAGCTCCTCCCACCCCTACAGGGTCCTGTAAATTCATCTACGAGGTAAGGCAGTTTGAGTTGGGTTTCCTGCTAACTTAAAAGCGGGGACATCCACACCAATTCACAGCCCATCCTATAAATTAACAATTCTCATAAAGGCATTCCTGTTTATCTCCAACCTAAACTCACGTGAGTACAAATGAAGCCCATTTCCTCTTGTTCTGTCTCAGGCATAGACGAAGAAAACAATCGACCATTTTCTTTAAGAAATGTCTTTCATTTGTTTCTGATTATAAAAATAAAACATTCTAATTGTACTGAAAATTCAAATGATTATATGAATCAGACTTCTATAATTCCACATTGCAAAACAGCAAACTTCAAACGTTTTGGTCTTGGGACCCCTTTACATCCTTAAAAATTATTGAGGGGTAGGCCAGCACTCTGGGAGGCCGAGGTGGGAGGATCACTTGAGGCCAGGAGTTCAAGATCGGCCTGGGTAACATAGTTAGACCTCATCTCAACAACAAATTGCTCTAGCAATTTTAGCAACAAATAGTTGCTAAAAAAAAAAATTATTGAGGGACCCAAAGAACTTTTGTTTATTGGATTATACCTATCAATATTTGCCATATTAATAGGCAAATTAAAACTGAGAAATTACAAAATGTTTATTAATCCATTAAAAATAATAAACCTATTACATGTTAACATAAGTAACATTTTTATAAGCAATAACAATTTTTGTAAATCTTTTTTAAACGTCTACCTTCTCTGCTTCTGCATTTGGTCTTTTGTGACATGCTGTTTTAGTTGAATTAAATGAAGAAAATCTGGCTTCACATAGATGTGTAACTGGGAAAGAAAGGGGTATTTCAATAGCCCTTTCGGACTAACCACCCTTTGGTTAGCTGCAGTGTGGAATGTGAAACTGCACCAGTGAAATTTTCACACTGTTACGTTAAAACCCATCAGTCTTGCACTTTGAATGGCTTTCAATATCAAGCACTAGTCAATGTGGAAAACTGATTCAATGAATTATGCAGATCTTCCAAATGTCAGTACATTTCCCTAGATAATAACAAAAAAGTCACATTTGTCAATATCACCAGCACATAATTACGGACTCCGGAAAGGACCACAGGAACTCCCAGGCGTCCCCAGACCACACTTTAGTAACCACTGCTCTAAGGACACCCACTGTAGCAATGGAGCATTTGTCCCTCAAGGCACTGTGCATATTCATTTTGGTCTTTAGCTACCACTATCACACATACAAATTTACATACATACTGTTTTGTAACTTACTTTCCACGGTGAACATCTTCCTATGTCCCTACACATCGTTATCACATCCTTTCCACCAGTGGTACAGTATTCTATCACTATTAGAAAAAATCCTGCCATACATATCCATGTAGAAGTGTTGTTATCCACTTGTGCGACTACTTCTGTAAGATACACCTGTGAAAATGAAATTGTAGGAAGAAGAGGAGGAAATGATGCCAAGTCTTCCCATCCTCCCCAGTCCTGGGGCCTCAAATCCAAAGCAACGAGAAAATGTAATGGGAAGAAAGAGCTCCACTAATAAGGTGATTAGATCTGGACCACTCTTCATGAGGGAATAATCTTATGTCTGTATTAGTGTAAAAGATTCAGTAAGTGGCTTCTGCTGAATGAAGATGCAACAGACATACTGCAAACACTTCACGTCCCTTTTGTGACCCAAGTTACATGTATTTGAAAACTGCCTATCAATTCTGCTTTGCTATTTAGTAAAAAGCCATTTTAGAGTTTTTTTTAAAAATGCAATTACAGGGTCAAAAGACAGGCACAAATTCAATTTCACAGGTACTACCAAACTGCTCTCCAAAACAACTGTACCAGTTTACACTCCCACCAGCAATGCATGAGACGGTTACTGCTCCAAACCTTCGCTGTGACCATGATCATTTTTTAAAATCTTTTTTGGTCTTTTAGGTACAACATGATATCTTATTAATTTGCATATCTGTGGTTATAGGGGATGTTAAATGCCTTGCCATTTCTCTTTTAACAGTGTTTAACTTGGGCCGGACGCAGTGGCTCACGCCTGTAATCCTAGCACTCTGGGAGGCCGAGGCAGGTGGATCGCTCAAGGTCAGGAGTTTGAGACCAGCCTGAGCAAGAGCGAGACCCCGTCTCTACTAAAAAATAGAAAGAAATGATCCGGCCAACTAAATATATATAGAAAAAATTAGCCGGGCATGGTGGCGCATGCCTGTATTCCCAGCTACTCGGGAGGCTGAGGCAGTAGGATTGCTTAAGCCCAGGAGTTTGAGGTTGCTGTGAGCTAGGCTGACGCCACGGCACTCACTCTAGCCCCGGCAACAGAGCGAGACTCTGTCTCAAAAAAAATAAAAAGAAAAACAGTGTTTAACTTGGATATTTTATCTCCAATTGTAAGTACAATCTAGGGTCCCGAAGAGTTTGTTTACAGAGGTTACACCTATCAATGTTTCTCCTATTAGAAATTAAAGCTGAGAAACTTTATTAATCCATTTGGATTAATCTAGTCAACCTCCTAACAATATACCAAATACCCTCTTTCATGAGTATTTCAGTCATCCTCTTCCTCAGCCCAGCCCCTCCTGTCTGGGACAGGCCTGGTGGTCCCCAGAGATCACCCCTCGACTAGGGAGCTCTGGTCAGAGGACAGAGGGCCCTCCTCCTTCTCTGGTCAAGGACAGTGGCTCTTTCCCCAATCCCTGAGACGCAGAACGTGCACACCTGCAAAACTAGGCCAGCTGCAGCTGTCAGGGCTGATCAAGGAAGTGAACTGAGAGTGCTCACAACAACAGAAAAGGCCACGTCTTAACAAATTTCTGTAGACGCGCAAGGCAGGCTGAGGGCTTCTCTGTTTCCAACGTTCCTGGGGGAGAGGGACCAGCCTCTGTGTTACGTGTCTGCAGGGCATGAGCCACAGGGAACAATGAGCAACCTGCTCATCATCGCTTGGAAACATCGGGACCCTGGGGGCAAGGACTGAGGTGGTTGGAGGCTGGGGCTCCGTCTGGAGAGCGATGCTGGCAGGAGGGGCAGATATCTGACCAGCCAGCGTCGGGGCTCGTTTCCTGCTCGTGGAGTCTGTGGTCTGTCCGGTTGCCTTCACAGAATCGTGAAAAACTCGGCTTTTCAAAGGGGAGCATGAAGTCTCCGTGGAGTTTCCGTGCGCATTCCAGGAGCAAAACTGCACAACTTCAACTGCTGCTGGTAGGCGTGAACTGCACAGGGAGCTGGTCCTCTTCTCAAGCCCCCCCCAATACCCTTGCCCACCTGGCCTCAGGGAGCTACAGCGAGACCTGGGCGGAGCAGGGGAGGGCACCGATGTCTGTGCGGGGCAGACGTGCCTGGGCTGTCCCTCGCCTGCCCACAACTGGGGCACCTGTACATTCACACTGAACCCATAATAGATCAAAGTTCAAAGTGGTATGAAGAAAATATCTTTAAATCCTTTATATCTTCAAATCTTGGGGGACCAGAACTCTAACCTCACCTGCAGATAACATCAGGTGAATGAAGCCAGGCCAGTGACCCCGCAGCCTGCCCTCACTGTCCCCCACCCCACAGACACAGGTGTGCTTTTGTAGGGTGGACGCGGAGATGGGAGCCAGGACAGGGTGCTTATGGCCCAAAAACCTGAAGAGCTGCTGCAGGCAGCCTAATCTGCGAGGAACTGAGCCCAGGATGGCAAACTTGTACCTTTCTTCCTTTTCTGCTCCTGGTTCTTTGCATTAAAGGAATTTATTACACAACAGTCAGGTACAGCTGTGCAAGTGTCTTTGGGGACTCCAAGCACATTGCAGTAGACAGGCCCCACACCTGCGCCCGAAAGTCACCTTATGACAGAGCCAACTTCTGCAGGCACCAGAAAGACCCACAGTGGCACGAGGGGGAAAGGCTGCTCAGCCCAAAGGATCCTTTATGCATTTAATCTCATTTTTCCAGTGGAGGAATCTATAGCCCAAAAGAGTAAGTGGTGTGTCTGCCAGAATCACATCTCACAGCTCAATATGATAACACAGAGTTCGAGCTCCTGACGCCTGATTCATGTGCTTCTGAAGTCTGCAAGAGCTTATCAGAAATGCAGATTCTACCTTCTCCCAGATTCGGATTCCACAGGTACAGAATGGGGCTGGGAATTTGCATTTTAGCAAGCAGCCTGGGGGATTCTGGGGCAGGTGACCAATTCTCTATGGAATAGCGCATAAAACAAAGACTGGTAAAAACAAAGACAATGTCAAGGGCCACAGGACATTCCCAGTCTCCTCTGACAACTCCAATCCCCTATTCCAGACCACACTTCGTGGCATGACTTGGGATCGGACCTTTCCCATAACCCCTTCTAGAGACTGGAACCTCCTCCGGTGGACGCTGGGTTCAACTGCAGGACGAGGACTGAGCCCCCCGGGCTGCCGGCTACGCAGGCCAACGCTCATGTCCTGGAATCCGGTTCACTGCACAAGCTCATCGGGCATTTCGTTCTTTCAACTACAGTGTGGGAAAGCTAGTTGTTACTGGTTTCAGAAATTAACCTTTTTTTTCTTAGATTCAATTCTTCACCAGACCACTGCAGTTCAGGAGTTCGAAAGTTCTGTGTGGATGACTTCCCACTCTGCACAAGCAGGAGACCAAAACAGCTGATTGATCGTTGAAGGAAAAAATAGGGCAAAGAGATTCCAAGTAAAGCTCCTAGAACTCGCTACTGATGGTGGGAAAAGTAGAACCCAAGAATCCCCTCGGATGCTGCTCCTTACAGATCTCCTGCCGCCAGGGCTGAGGGGCTCTGTGTCCCTACGCTCTCCTGTGACTGTTTTGGACAGCCTGTAAGGTTGACAACCTAACCTCCCAGAGCTGCCGGGCAGGGTAGTCTACGTAGAAATCTGTGCAAGGAACAGTGTACACCACGGGTCCCAGCTGACATTGGGTCAAAGGCATCCTTCAACCACGTGCAAATATTTTACAGGCCAACCGAGATCTTCTTATCAAAGCAAGATCTTCTTAGCAAAGCTAACCATCAGCTTAGCAGATGAAAATCTTCCAGACTATTGCCTTGAGTGCAAAGTATTTTTAAATAGAAAAGGTTCTGCGATAGACATCCACTATTTTGGCCGTCCAGCGGACACCTGCTCCATTTCTGCAAACTGTCCTTTCTTTGGGGGATACCCAGACCCTCAAGCCATCTTCATATTAATAAAATACAATCCTGTCCTCATCACTATTAGCTGACCCAGGCTGGCCAGGCTATCCGAGCTGGGCCAACTGGCATCCTTCCATAGAATCTGCCAACTGCAACTAAGAAGTGTGGCCAAAACTGAGTGTGGACACTGTTAGTGGTTAGGTTCCAAAATGGACAAAAGAAATCCAAAATGGTGGAGGAGGAGAAAAGACCTCAGTGGACTTCCTGGGTTCCCCACATGCCCTGGTTCTAGTCTGTCTCCATCTGCATCTAGCCCTTTAACAAGAGTCTACTTTTGCAAAAGCTAGTTCAGATTGAGTTTCTATCACTAATACGGAGACTTTGGTCTTGCAAAATCGAGGACTAGTTTAAACTAAAACAATCACATGCTGCTACGAGGCCGCATCTCCTGGCTCCTTAACATCTAGGTGTCTCCTATTTGTCCTTCTGTCCACCACAGCACTTCATACCTAACATACCTCCAGTAAAACATCTGTTAAGTGTGATCTAAAGATATTCTCTGATGTAAAAATAATCATCATCATCAACTACTTTATTAAAAGGCCTTTTCGGTCTGTAGAGCAGTAGCCATCCATGTGACCCTTGCAGTTTTCCAAATGCACCCTCTGGGGAGAGGACAAGGACTCACAGTGGTGCAGATTTCGCAGACAGGGGTTACTGAAACAGGTGTTGAAACTCGGGAGTTGAAACCACAACTCTCTGGCAGAGCAGGGCATCACCAATCACGGGACACAACCCTCTGCCCACAAGGGCTCCCCCTGTCCCCTCAGCCCCAGGCTCTACCCTGGCGGTCCCTATGGTATCTCCTCCCCTAGAGACTGCAGGGCTCCCTCAGCTCCAACCACCTCTGCCATCCTTATCTCCAGGCCAAAATCTCTCCTCCAGCCTCTAGCTCCACATTCTGAAATGTTTAACATACTCTTCCGCTGATGTAATAGCAAACCACCTTCCTCCCGACAGCAGCCGCTACTCCTGACTCCCCATGTGCTGCGATGAACCCCACTTTGCCAGTGATTGATTACCAAGCTTCAAAATGTCACTGAATACTGCCACACTATGGCACACTGTGCAGTCTTTAAAGACATCATAATATATATTGACTGGGAAAATGTTTGAAATGGGTGCTCCCAAAAAGCAAACAAGAAGGTATAATGTGATCCGTGTGTGTGTGTGTGTGTGTGTGTGTGTGTGTACAGACACACAGACAGTTGAGTGCAATGGTTAAACAGGGTTTTGGAGCCACACAGACCTGGTTGAGTCTGTGAACTTATAGTTAAACTCTGAGCATCTGCTTTTTTAAAATATAAAATAGACTTTGGGTACCTATCTCATGGAAAATTTGTAAGGTTTAAATAAGACACTGTATGGAAAGTATCTGCATTATACCTACACAGGAGATATCCCAGAATTTTTTTTTTTTTTTTTTTTTTGAGACAGGGTCTTGCTGTGTCACTCGGGCTAGAGTGCAGTGGTGTGACCATAGCTCACTGCAACCTCAAACTCCTGGGCTCAAGTGATCCTCCTGTCTCAGCCTCCTGAGTAGCTGGGACTACAGGTGTGTGCCACCACGCCAGGCTCATATCCCAGAATATTAACAGGGATTATTTCTAGGTGTTAGGATTGTGATAGTTGTTTTGTTTAGTTGCATTTTTCACAAAAAAGCTTAAGTCATCTTTGATTCCTTTTTTACCATCTTCCCTGACCCTAATATTTAATCAGCAACCTCTGCAGCTTCTGCTTCAGCAAAGTGTCTCCCATGTGTATCTTGTTTCACGCTGGCAGGACCCCACCCCACTGAGGGCTCCGTCACCATTCCCACGCACACCCTCTAGCATCTTCCTGATCAGCCTCCTAAGTCCAGCTCTCCCTCTTGCATCCTGCTATCACATCCATTTCCTCCAAGTCCAACTGGGACCATGCCAATCTCCTGCTGAAAGACACTCCTTTGCTACCTAGGCGTTCTGCAGCCCACCTGGCCTACCTGCCCAGCTCCCTCTCGCTCACACTTCAAACTGCAGCCAGCTCTGCAGCTACCTTTCCAGTGCCCTTCCCCTTGCTGAAATATCCTGTCACCTTCGGAGGTCTTCTGCTCCGTGAGAGGCCCCCCTCTTTCTGTGCTTGCAAGGGCCTTTTTGTAAACAGCATTTATCACATTCTGCCATAACATCTAGTTATGTCCCTTATCACAGATTTGACCCCAGGCCTTCAAATTAAACAGATCAACACAAACTATCTGCAGATAACTGAGGAATGAACTCCCAGCTCTTACTCTGCCTCGCTGGAGTTGCCCATTCAGACCCCAATGCCCCATTGGTAAATCACTTAAAAGGCCAAAGGACCAGAGTACTTTCAAAGACCTTGTGACATTTCTTGAAAGGGACTTGTCAAGGCCTGTAGCCACATCTTATCTTTATCTCAGCTAAACACCGGGCAGACCAAAGACGGCTGTTTATTTCCCTTGTGCTTCAAATAGTCAGGCTTAGAGAGCGCTCTGGTCCAAGGCATAATTATAAAGAAGACTGTGGCTGTACTTCCGTCACACCAGGAGGGACCTGGAAAAATACTTCTGGGAATGGCACGTTGACTCCCCAGCCACCCAGCAAGACTCCAGAGCATGTTTATAAACCAAAGCTTCACAACGGGAGTGGCCCTGGGGTTTTCCTGTCTCTTGTTCAAGTACAGACCTTCAACAACCAGAGATAGTCTTCCTTTTCACTCTCATGTTTATGCTATGTCCAAGTTCAGACTGTAAACACACTTGGTGTAGATTTAAATTTTAATTTAATTTAGAGCAGCCATGCCATGTTCATGTCAATGAATGCTTATGAATAAATACAAAGGGTCGGCTTGGAATGCAAGTGGTTCCCTAAGAAGCTTTAGAAAATCTTTTCAGAGAGAACTGGAAATCACTTCAATGACAGCTACAGAGTGGGAAGACAATATCTCATTGATTAAAAAGTGTTAAGGCTGCTTTCTGGATTCAATTAAGTCTTAGTTTTCAGAACAGATATGCTGCTGAAAAAAAGTATGTATACATTGATTTTTTTCTAAACAATATCTTAAATGCACTAGATTTAGTTGTGATCAGGGGCCAGCAAGAGGGCTAGAAAGGAATAAGTTTTTCTGTGTTCTTCTGGCCTGGCCTATGCTTGGCAGAGAAAGCGAGGGGAAAAGCTGCCGTCGCCTAAATCCCTGCTCTTGTCCTACTTTTAGCGTCACCCTAAATCGTGTGTCCCAGTCCACCAACACCTAAGGTACTTACCGAGGACTGAGAAAAACTAAGCCCCATTGTTCGGAGCTCAGACAGAACCCGAAGAACTC
>JAQIFY010001311.1:0-14282 GCA_028533085.1 Varecia variegata | reverse complement strand
AAAGGATGCAACAAAAAAAGAAAACTACAGACCAATATCCCTTATGAATATAGATGCAAAAATTCTCAATAAAATCCTAGCAAATCGAATCCAAGTACTTATCAAAAAAATAATCCATCATGACCAAGTGGGCTTCATCCCAGAGGTGACTCATTTCTTTACAGTTGATTCTTAAATAATTTTCCAACTAATCTCACTGTTCTCAAATTCATCCTTCCAGTTCCTGCTGAAGTGACCTATTTAAAACACAAATGTGAGCATATTAGTATATTACTATATAAATATATATTGATATACTTCTTAAAACCTTTCAATAGTTCCCTGTCACTTAAATACAAAGTCCAAGTTCCTTAAGTTTTTTAGAATTTGACTCATATGTATATCGCCAGCCTATGTACATCTAAATCTTTCCAGCTTACATATGGGTTATGGTATTGCAGTGATAACACAAATATTCTTTAAGTACATATGATTACATGAATGTGATTACATGCATGTGATTATATTACACAAGAATCTCACCCCTGTCTTGCAAAAAGACTCCCTTTCTTGCTGGATTGAGGAAGTAAGCAGGCATATTGAGGAAACTTACATGTCCAAAAACTGTGGAGACCTCTAGGAACTGAAGGCAACCTCCAACCAACAGCCAGCCAGGAACAGGCGTCCTAGGTCTATAGCACCAAGTGAATGAACTCTGCCAACAAGTTCTTGGAGTGAGCTTGGAAGTGGATCGTTCTCCATTCATGGTTCTGATGAGACTGCACTCTTTGCTGACATCAGGATTGCAAGATTGAGAACCTGAAACAGAGAACTCGGCTAAGCCATTTCCAGACTCCTGTTCCGCCAAGACTGTGAGCTAATGAATGAGTAGTGTTTTAGGCTGTAATGTTTGTAATGATATTGTTGCACAGCAATAGACAAATACTCACAAAATGCTGTTTTCACATTCCTACCTGTATGTTTATCATTCCCTCAGCGTTAAGGCTGTCAGCTCCCCCCCTTTGTTCAGCTAGTAAACTATTATTTGTCCTTGATGACAAAATTCATCACTGCTACAAACCCTGTGAATTTACTAATTCTGCCCTTTTACAAAATACAAATAATCATTCATCTTGCTGCTTAACCTAATTAATTTTAAACTTCAATTTTTGTATGTTTTACACTCTATTAGGTATGTTTATTTTCCATTTACTAAACCTGGGGACAGAGACTGTATCGTATTTATCTTTTGTATCCACAGTGCCTACCACTCTGCCTGGTCCTACACATACCCAAACATCCTTTGTTAAATTTTCATCATGCATATAACTACTGCTCTGACTTTATTCTTATTATACCCTTCCCTAAAATAGCCTTTCTATTTCCTTCATTTTATGTAAATCTAATTCCTTATTCAAGGTGAACTTCAATTTTACCACCTCTTAATACCTTTGAATATGTATGTTTGACAGTCTAAAAATTCATAACAAAGACAAAATGTAAATTTGATTGCAGAGGTCAGGGATGTTGTCTGGCTTTCTTACCACCCCTCCCTGCTCACTACTTCCCATACTCCACTCCATGCTGGATATAAATGTCGCCTGTTAAATGGTTCCTGTGGCTTTACTGTGCTCTAAACTGCCTGTGCTTAATCATTCATATATTTGGAAAGGATCAACAAGATGATTGTTTTTACTTAATAGTTTTTCAGAAAATGAAGTCTGCAATAGATAGAAAACAAATAATTTATCATGTTACAAGTAAAGAATATGTATACTTCGATAAGAAAAATTCAAAAATACCAATGAACAATATTCAAAGTACATAGTCAATTTATAGGAAAAAAACTTTATTTTGGCTAGTAATCTTTGTATACTTTCTGTTTCTGGTATGGATCTAAGATGCTTTACACATACATACCATCTCATTTAAGCCTTTCAACAGTCCTGTGGGACAGTGTGGTATAGGAGTTAATATCACAGATTCTGAGATAATAGTGATGCCTTATTTTCATGGTGCTGTTGTGGAGATTACCTGAATTAACATATAAGGTGCTATTAGAAGAGCACCAGACCTATAGTAAATGCCATTATTCTCACAGGACAAATTGAGGCTTAGGGAGGTTAAGTTGCTGACTAAAGGAACATCAGTATTGGTTGGAGCTGCTGAAGTTTAAATTCAGTCTGTCTGACCCCCAAACCCCATCATCATAGGCACCAGACTGTATTGCATGATAATTATTTTTTAAATTTATTTTAGACAAAGAAGTGCAAATTGAAACAATGGTATTTCTCATTTGAATTAGCAAAGATTAAAACAAAATGTGGATACAAACCTCAAAATTGCCTTGTAAAAAACTGAGACCACTGAGATGAACAATCCAGTATATTCATGGAAGGAATTTTAATGGTTAGACCTTGGTAAAAATTAATTCTATAATACATAACTTACTTCTTAATAATCCCTATTTTATGGATCTATCCTAAGCGGGGAAAACAAAAAACCCAGGTACAAAGATTTTGGTCACTATGTTATTTACAATACCCTTGACTGTCCAAGAATAGTACAAAGGTTAAATAATTTATACTATTGTATATTTTATTTGTATATATTTATATTATTTAATATTGTACAGCTATTAAATTTGTCTTTAAGTAATGCTATATCTATCGATCAGTGTTATTTGAAAAATAGATTATTTAAAATAGATTATTTCAAGTAATTTTATTTTAAAAATTATGTAAGAAATTTAATGTACAAGTATAGAGAGAAATAATATTATGAAGAAAATAGTGTATATCCATAGGTGGGTTAAATAAGTAATATTTTAATTTTTATTTGAACATTTATTTACCATGAAAATCTCTATGATGACCATTAATTACATTTAAAACTAGTAAAAAGCAATAAGTATTATTTAAAAATAAACTAAAAACCTACATTTAGTTTATAGATTATTGAAGCAGTAAAAATAAAGGAAGTGAATATGTTCAAAATGTGAAGTACTTACAGAATCATAAAAGCAATATTTGCCATAGATCATTCACCAACTGATATAACAGTGTTACAGTTTTGCTGCCTGAAGATGAGTATTTCAGTGTCAGAGGTGCTGTGACTTGGTATGAGTCTCACTGCATTTCTCATTTCATGATTCCATGAGACACCAATGGATACTACCAGAGAAAGGAAGAAAAATACCCAGCCCGCCCATGTCCCAGACTCCTGCCCATTTCTTCCCATGTCTTTCTAGTAATCAGTCATGGCCAAACATGTCCCTTTATAATCCTTCCAAGAGCTTCATAGCCCATAAGCTCACATCCATAGGGAACCTTATTTATACTCTGCATATTTAACATAGATCACAGGTTGACTCTTTTAACTTTAGCAACAATGCTACCCAGGAGAAAAGGAGATGCAAAATATTCATGTCTTCTCAAAATGTCAGTTATCAGCACGTACATATTGCATCTCCCTAATGATTTGGTTTGGCAAATGAGCAGAAAATATTACCTTGTTACTGTGCCATAGTAAATACTATGAATCAAAGCCTGACCTTTTGTGTTCCCTCCACAGTACGGGAGGCTGTGTGGCTTTTTTAGGACAGCATTTGAACATATTTAAGTATCTCTAATAATTACAAATAGCCTTTCTTGAGCCAGCAAACCCCATTATTTCTCTTCCCCCCTCATTGTCAAATTTCTTAAACAGTTATTCTCTCCACTTTTTCATTTCCCTTTCCCTCACTAAAGAAAAGCAACTGAAGCTGACTTCCACCCTCAACACTCTACTGAAAGACTCCTTGACCTTACCAACAAGCTACCTATTGGTATATTCCATGGCCACCTTGAACTTAATATGGCATTTGACACTGATGACCACTTCCCTTAAAACCATTTCAGTTTTCTTGGCTTCTGTGTCACACTGCTACTTCTTCTTTAATACCTTTTCACGGGTTTTTTTCCTCTGCTTTTCTGCAAATGCTCCTTCCGCCAATCTGTGTCTGCCACAGCACTGTGCCTTGGGCTCTGTGTCTTCTCACTCTCCACGGGCAGTGGCAATACATTCCCATGGCTTCGCAATTAAAAATTATATAGACTTCCCCCCACACTCAAAATTTGAAATAGCCCATTTTCTACTTTGACATCTGCACGTTGAAATTGCACTGGAACCCCCAACTAAAAATATATAAAGCTAGTGAAAAAATAAGCGACGCTTTTGAGTTTGAGTCTCACTTTTTCAATGTACTCGCTGTGTCACATTGGACACATTGTTTGATAAACTCTGAGGCTCAGGTTCCTTATTTGGATGGTTTGGAAAATTGATTAAGATAGTGTGTGAAAAGCAAACTTGCATGCTCTGTGTCACACGGTAGGTGTTCAGCTGCGCTCCTTTCTTGTGATTCTATTCTAAGTATATGACCTGTTAACACAGCCAATTGTCCAAGACAGTAACTCGAGCATCAGCATACACTCTCCTTTCCATCTCACACCCCACATTCAGTCACTTAGTTTTGTTGATGGTCCGATTTAAATAGATCTCAAACACATCCACTTCTTTAGGTGTCCCCTGGCATTGCCCTAGTCAAGACCATCCGCATCTCTTGACTGTGTTCATATCTTATCATCGTCATCAAAACCCTGAAAAACACTGATTTTTCTGTCTTCAACCTAATTTACTTCCAATTCACAAACCCCAAAGTCATCAGATAAAGTTTCATGACATTAACCTAATTGATTCTTCTCAGCTATTAATTACTTCTTTCAGTATAAACCCCAGGCTCTTTAATTGAACATAGAAAAGCTTTGGAGATTCCCCCCCCCACCTTATCTATATTTATCTTTTGACATTCACTTTATTATACCCTTCAACCACGCTGTGCAGTAGTCCTCTCTTCATTTGGCTATAGTACTGTATACTTGCATATGGCAAATATTTTTAATTGTATGATATCATTTTGCAATTATGTTCAGTCTTTGAAAAGAAAAACAACACAAAAATATTGGTTTGCCCACTTTAAAAACCATATGGAAGTATCAAAGGGAGAGCACAGAAAATATTTTCTCATTATTTGATTATAAAACCAGACTGAGAAAGCAAGCTCTTAAATTCTGTGGTAACATACAGAAACACCAACAAGATCTGCCAGTAATTACAAGCTTAACAGGATTAACTCAAAGATTTAACAATTAGGTATAGCACATAAGGCACGTGAAAGAATAGGCTCATGGGAAACAGAACAACTCAAGAATATTTCCAGATTCACTGAATATTCAAGTGACGCTAGATTAGGAGTTTTAACAATTGGAATTAATTCCAATTCCCTGCTTGGTTTTGGAAGAAGGTGTCTTCTAAAGCATAGATATATTTCCTTCCTTCATTTTAGCTCATCTAGGACTTTTAGTGAGACCTTGCCTAGGCCAACCAGGGTTTGCCATTCACAATACACCTCTAGAATGTAACCCTTTCAGTTGATGGCAGCTGTTGTTCCTATACCATGCCAGGTTCTCTCTCACTTCCTGTCATCTCATACACTATTTTCTTGCTTGAAATGTTCTTTCCTACCCTCAAACTCTTTTCTCTAGCTAAATTCCAGCCATCCTTTTTGTTATCTATGTGGCATCCTCCAGAAGAGCTACCCTAAAGGCCCAGCACCTGGTCAGGTTTCCCTCCTGTGTTTTGTCCTAAGATTACACTTCTCATCCCCGACTTGCAATCACATCATTTCATGTATGTGCCCCCATTATACTGCCCTCTCTTTAAGGTGATGGAGCTTGACTTATTCACCACTGTATGTGCAGAAGCTAACAGAGCACCTGCCTCTTAGGAAGAGCTCAAACTGAATTTGGAGTCAGACATTTAATACTTTCAACAGTGGAAGTCAAGAATCCGTGATAAAAATGCTCTGCTTTCCTATAGAACTAGTTTCTGAAGGTTTCCTGTTTTCAATAATTTTCTCTGGCTAATTCTAATAAAACTGTATTTTAATATTAGGCCAAATCACGTCAATTCCAGCAACTTGCTTAGTGTACTCTCGGGCTGTCAACGAAGTCCTCTCTCATAAGGAAGTTCTCTTCACTAATATGGGTACCACTGTTTTTATTCTGGTTTTTATTTCCTTATTCAACATTTCTCAGTTTCTAATTTCCTTGTAATTTTATTTCTTTAACCTCTTGTCCTCATCAAGGTGTCTAATTTCTTTTTGCTGTTGTTTCTAGAGGGGGGAGAAATGACCTTGTTAGCACCTGTCTGATGCCTGACCCAGCAGAGTCCTTTCTCCCAGGGATCTCTCTGATAGCCTTGGGTCAACCACTACAAGAAGAATGATGCTAAAGTTTTATGTGCAAGATCACAGGAGTAGTTTATCATTCCAAAGAACTGATGCATGTTTTTAGACAATTAAAAAAATCTGTTACGCTTCTTGAAGCTTTTACAGTCATAATTATTTGCCTAAAAGTTACTGCCAAAAAAAGCATTTGACTATAATTTACTAAAGTTATCTTCTTAAAATGGAATTTTATTCTTTATGTTTTTACAAAGAAAATCAAAAGCAAAACTGGTGCTCCAAGTGGCTACAAAGTGATTAAAGTAAAAAGTGAAAGAGAAAATACAAAAGAAAATATGAGAAAAGAGAAAAGTAAGGTGTTTTCTTGCCTTTAAGGGATTTCCAGTGTGCTGAAAAGAACAGACACATACAGATAGAAGTAATCAGAGTATAGTCACATGTGGACCATAGTAGAGATGGACTTGGCTTGCAGGTTCAGAGCATGAACATGATCCTGGGTTCATATTCTGTTCTACCAATAATTTAACGTCATAGCCTCATGTAAGTTTATTAACCTCTGTGAGGCTTGGTTTCCTCATCTGTAAAACTGGGTTAATGACAGACTTTACCTTACAGGAAATTTGTGAGGATTAAATGGGACAACGCATGTGTCCTCTGCAGAGCAAATGTTCAAGGCATGATAATTCTTATTGTAATTTACAGGGGGCTAAAAAAATGCAGAGGAGAAATTTTTAACCCTGCCTGGGAAGGGCAGGTGAGGCATAAGAGTAGGCCACAGGGGAGATCCTTATGCTATTTGCAAGGCACAAGGAAAGTGGCAGCCATGTGTAGTTCATGCGTGTTGTTGCAGATCTGCAGACTCACTTTGTTGGCAGGAAGTAGCAGCTGGGCCTGCAATTGCTCCCTTTGGCTTTTCTGACTCCTGAGCTTTGTGTGTGTGTTTAACCTCATGACAAAGGGCATGGCTTTTTCAGGACACACTTGTTACCAAGGCCAGAGGCACCAAGATAGTGATTTAATCCTTGGCTCTTGCTTCTAGATTCCATTCTGCTCTTGGTCTTCCTCATTTTACATCTATTTTCCTTTCTGCCTGCCCTGTGAACTTCAAGATCTAGCACTATGTGAGGAGACAGAAGTCTTATGGAGACTACTTGACGAGCTTTCACAATTGTGTAAGCTGATCCCCTGTAACAAATCTACACACACACACACACACACACACACACACAATCACCTGCTCGTTCTTCTTCTCTGATTGAGCTCTGACTGACCCACGGTCTTTTCTACTCCTGTTGCAATTTTTTTATTAGACACTACTTTATGGGCTTATTTTCCATTTCATGCATACATAATGTCCAGAGCAAAAATGTCAAAATTTCCCCATCAGTGTTTCCAAATACAACAGCAAATTTATGACTGCAAGGACAGTATACATGCCTTATATCCATTTGTTTTTTTTTTATTTTTATTTTTTTTTCTTTTTTTCTGGTATTTCCTCACAGTACAACCTTATATCCATTTGTTTCAGAATTTCATTTTCACTTCATATCATAATTAATCTATGAAATAAATGAAAATATAAATGTATGAATGAATGAATGAAGCATTTGAAAGTACAGCCAACTGACCAGTTGAAATCATTTTTTTTTAAGATCAAGGTTACAGTATTAGTCTTTCTATCATAAGAAACACTGCCTGTAACACTGAAGGGGCAAACCACTTAGAATATTATTCATTCTAGAGGATAACTCATGTGTCTTCTAATTCTTTTTGTAAGTACTAATTTTTACAAATTGACAAACACAAAGAATCAAAATGGATAGAACATAAATTGATGCTAATAATATTGAAATCAGTGTCTTTGGACTTTGACATAAAAAATATCTATGGAGTCAGAAACAACGGAAAAACTTCATAAGAAAATTACATGCAAATAATTGAATAATTATCTTTCTGAAATATACATTCCTTATGTAGGAAAACTATTCTTGGTTCTCATTATTTTCTTTTTCTCCCACTCATGATCTGTGGTTCTGCACTGGTGTCCATGGTAACGCCCATAGCGCATGAGTGGATCACTACCAATGTCCTGCCACTGCCCATCACTGTGTTCTTGAAGCCAGTGAAATTCCTCTCTATTTCAGTGGTTTTTCTCATCCTCCTCTCTGGTACATAAGACCATAATCTTCACCAAGAACACATGGCAACAGCACAGGATTATCTATTGCCTTATCTATTTTACCATATTGGAAAGTTTTATCAAAATGATAACATTTATTCACAAACACTTCGACAGATTGAAAAACCTCCCTGTTCTTTTTACATAATGAACAAGAAAATAGTAGATTAACATATGTCAAATTATTCATAAAAGGCACTATGCCTTATGTACCATTTTGATGAGTAATACTTTCAATAATTTTCTGTTAAAAAAACTATAATATTAGGAGCAGCAAACAAGAATAAAATGTCATTTAAGACTATGCATCCACATTTATTGCCAGTTAAATACAGACCACTTTTGGCTTTGGTAATAGTGCAAGAACATTAGGGAGTGCTAGAACAGTGATCTCCATACTTTCCATGGTTGATTCTTAAAGTCAGTTTGGTTAGTCATGGTCAGCCTTCTTTTATGACATAGAAGAAAACAGAATAGAATAGAATAGGAAAATCAGAATGCATCATGTGTGGTAAGAGTTATTTTGTGAAACATTTAAAATGAAATGTAAAATGTATTTCTCACCATTGCCATTATCCCACATAATATAATACTGAAGGAATAATATCAAACTTTCTCTAGATTCTGGGCCTTTTTAATTTGTCCTGTGAGATTATAGTCTGTCTACCAACTGACTATTCATATATTTAGACTTTCGTCTAATGGCTTACAGATCAAAATCTATTCTCCTAAAGGAGTCGGAGTTCTTCATAATCATAAAACTCCCTATATTTGTTTCCTAGGGATGCCATAAAAATTATCACAAACTAAATGGCTTAAAACAACAAAAATTTCATAGTTCTGGAGGTGATAAGTCCAAACTCAAGGTGTCAACAGAGCCATGTTCTCTCTCCTATCGTCTAGTAGTTGCCAACAATTTTTGGTGTTTTTTGGCTTGCATCTATATAACTCCAACCTGCATCTGCACAATTCCAATCTCCAACATCACATGCCTATCTACCCTCTGTATCTTCACATGACATTCTCCTGTGTGTGTGTGTGTGTGTGTGTGTGTGTGTGTGTGTCTTTTCTCCTCTTAGTCCAAGCTGACGGTGTCTCTATTGAGATGGTCAATTACATCTATGAGTCTTATGCCTAAAATCTTCACCAAAATATACAGAAATCCCTTGGCCCTGTTTCCAGAGCAAACTATCTGGATAGACTAATAATTTTCAAGTCATCAAATTCTGGTTCATTTTTGCTTAAGGGTTTCTTCCTCAATTTATCTCTTTCCTCTTCCATTTTACTGTAAGCAGCAAGGAGAAACAAGGCCACACCATTCACACTTTGCTTGGAAATCTCCTCAGCTATATATCCAAGGTCATCACCTAAAGTTCTATTTTCCTCTCAACAGCAGAAGAAGATGCAGCCAAGTCTCTGCCACTTTATAGAGAGGATGACCTTTACTCCAGTGTCCAATCACATGTTCCTCATTTCCATCTGAGACTTCACTGGAATCACCTTTAAAGTTCATATTAATATTTCTAGCAACATTCTGATGTATGTACTTTCTAAGATGAAAGAAGCTTTCTCATTTTTTTCCTAAGCTTTCCCCCAAATTGACTTTAACATTCCTATTTCTACCAACAATCTCTTTAAGGCTAAGTTTTTCTAATGTGTACCACAAAATTCTTCCAGCTGGTACTCATTTTCCAATGCCAGAGCCACTTCCACATTTTTAAGTATTTACTACAGTGGCACCCCCCTCCTGGTAATAAAATTTTTATTGTTTTTATAGGGCTAACATAAAGTACTACGAACTATGTGACTTAAAAAGCAACAGAAATTGTTTCTGTTCCAGGGTTTGTTTCTGCTGAGGAAGAATCTGTTCCATGAATTTCTCCCAGTTTCTGGTACTCTCGATATCCCTTGGCTTGTAGACACAGCACTCCAATCTCTGCCTCCACCTTCACAGGGCTTGCTTGCCTGTGTGCCTATGTCTGTGCCTGTGTGTTCTCTTCTGATAAGCCCACCAGTAACGTGAGATTAGGGCACAACTTAATGAAATATGAACTCATTTTAATTTGATTACATCTGTAAAGACCCCATTTCTAAATAAGATCACATTTACAGGTACTAGTGTTTAGGCCTTCAACATATCTCCTTGGGTGATATAATACAACATGATCCATAAAACCCCATAGAAATTTTAACTTTTTCATTAGGCTTTTCAGATTCTTCACTATTCATTTTCAGTACCATTTCTCAATCTTCTTAAACAACATATATTCCAGTTTAACTATGACTAGATTGTGAGTTCTTGGATATTTAGACTGTGTTTTACTTATCTTTGTATTCACCACAGTACTTAGAATACTTCTATGTACAAAGTAGAAAAATTAATAAATATGTTGAAATGTATTGAGTTAAATTATACTGAAAGTTGGTTTTCTATCTAAAAAATGATTAAATTTTAAATTTTCACTATGTACCTAAAAAAGGCAATAAATCTAAAGAAGAAATAATTCTCTCCTCACATATCACATTTACCCTTTTAAAAGTAATAATTATAAAGAACAGGATGGCATCTTGGGAATGTAGTTTTTGGCAATACTTAAGCTTCCCAGGTATTGTTGTTATCCTATATAAACAAACTGACATTAATGTCATTACTGAAGTCTCTTTAAGCCCTAAAATTATATATTTAAATAGAAGTATATTCATTAATCTTCACATACATTTATTGGACATGTTCTCTAATCCAGATACTCTCCTAGGCTCTGGGAATACTAGTCAAGAAAATACAGTGTCTTGATCCAGCCTGATAGCGATGAAACAATTGTTCATATTCTAGTATATTTCAAACAAAAATGCAACAGGATCTGCTAAGGGAATGGAGGGGGAGTATGACAGATAGAGAGGACCCAAGAAGACTCCACAAATTTTGACCTGCATAACTGAAATAATAAATTATGCTATCCTGAGCTGGGGAAAACTGGGAGAGAAGGATATTTTTAAGGGGAAAATTCAGTATTTTTCTAACATAGTGTTACTCAGATGCTTCACAGACATTGAAATGAAGAAGTCAAGTAAGGAGATGGATCTGAGTCTGAATTTCAGGAAACAAGTGTAAGCACATTTGGAGCTCACAAGTATATAGAAGGTATTTATAGCTGCAGCAGTGAATGAGATTAACTAGATGAGAGGATAAATGCAAACGATGAAGAAAGTCCAAAACTAATGGGGGCATTACTCTACACGGAAATGGTCAGGAAAATAGAGAGGCTCCGACGGAGACTAAACAGCAATAGCAAATGAGGTGCAGGAAAACCAAGAAAAAGTAATATTCCAGAAGCCATATGAACAATGCATTTCAACTGGTCAAATGACTTTGATAGTTCAAGAAAAATAAATTCCTAGCACTGGCCATTAGATTTGTTAATTAAGCCAAGTCTCTAACCACAATTCAATTAATTCAGAAAACAAAACTAAACAATCCTTTAAAAATTCTAAGGAAAAATTTGAAAAATATATAAATAAAAAAGACAATGTGATAATAAAAATATTATAACAAAAAGGAGACAATACATATAGTAGAGATATTTATGTGTAAAAAGTCATGAAAATTTACTATGCCAATATATTTGAAATTTTTAGATGAAATATATAATTCCCTAGAAGAAAAATGAATGACTCCAGCTAATTCAAGAGGTAAGAAATCTGAGATAATAACCAACCATTATGTTAATTCCAAATGTAATTTCTCCCTTTACACTCAAACTATTTACCCTCATACCATGCACATACACATACACATACACACAAACACTCTAAAAAGACAGATGATCTTGAACTATAGGGAAACTATTATGTTAAATTATATTATAGAAAATAAAGTGTGAGTAAAAACCACTCAACTAATTTTATAAGAATAATATAACCTTGATGTCAGTAGTAGGAAGGGTATTATAAAACTACGACTGTAAATGCAAAAATATTGAATGGAATATTAGCTAATTTGAACTTATCAGATTATAAAAATAAAATACCATCACCAAATTCAATTTATTCCAGAAATTTAAGAAGTATTTAGGATTAGAACAAACTAGAACAGTAGTATAATATACCATGTGTCCAAATTAAATTGAATAATAAAACATTTTTCCTACTAGATGCAGAAAAGGTATTCAATAAATGTTACTATTGAATATGGTTTTCAAAAACAAAAAAATATATAGTCAAAATCCAGCATCTCATTAAACATCACACCAGGACCATAGAGGAATTTATTTATGAATCAAATAGTTCAATATTTTAAAATCTATTAATTTATCATATGAATAGATATAAATAGGAAAAAAAATACAGTATGATTGTCTTCACAGAAGGTTAAAAAACTTTCAACAGTTCAACAAGCATTCTAAATAAAACCACTCAAAAAGTAAAATGGCATCTTAATGATATAGAAGCATTAAAGGCATTTCTACTAAGATCAGGAAAGGAAACAAAGATATCCGTATCTTCATACAGATTTAACATTCGTTTGGAGGCATGAGCCAATGTAATTGCACAAAAGAAAAACATCTGAGGCACAAATACTGAAAAAAAAAATGTATATGTGAGAGAGTGTGTGTGTGTTTATGTGTGTGTGTATATATACACACACATATATATTTGCAGATAATATAAATTTTTCATGTAAAACAATTACACAATTATGAAATATAAAAAACTAATGTACAAAACTCAAATTTTTATACATACTAACTATAACATAATGGAGCAGAAAACTATTTTTAATGGCAACAAGAGAAATAGAACACTTGGGAAAAAAATTAACAAAAATGCATAACTTATATGAAAAAAATTCAAAACACTCTTAAAAGACATAAAAGTAGACCGCCCAAAAAATAAAAATATGTCTTTTTTCCTTGTCTCAGGCTACTCACAATTGTACTGATGGCAATTACTCTCAAGTTAGGTGTAAACACAAATAATAAAAATAACATTTTTACCGGGAGCATCACAATTCAAATTTAAAGTTTTTCGAGAAGAAATAAATATTCAAGAATAGCTATAGGGTACACCCATCTTCCGCTTCCCTCGGTCCGTCGATTCGGAGGAGCGGTGGCGACCTTGGCCTCCAGTGTCTCCGGCGGAGTGAAGCGGCAGCGGCGGCCGGGATGGTGTTGCTGGGCTTACTGCAGGCGGGCGGGTCGGTGCTGGGACAAGCGATGGAGAAGGTGACGGGCGGCAACCTTCTGTCCACGCTGCTGGTCGCCTGCGCCTTCACCCTCAGCCTGGTCTACCTGCTCCGCCTCGCTGTCGGCCTCCTAGTCCAGCTGCCGGCCGGAGCGAAAAGTCCACCATACATTTTCTCTCCAATTCCGTTCCTTGGACATGCCATAGCATTCGGGAAAAGTCCAGTTGAATTTCTAGAAAATGCATATGAGAAGTATGGACCTGTGTTTAGTTTTACCATGGCAGGCAAGACATTTACTTACCTTCTGGGGAGTGATGCTGCTGCACTGCTTTTTAATAGTAAAAATGAAGACCTGGCATCTACCCAGAAGAACAAAAGTCATTCTATAATAAAGATACTTGCACTCGAATGTTTATAGCAGCACAATTCACAATTGCTAAGATGTGGAAACAACCCAAATGTCCATCAATTCAGGAATGGATTAGTAAAATGTGGTATCTGTATACCATGGAGTATTACTCAGCTATAAGAAATAACGGTGATACGACATCTCTTTGGTTCTCCTGGGGAGAGTTGGAACCCATTCTATTAAGTGAAGTATCCCAAGAATGGAAAACTAAGCACCACATGTACTCACCAGAAAATTGGTTTCCCTGATC
>JAQIFY010001310.1:0-14283 GCA_028533085.1 Varecia variegata | reverse complement strand
GCTTGAAGCTCAGACTCAGGGGGATGGGAGGGGCATGGGCAATATATATAACCAGAACTTTTGTACCCCCATAATAAGCTGAAGTAAAAAAAAAAAAGGAATCATGTGGAATATTGCTATTATAAACCCTAGCAATGTAAATTATATCACATTCTAGAATTTAAAAAAAAAATTCAAAATGAATTTTTAAAGTGTTTTATAAGCAGAGCTTTTGTTCATTGTTCTAGCATTTTTTTAATAATGTGGAACATTTATAATAAATTATCTAAAAAAATAATAATATTACCCAATAGTGTATGCTAGGCTTGGTGATGTCTTAGGTTAAAACAAGCCAGTATGAAACAAAACCTATGCAACACTGTTTAAGTTACTTGAAGGTTTCCAGTTCTAGATAGCAGAATATGTACACATGGATTACCTCTCTCCATAGTGCGGATCAAGAGGGAAGAATGTTTTTCTTGGTCTTGAGAACAGTAAGCTAGAATGAAAAAGAGAGTGGAGGTGCCCTTGGTACATCAGAGCTGGAGCAGAGATCACAGAAAAATAGAAGCGTGGAAATGAGCATCCAATTATGGCTGGCGACCAGGCCACACAACGGTCCATGACATGGTTCTTCCTGGCCATTCGGTTTGCTGCAGGAACACTCACTGCCAGGTGGTAGTCAGCAGTCTGAGGGGCGTGAGATGACCCTGGTTGGAGTGTTTGCAGACAGTAAACCTTATGATCAAAGAAGAGGGGAGTTATAACTATTGACAAAAGAGGTGAAATAATGAGCCATGGAAATGAAGCTGAACTGAATAGTTCAGAAGCGGATGAACTGAAAGAATGTAGAACATGGGGGCTTCCCAAGCGCTGGATATTTGAACCCCAGAGAGAGAATTTTTGAACCTATGGATGCTCAGAACTCAGTCATGTCAATGGAATCAGAATTTCTACAGATGGGGATTAGGCAAATACTTTTAAGTTTCCACTGACACCTGTAATGTGTGTCAGGGTTGAGAATCAGTGCCAAAGTTCATGAAACTTGAGATGTGAAAGAGACAGGAATGAGGCCTAGAAAATAACAGACTGAAAGTAATGGATTAAAATACCTGTAACGATGTGAGGTAGTAGGAGAGAGTGAGATATTTGAATTTGAGATTTGATTAGTAGAGAAGTTTAAAGTTGCTGAAAATGAGAAGTGAAGTATAATATTTGAGAGATTGGTGTGTTGGATGGTAAATACACCATCTTTATGGGAAGAAGGGAGAGTGAATTTTCAAACTTCGCAGTGAAAGACAAGCCATGACGTGTAGAATTATTTTTCAAAAGCTCTGGGATGTAAGGGAATAACTAATAACCACTTTAGCATGGTTTTCTAGAAGTGACGACTTAGGCCAGGAGTTACAGAATGGTATTGTAATGAGAAGGAGGAGGTGTTTATTATCAGAGAAATAGGTTTTGGAGGGCATGGTGCAAAGTAAGGGCTTTTGCCACTATACCTGGTTACTTCTTTGGTAGATTTGGAAGCATCACTCATACTAGGACCAACATAAGCACAATCGGGATACCAAAGTCTAAAAAGAGAAAGAAAGGTGACCATTGGCTGTAAGAAATTCTGTCTGCAAGAATTTCATCAGGGTTGTTCTCAGAAGAGACAGTGAACATGCTAAAGGTCAATTGTTTAACTTCTTTAGACAAAATAAGTAACACTGATGGTTGTGACAAGCAATCCCAAGCTTTTAGCAGATAAACAGCAAAAATCCAGTGTTTTTTATAACTCACATTCCAGTCCAGTGGGAGATGTTGGGAGTGAGGAGGCTCTGCTATCCTCAGCCATTTAGGGAGACAGGCCTTTTCACCTAGTGGCTCCAGAATTCCTGCAGTTTCCTGCTTGTTTCCCTGCAGCCAAGCAGCCAATGGCCAAAGAGAAAGACCTTGTAGGATCTTGTAAGAGGCTTGGAAGTGATGTCAGCATTTTTGCCTACTTGCCTTTGGTTAGGTGTCCAGGTAGAAAAAAAAGAGATAAGAATATTAATGATCACCTAGCCTTTTCTATCACACCATATAACTTTAGGCAACTCACATAACCTCTCTGGGCCTCAGTGATCTCATCTGTAAGATGGAGTGAATTTTACAAGAGTTAATGGCTAAAAAACTTAAAATAATGTCTGGAGTATAGGAAGCACTAAATACATGTGTACTAGTATTGGAATATACATTGGATAATGGTATCAGGTACCATATTTTGAACAACAAGTATAAATCTTTGTGCTAAGAAAGTTTATATACTACTTTTGTGCTTCCTAACTCCTCTGTGAGGTAGATATGACTATTACATTTATATGGTAGAAAAAATAAATGCCAGCTCACACAGTCAGTAAATGGCCATGCTGGAAAAGCAACCTAGAACAATATGACTCCAAACCTTTCCAGTACTCCAGGTTGCTCCTGCATGCAATTTTTGTTTGTGTGTGTATGTGAGCATGTGTGTGAACATATATGTGCAGAGAACAGTCTCTATACCTATATATCTCTATAAATAATGTAAGCCCCCCAGTATTCTACAGCCAAAGAATCACGCCCATTTGCAGCAAAACCTCTGCCAAACAGTTCATAAATTGTAATTATAATGACCAAATGCATTCATCATTTCAGAATTGACTGTGTAGATTGACAGTGAAAATGCCTGTAAAATAAAATTTAATTAAGCTTAAATGATATAACCTACAAATTAATTTTAAATAAAAACTACTGATAATATCATCAGCAAAGAGCAATAGTTTGACCTCTTCTGTCCCCATTTGGATGCCCTTGATTTCCTTCTCTTGTCTGATTGCTCTGGCTAGGATTTCTAGCACTGAGTTGAATATAAGTGGTGATAGAGGGCAACCTTGTCTGGTCCAGTTCTAAGTGGAATGCTTTCAATTTTTCCCCATTCAGTATGATGTTGGCTGTGGGTTTGTCATAAATGGCTCATATCATTTTTAGGTAAGTCCTTTCTATGCCTATTTTGTTAATTGCTCTTACCATAAAAGGGTGTTGAATTTTGTTGAATGCCTTTTCTGCTTCTATTGACAGGATAATATGGTCTTTGTTTTTGCTTCTATTTATGTATTTAGAAAACCCCAAAGATGCTGCCATGAGACATCTGGAATTGATAAACAAATTCAACAAAGTCTCAGGTTAAAATATCAATGTACAGAAATCAGTAGCATTCCTATACACCAACAACAGTCAAACTAAGAACCAAATCAAAGAATCAATACCTTTCACAATAGCAACAAAGAAAATAAAATACCTAGGAATATAGTTAACCAAGGAGATAAAACACCTCTACAGGGAGAACTATGAAACACTGAGGAAGGAAATACCAGAGCATGTAAACAGGTGGAAAACCATACTGTGCTCATGGGTCAGCAAAATAAACAATGTTAAAATGTGTATGCTACCCAAAATGATCTATAGATTCAATGCAATCCCTATTAAAATACCAACATCATCTTTTGCAGATCTAGAAAAAATAATTCTACACTTCATATAGAAATGGAGAAGACCTCATATAGCAAAACTAATCTTAAGCAAAAAGGACAAATTGGGAGGCATCAATTTACAAGACTTCAAGCTATACTACAAGGCTATAGTAACTAAAACAGCATGTTACTGGCACAGGATCAGAGACATAGATGAATGGAACAGAACTGAGAACCCAGATATAAAACCATCCTCATATAGCCATCTAATCTTTGACAAAGCAGACAAAAATATATTCTGTGGAAAAGAATCCTTATTCAATAAAAGGTGCTGAGAAAATTAGATAGCCACATGTAGAAGCCTGAAATAGGATCTGCACCTTTCACTTCTCAAAAAAATCAGCTCACGGTGGATAACACGCTTAAACCTAAGGCATGAAACTATAAGAATTCTAGAAGAAAATGTTGGAAAAATTCTTATAGACGTTGACCTAGGGAAAGAATTTATGAACAAGACCCCAAAAGCAATCACAGCAACAACAAAAATAAATAAATGGGACCTGATCAAATTAAAAAGCTTCTGCACAGCCAAGGAAACTATCATGAGAGCAAACAGACAACCTACATAATGGGAGAAAATATTCTCATGTTACACATCTGATAAAGGGCCGATAGCTAGAATCTATATAGAACTCAGGAAAATCAGCAAGAAAAAAAAAAATCAAACCACCCTATCAAAAAGTGGGCAAAGGACATGAACAGAAACTTTTCAAAAGCAGACAGAATAATGGCCAACAACCATATAAAAAAGTGCTCAACATCTCTAATGATCAGGGAAATGCAAATCAAAATCACAATGAGATATCACTTATCTCCAGTGAGAATGGCCTTTATCAAAAAGTCCCCAACAATAAATGTTGGTGTGGATGTGGAGAGATAGCAACACTCAAACACTGTTGGTGGGACTGCAAACTAGTACAACCTCTATGGAAAGTAATATGGACATACTTCAAAGAACTAAAAGTAGAACTATCATTTGATCCAGCAATCCCATTACTGGGTATCTACTCAAAGAAACAAAAGACATTCTATAAAAAAGACATCTGCATTCAAATGTTTATAGCAGCACAATTCAAAATTGCAAAGATGTGGAAACAACCCAAGTTCCCATCAATACATGACTGGATTAATAAAATGTGGTATATGTATACCATGGAGTTCTACTGAGCCACAAAAAACCATGGTGATCTAGCACCTCTTGTATTATCCTGGAGAGAGATGGAGCTCATTCTACTAAGTGAAGTATCACAAGAATGGAAAAACAAGCACCACATGTACTCACCATCAAACTGGTATTAACTGATCAATACTAAAGTGCACATATAGTAATAACATTCATCGGGTGTTGGACAGATGGAGGGGTGCAGATGGGATGGGTATATACCCACCTAATGAGTGCGGTGTGCACAGTCTGGGGGATGGACATGCATGAAACTCTGACTTGGGTGGGGCAAAGGCAATATATGTAACCTGAACATTTGTACCCCTGTAATATGCTGAAATAAACATAAAGAAAAAAAAACTGCTGAGAAAAATAGTTTATTCAACTCTGCATAATGTTCCTACAAAGAGAAATCTGAAGGTCTTTGGTGCTAATATTTGAAGAATTCTATTGCAATTCTAACAAATAGAGCAATTATAACAAACTTTGAAAATGGTACATTGGTAAAAAAAATATGAGCTTTTAGGTTACTCAAGGGAATTACTGATTTGCTCATGTATGTTTTGCAAATGGATAAGAACAGGATAAATATAGTAGGTAGTCTCTCTGTCTCTTGTTCTCTATTTCTGGCTGGCACACACATACATACACACACACACAGTATTCTAGATTTAAGATATTCTTCTGTATCTATATATTTGCCATGTTATTTTTTAATTTCATGTGCCTCATTTCTTTGAGTTATGGCTTCATTTTTCCAGACTACACTTAAGCCCTATCTTGAATAGTACAAGACTGATTTCTGTAACAATGTGAGGATAGCAAACCTTGAATTGTTTGTAGATGCCAAGAAGTTGATCTCCTTGGTTTTGAAGTATCCAAGCAGGGACAGGAGCAGCTGAAACTCTTCTTCCATTTAATCTAGTATGCCATTCAAAATGTCATTATTTTCCTGAAAAAGCATATTACAAAAAGTTTGGCAAAGTACTGACATATCCCACACTGACCATCACTTCATTTTGGATTTTATCATAGAAAATTGCCATTCAACACCTTCCCTTAGTATAGCCTTATAATGCTGAGGGAGCATCACATTGCATAATTTGACTATGAGAATTCACAAGTTTGTGTGAAGTTCTTTCATAGTGTGAAGATCATCAAAGTAGAACCATGGTTAAACCAGCAAAGCCTGGGATGATAAAAGCAAACAACAGAATATAGTCAGTAACCCTTCCCAGATCACCATCCATCCACTCCTCCCTTCATAGCAATCCCCACCTTCAATTTGTATTCATTGAGTTGTCAGTGTTTTCATGGTCAGTGTTGTTTTCCTATTTGTTTTTGAAAAATATGTTCATGCTTTTAATGTGTCCAACTTTGAAAAAAATGAACATTCTGTTTGTTGAGTATTAAGTTATGTATTTGTGCATTAATTGCTATTAAATTCATGGTTTATTTATCTTTTTTATGTTGTTGACAATTTTTTAAATGATGATCAAACTTCACGCTAGGATTATAGATTATAAAACTTCTGCTTTCATTTTTATCAATTTTTACTTTCTTTTAGCTTGAGGGGTAGTAGAAATGTTTATATGCAGGTATGAAAATGTACATGACTGCTATATATTTAGAGTTAATTGGAAAATTTATAAATGAAAAACAATCCTTTTGTCTATTTAGTATCTTCACCTTGAATTCTATTTTCTCCAATATCAATACTGAAACATTTAATTTTTTAAATTTTATTGTTATCTCATATTGTCTAAATGTGCACTTTTTATTTTGCTGCCTTAATTTTTGAATTATCCCTTTATAGAGTATTTGATTATGATGAATTTTCTGATTTCTTATATACATAATTTTTTGCATTTTTTCAAATTAATGCTAGGGTGCTGGGTAAGAGATTACATTTCGTGGAGTAATTTACATATGAATTTTGAAGTTACTGGTCAATTGTTTTTATAAAAGGTAACACCTTTTCTTTCTTTTTGGAATCTTTTGTATTTTTTTCTATGCCTTCAATTTTTCAAAATTTTACCATGATATGTCTAGATATTGTTCTTTTTATGTTAATACTATCCTGTACTATCAAGTGGCAACTTTCATCATCTGATGACCAAAATCTTTTATTTCATTTAGAGAAATTTTCTAGGTTAAAATTTCTGTTTCTATCCTTATGTTTTGAATTCTCTCTCAGGAATTACATCTTTGATCTTTTTTTCCATGTTCTAGGAAAATTTAAAAATGATTCACTTTTTGTTGATTTCCTTTTATTGATCTGTTTCCTTTATGTGATTAAGTCTCAAATGTCAATATTTCTAATTGATTCTGTGATAGCTGTATATGACACAATATTCTATTTAATTTCTCTGTGGATAGGAATTATCCTTCTTTTAAATATCTTTATTTGGCCTACTGACATTTTTCTTCCCTGCTACTTCTTCTACTAATTGTTCTTTTGTCTTGGTTTTACTTCCACAATATTGGTTGTTTTGGGGTATGCTGACTCCCCTTTGTGTTCTAGAATCCCTTTCTATCTTCATTGTAGGTGCAAGTTATGATTATATATAATTACCTCTGGTGGTATTAAGGAGTGAGGTAGAAGAGCTGTATTAAAAGTGAAAAGTGCCGGTTGCATGTCATCTCAGTGTGTGGTCTCTATATACCTAGTTATTTTACGATTTGCATGGAGGTATGGCTCTGACTCTCTGTGGAGGGTAAGTGTGCCTTCTACATGCTGATATCACCAGTCTGATTGTTGCTCCGGGGGGTTTTCTGCTCTCATAGCTACTGACTATAGCTTGAACTCTACAGGAACAATGACATTTATCTCCTACAAATTGTACGAGTCTGATTTTTCTGATGCACTTCCAGAGCAATGCTTTAACACCTTGTTTGCTAATGGCATTTTTTTTTGTTTGTTTTCTAGAACATAATATATCATGTTTTCATTTGCTCAAATGAGTTTTTTAAAAATGGAAAAAAGTATAGACTTATAGACTCAATCCACATTTTTGATTCAGTTATAATTTTTTCTTTATGTCTTTCATGTGCTTATTTGAGGCCTTTACTTTTTTCCACTCCTAATGGGAACTTCAAGGATCAATTCTTTCATAAAATGTGTTAATTCTAAAAATCATTCCACACTGGAAGCTTCCACCTCCACACTTATGTGGATGTGGAGAACACAACAAACTTTAGAGAGTTGGGAGGAATTTTACACTATACTTGAGAAGTGAAAATACCTAGGTAGCATAGCTGGCCTAAATGCAGCATTCAATAAATGCCAGTTACTGACCCTGGCATTCTCTTATTTTTTTGCCTGTGTACTTCTCACCACAGATAAGTTTGTAATGCTTCTAGGAGCTAGGATCACTGCTGCACATTTTTTGTTAACCCCAAAGCACCTAATGTAAGACACATACTTAAAAGGGGCTAGGTGAGTAAGTGCATTGTGTAGAAAGACAGTGTTCTAGAAAGTGGCTACAAGTGCTGAATTCTCAAGAGATGACAGGACCAGAGGAGAAGAGCTGCCTCTTGCTATGCTCCTTGACAGTTTCCTGTGCAAACACCTAACCCTGCCCTTTCCATTTTGCCGTCTTATTCACTATCTTTTTTATCTAAGTAATTGAAAAGATATAATCAGACCTCTAATTTGTATATCCTTTCACTTCTGAGAAGTGATAAAGGTACACAGGAAAGCTGAGATGTATATCTGGGGGAAAAAGGACAAGAACACACATGAAGATGATGAGTCATTTTTTTTTTGTCATTTGCCCAAGGTTGTTTGTGAGCAGAGCCCCTAACAGAAAGCTTGCTACTTGGATGTCAGAAAACAGCATTAATAGTATCTATTTCTAGAATTCTCTGTAGTACCTAAAATTTTTGGCTTTGAATAACATAAAATGTTCCATACTGCCTTACACAATTATAAAATTCATCAGTGCACAAAGTAGGAGGCCTAGAGTTAACACAGGCTCAGGATCCATTGAGGACCTGATTTTATACTTCTGTTCTGCAGTCTACATGATTGGCTATGACGTGAAACTTGTTCCTCTTTTGTTCATAGGATAACTTATATTAAGAATGTTGCTTGGTTCTTTGTAGGTATCCTAAGGGAACTAAAGACTGTGTTCATTTCATCTTTCTTTAGTGTACAAAACATATGTTTTCTCAAATCTTATAGCAACCTTGTCTTACATTTTATTGGTCTGAATTTAGTCACATGTTTATTTCTTTACCAAGAGTTTTCAATAAGATTATCTTTGGACTAATCAGGTGCCTTTCTGAGCTCAGTTTCCCAAATGGCATTGCTGTTACTTTCTGTGTGTGAACTACAATGTCCACTATGCTCATAATAGTGTCTTATTAATATAGCTCTGATTAATTTCCTTACTTGTAAATTGAATACCACTATTTCTGTTCCTTCTTATATGTAAGACATAAATTTAAAACTAACTAGTAAAGTTATGAGCTAACCAAACTTCAGAATTTTGGAGAGTTTTTAGACATTTGCCAATTCTGAAATTGTTGAAAATCCAAAAGTTTACAGGTGTAAATATTTTGATTCAAAATTTAAATGCTGTGCAATTGCTAAAAAATCTTTTACTTATGTATTATAATTTCAAAGGTAAGCATATATAGATTGACTTATTAGAATCAAATAAATTGTTTAGTTTTAGGCAATACATTTTTAACAGTCAAATTCCACTCTCCTATAAAATGTAAAAATTAAACATCATTAATACTGTATCGTTTAATGCCTGAGTTTTTTTGAGAGTGGGGAATTTGAATTCCATAGTAGTCATGTAAGCACTGAAGTATATTTTGGGTTATCTGTGGTAGAGGAATGTTAAGATCTTTTGAGGATTTGATGCTTACATAATGGTGAATCCAACGTATTCCTTAATCTTTTGGGATTCTCAAAAATACAGTGCAGTACACAATATGACAAGAGATTCTTGGATATATAAACCCTTAGACTTTTAAAAATGTTCATTACTTCTTTTCAGAAGTAACTTTGTGATATTTATGTGTTTATGATCAGTAAGAAGGTTATTTATTAATTTTGAGGTTTTTTTTTTTTTTTTAATTACACAATTCCCCTTCACAATCTGCCTGAGAGGAAAATGGTCTGAAGAATTGTAGGGAACTTGCTGAAGGAGTGGATATAACTGAATATATAATGACTTTCTTTACCATTTTATGTCTTTTTAAAATGTTGAACCACATGTGTGCTAAGTATCTACTATGTGCTTAGTACAAGTCTTGGCACTGAAAATATTGAATGCATAAGACTTTGTGTCTTCCCTAAAGGAGCTTGTAAACCAGAGAGGGAGAGAAACATTAACAGATACGCGTAATGTAGCAATGGAGATAACATTTTACTACAACAGTGCGAAGATTAAGTCATGGTATATACCTGGGAGTGGAATTGCTTGGTCATGAGATGAACATATCTTCAAATTTATTGCCCTTAAAAGTTCTTATATCAGTTCGTTGTCCAGAAGCAAAGGGAAAACCAGTTTTAATGGTATTAAGATATCTATTAATGTAACTCCAGAAATAAAATACTAATGAAAAACCCACCAGGAATATGGCAGAAAAGTGTTTCTAGAGATAAAACTGAAAGAAAAAAAAACTTAGAAAATAAAATAGTAGAATCAAGTAGAATTAGAATTTTCCTTATTTTACTCTGGTGCCAGCTGTCTTGGCCTCATTCTATTAATATTTTCAAAATGCTCCAGACACATCCCTGCCTCGGTGTCTGCATGGCTAAGGTGATGGACTCTGGAGCCAAACTCTCTGGGCCAGAAACAGCTTTTATTTTTTGTCTCTAACACAGAGGTATTTATATCTCAAACTCCTGTAATGCAGTGGTTGGTAGCGACATGAGTTAACGCAGAGTGAGCACCCAGAGCATTGTGTGGCTCACACTGAGCACTCAGCAAATGTCAGTCAATACACAGCTCCAGTGTGGAAATACGGTTACTACAATGTGTTCTAGAGCCAGATTGCCTGATTCCTGCCCTTTTGAGACAAGTAAATCAGTGCCTCTAGACCTCAATTTTCTTACCTGTGAAATTGATACATAATAGCACCTACCATACGGGGCTTTTGAAAGAGTAAATGAGTTAAAATAGGTAGAACAATGCATGACACATAATAAGTGATAAATATTGTTTAGTTAATATTATTGCTATTGTTGTAGACATTATTGTTTTGGCCCTTCTATCTCCCTTTAAATACCGTTCTGTTCCTTTTGAAATATCTGTTTCTTTCTTACCTTCCAAATCTGAGTTCAGATATAGTTTCTTCATGCCTAGGATAAATGTGGTGTTAGGGCTACAGAAGGCAAGGTTTTGTGTGAGTGTTTTAAAAAAGAATTTTGTTGCTGTCAAAGGGAAAAAAAATTGAAAATTTCACACTTATTTTGAAGTCCTTGTTTTATTTCAAATATTATATGAGTGAATGGCCCATAGACTGCAGTGCTTAATGCTGAAATTAGCCCTGCTGATGACTTGATTAAACACTATCTTCCCCCATCCTCCATTGTGCCTTACAAAGTCATCTTATTCTGATAACTTTTTATTTCTATCTTACCGTTTTCTTACATAAAATTATCTTCTTAATAGTTAACATTTTTATTGTCTGTCTTTTCCCTAGTGTATGAATTCACCAAGACAAGAATTTTATCTTCTTTTTTATATCACTTGACCTACATGCCTTCTAAAGTGACTGAAGCAGGGTAGGCACTCAACAATTATTTTTAATTATTTTAGGACCATTTTAGATTTACAGAAAAATTGCAAAGATAGTATCCAGAGTTCCCATATGCTCCACACCCAGTTTCCTTTGCTAATATCTTATATCATAAATTTGTTAAAATTAATAAGCCCGTATTAATACATTATAATTAGCTAAAGTCCATATTTTATTCAACTTTTCTCAGGTTTAACCTATTATCCTTTTACTGTTCCAGAATCTCATGAGGTATTCTATGTAATGTTTAGTTTTCATGTTTCTTCAGGTACCTCTTGGCTGTGAAATTATCTCAGGCTTTTTTTGTTTTGGGTGACCTTGATAATTTTGAGGCGTTTTGGTCAAGTATTTTCTAGAATGTCCCTCAACTGGGATTTGTTTGATGTATTTTTTTATGATTCGACTTGGATAATAGGTTTTTGGGAGGAAGACCATGAAGGTAAAATGCTGTTTTCTCTTTCAGATTGTTCACTGCTGGCATATAGAAATGCTACTGACTTTTGTGTATTGATTTTGCAACCTGCAACTTTACTAAATTTGTTTATTTAATAGGTTTTTTGTGAGGTCTTTAGGTTTTTCTAAATATAAGATTTTATATCTGCAAACAAGGGTAATTTGACTTTTTCCAGTTTGAATGCCCTTTATTTTTTTCCCACCCATATACAAAAATATAAACCCAGACACAGACTTTACCAAAATTGCCTAAAAACAGATAGATCTAAATTAAAATGCAAAACTGCATACTTCTAGAAGAAAACATAGAAGGAAATCTTTGTGACTTTTGGATTGCTGATGACTTTTAGATACAATGCCAAAAGCCTAATCCATGAAATCAAAATTGATTTAGGCTTTATTATTCTTCACTATAAACTCATTCTTTTTTGTCTTCCTTTCCATACTATATTCTTTGAAACTTAAGGAGTCGAGAGGTATATTCCATGTGCTTCAGGGAAGGATTTCCAAGTAAATTATTTGGAATTCTTCTGCACAGGAGCACAGAGGTATATCTTGTTCTCCCAAATATTCATGTATCTAATTTATGTATTAAAGTATTAAGTCAATGTGGACTTATGCATATTTATTTTTTATTATAATCCCAAACTATGCTATTTATCTTGGTTGATTGTTCCAGCTTTGGCTATTGGATCACTTTTAATTGGCTCCTGTGTCATAACGCTACCTTTTAATTTTTATTATTTTTCTCTTTAGCCCTTCCTTACTTTTTGAACACTATACGATACTCTAGACTCATCTTGCATATTTCCTGCCCTAGTCCCTGAATCAATCACTTCTCTAAAGAGGCTGCTCCTTTTATTGGAGAATTGTAATGCAAACCAAGATCCGGCAGTAAATGTGCTTGATGCTCTTAGGGTATCATTGCTTATAGGCCTTCTCACCTGACAGAACAAGGAAGTACATGTGTATATACTACACATATCTGTAAATAATTTTATATATGATCATCTGCATCTATGTTAAGTAAGCATGACTCCATATTTATATTTCTAACTCAAATCCATAACCACATAGATCATTCTAGCCTCAATCACTGCTTATATGTAATCTCCCACTCTAACACTGGGAAACCTGCCTCCCACTGTGCACCATTCATTCATTTATCCTTTTGGTTCCAGCATACTTGCATAGACATGTCAGGATTGTTAAACTATACCCCTATGGTAAACAGCTTGATCAACTAGAATATAGTTCTTATATAGTTTCTTTTAGCCTTGAAGACTCTACTCATTTCCAAAATTACTTAGGTCATCACCTTCTCTGTCCACCTCTTTTGCTAGTTTTTTACATACATTTTAAATACTGTTAGATTATTTTATCACATTCTCTATTCCATCTTGATACGTCACAACCTTTTCAATGAGTTTTTGAAATAATTGCACACTTTGCAGCTCACTCTTTGTGCTGTCAAGTTCTCTGGTTTTGACCAATGGAGAGTGTCATGGAACTATCACTATAATATCATAAAGAATAGTTTCACTGCCCTAAAAATGTCCCTTGTCCTCCACTTCTTGAAATTTCCCCTTCTCTCCCGAACCATTAACAACCACAGAACTTTGCCTTTCCCAGAATGTTATATAATTAGAAGCACACAGTATGTAGCATTTTCAAACTAGCTTCTTTCACTTAGCAAAAAAAGTTGAATATTTATTCACATCTTTGCTTGAATTCAGAGTTCATTTCTTTCTATGCTGAATAATATTTGATTACATGGATATACCACAGTTTGTTACCCACTTACCTGTTGAAGAACATCTTGATGGCTTTCAGTTTGGGGTGATTAAAAATAAAGCCACAGGAAACATTCACATGCAGCTTTTTATATGAACATAATTTTTGAAATTATTGGTATAAATATCTAGAAGCACTATTGCTGGATTATGTGGTAAGGCAATGTTTATAGCTCTATAATTAACTGTCTAACTGTATTCCAAGGTGACTGTACCAGTTTGAATACCATTTTGAATTCTCATCTACAATCATTGAGAGCTCTTTTTGTGCTACATTCTCACCAGCAATTGGCAATGACAGATTTTGGATTTTAGTCATTCTAATAGGTATTCAGTTATTTCTCATTGTTTTATTTATCAACTTATTTATTATAGAATTATATATTTTTAAAAATTTCAAAATATTAGGGGAGTACAAATATTTTGGATACATATAATGCCTTTGCATCACCCAAGCCAGAGCTACAAGCATGCCCATTCTCTATACAGTGTGCTCCGCACCTATTAGTTATGAATTTACCCATTTCCTCCATCCCCCTCCCACCTGCCCAGCTCCCGATTAATATTACTTCCAAGTGAGCACCTAGGTGTTGATCAGTTA
>JAQIFY010001309.1:0-14283 GCA_028533085.1 Varecia variegata | reverse complement strand
GAGCTAGGCAGCAAATGCTTCCGGAGCGAGGTGTGCTCAGCTGCTTCCTGAGGCCCCCGGCGTGATCTGCACACGAGGAACAATCCGAGGACAGCACTGCGGACAGACCTTCCGGATACGTAGGAGCCCTTCACGGTTTGGAAGTTTTTTCTCTTTGGCACTTGTGTTGTTTCAGAATCACAACGTATCACAAAGGAGGAGAAAAGGCAATGAACGTGGGGAAGGTGCGCCGGGATTTGAAGCGCTTCCGTCTGACCGCGGGTGCACAGCGCTCGGCGCAGGAACGATTCATTTTACACGACAAATAGTCCCGTCACCGTGGTGTTCAAGCTTGTCATTTGAATGCAGCGTCTGATTAAGTCCTTCTTTTTGCTCGTTTAGGGAACAAACAGTTCACCTAATTGGTAGAATCCACATTTCCAAATACAAACTTCCGTCAGGTGGGAGCAGGCAGGTGCCGGGTCAGCCAGGCTCACTGGCACTGGTGGGTCAGGGGGCGCTAACCGCCCGCCATGGGGCCGCGCCCCAGAGGTCCTTTCCAGCCAATGGCCAGGTCACAAAGCCAAGTGGGGACACAATTCCTTAGAAGGGACCAGGAGTAAGAACAGAGGGGAGCAGAGGGGGTGACGTCAGCCCCACAGTGGCGCTTCCAGGAGGTTTAGGGAAGACGCGGCAGGCACGGCTTAAGGAACCGGAGGTCGCGGCACAGGTGTAGAAATCTCACACGCCCTGGCGCCCCAGGCCGGGTCTGGGCTGAAGAGGCTGAGGTCAGCGTTCCCGCGGTTCCTAGGTGACAAGAGCCCCAGGGATGAGAGTCCAGCGATACTCAGGGGCTGACACCTTCCAGCAACCTCCAGGGACACGGTGGGAGGACGTCATGCATGCAGAAGTTTAGCCAGTGAGCACATGGGCCTGCCCCGGGTCAGTCGTCCTGGGCTGTATGACCCTTCAGACGCAGCACCTGCAGGCTCCTCGTCACCATGCTGCGCTAACTGGCACCGTCCCTGTCCCCCCCAGCTGCTGCGGCTGGGCCGCGAGTCCAGAGTGCAGGTGCTCAGAGCGAGCCCGTGTCTTGGGTGACCCTGTCTGGTGCCGCTCACTCACTCCCTCCCGCAGGTCTGCGACGAGAACACGCTGGCGCTCGGGACCCCACCCCAGAGCAAAGCCCCGAGGCCTGGAGCTCCGACCTCTGCCAAGGTCACCCCTAGCCAGGTGAGTGACTTTCCTCAGGGCTCCGTTCCTCCTCCGGCCCCCGTGTCCCTGAGCTCATTTGCATGGTTGATTCGTGTGTTGCTAACTAAGACTTTGACCCAGCGCTGTTCACCAATGTTTCCCACGTCTGAGAAGCAAATGCCCAGGAACAGACAGCTAAAGCGGCAGGGCAGAAACCGGGGGGTCTCTCGGGGCCGTGCCTGGGGCAGCGGTGGCTGTCAGTGTCACCCGCAGGCCACGCCACGCCGTGTCTGTGTTCCTGCCAAGAACCCATCCCAGGAAGCAGCCGCACCGGCGTGTGGAGTCTGACACCAGCTTCACGGCCATGAAGGGGAGGATGTCCCCCCAGCCCCTCCCCGTTACCCAGCCTTTGTGCCCAAATCAGTTTAAATTTACTTTTTAATTATGTACATAGCTTTCTATGTGACTAGAAATATGTATCTCATTTTATTTTATGTTATTCAATTGACCCAAACACAAAGTCATTTTTCTTAAATACTGAATGCTCATGTACCTTTTTAATTAAAGCTTTAAGAGCTCTTAATTAAAATCATAAATCACAGGCAGCAATTTCTACCTAAATTGTCTGGCAAGCCTTCCTGGTCCTCCCGCTGTCATGGTGACCTGAGAGACAGCCGGGTGAGGGTGACTTTCACACCCATCGATCGCAAAGCAGCTGGTGGTCCCGTGGCTGCGTCTCCGTCACCAGCCAGGCGCCCGTGGCGGCCAGCAGGCCTGGGAGCCTCGTTCAGGGACACCCTTCCCTCCCACCCACGTCCCTCTAGGCTGCGCTGGAGAACGGGGCCGCCCTGCGTCCCTGCAGGGTGGGGCCGGCTGCAGCGGGAGATTTTGTGTGTCAGAAAGAATCCGCCATGGACTCATATTTTGAAAAATCAAATCAACAAGTGGCTCTCACAAAGACCTCACTGACTGAGGTACAGCTGGCATTCGATAAACTGCTTGTACTTAAAGGGTCCAGCTTTATGGGTTTGGAATGGCTCACGCCCACGGCTCCATCAGCACGGCCAGCCCTGCCCCTGAGGATGTCTCCTTCCTCATCCCTCCTGCCCCCCGCGACCCGCCCCCACCCAGGCAACCCCCACCCCTTTCTGTCGCCAAAAAGAATTTCTTACAAACAGAATCACACAGGATGCATGATTTTTGACTGGCTTCTTTTACTCAGAATAACTTTGAGTTCCCTCCATGTTACTGCACTTTCAGTAACAGTTCTTTTTTATCTTTAATCTCTGAGTAACATTCCCTTGAATGGATGTGCCACATTTTCCCTGCCTCCCATTGATAACCTTTGAGCTGTTTCCAGTTTGGAGACATTCCTAATAAAACTTCTATGAAAGTTCAAATAGTTTTTATATTTTATGTACTTTCTTTTTTCTTGGGTAAATACCTAGTAGTAGAGTAGCCGGATAGTATAGTAGGTGCATTTTTAACTTTTTAAGAAATTGCCAAAGCGTTTTTCAAAGTCACACGGTCTTACCTTCCCACCCGCAGTGCATGAGGGTTCCAGCTGCTCCAATTCTCCCGAGACGTGGCTTGTCAGTCCTTCCATTTTAGACCTGCGGACTGGAGCACAGTGGTAAGTCAGCGTGATTTTAATTTACATTTCTCAACCGCTGATACTGAGCATCTTTTTGGTGTTTTCTTGCCATCTGTACGTCATCTTTAGTGAACTATCCGAATCTCTTACCCACTGTCACGGTGGACGATTCATTTTCCTACTGTTGGGTTTTCAGTCCTGTCTACGTGCCGGGTACACGTCCTTTACCAGGACTGTGGCTGCACCTGTTTTCCCCCAGTCCGTGGCTTGCCTGTTACCTTAATGGTGTCTTTCAAAAAGCACATATTCTTACTTGTGATGAAGCCCAATTTATCATTTTTCTTCTTTTGTGGATCATGCTTTTGATGTCTTAAAAAGAAAACATTTGCCCAAACCCAAGGACACAGGATTATCTCCTGTATTTTCTTCTTCTATAGTTTTACATTTAGGTCTATGATTCATTTTAAGTTAAATTTTGCATGTGGCAAATTTTTCTTTGCAATTATACCCATTTTTGTTCTATAGAGTTTGGAACTCTGTTATTAGGTACATATGCATTTAGAATTCTTATGTCCTCTTGCTGAATTAGCACTTTATTATTATGAAATAAACTCCTTTATGCTTGGTTATGGACTCTGCTCTGACGTTCACTCTGATGTTAATACTGTACGGTCACTTGCACTCTATTTGGGTCCATGTTAGTGTGGTCTGTCTGTTTCCACTGTCTGGGTTTAACCTATCTGTGTTCTTGTAGGTAGCACACACTGTAGTTCCACTTATCCACAGTTTCTCTTTCCACGGTTTTAGTTACCTACAGTCAACTGTGGTCCAAAAATATTAAATGGAAAATTCCAGAAATAAACAATTCATAACTTTTAAATTTTGTGTCATTCTGAGTAGTGTGATGAAATCTCGTGCTGTCCTGCTCCACCCACCTAGGGCGTGAATCGCTCATGCTGTGTACGCTGCCTGCTGATCACTCAGTACCATCTCAGTTACCAGATCAAGAAAACATTATATATATATATATATACACACACACATATATGGTTCAGTACCATCTGCAGTTTCTGGTATCCACTGGGGGTCTTGGAACGTATCCCCCATGGATAAGGTAGGACTATGCTTTTTAGATCTTGATTTTTTTTTAAATCCAATCTGACAATCTCTGACTTTTAATTGGGACATTTAAACCATTTACGTTGAATGTGACAATTGGTAAGGCTGAGTTTGAGTGTCTCGCTCTTGTTTTCTATTTGCCCCATGTGTTCTTTGTTCTCTTTCCCTGTTTTTTTCTTTCCTATTGAATATGTATTATGAGTCCATTGTATCTTCTGTTTTTGATTGTTAGCCATAACCCTTTGCTTTGCTATTTTAGTGGCTGTTTTAGGATTTATATCTGCGTCTCTACCTGTGACGATCCAGTTCAAGTGATACTGGAGAGACTCACGTGCAACGCAAGAACCTTACGATAGTATCTGCTTCCGTTTCTACCCTCTTGGCTTCAATTCCATACATTTTGCTTCTACGTATGTTGTAAACTCCCAGCACAGTAGTCTTAATTTGGCTTTAAGCCATCGGTTACTTTTTAAAGAGATTTAAATCAAAAGAATAAACTAACTTTGTATTTATCCACGTAGTTACAATTTCCGGGACTCTTGTTTATGTAAATCTATATTTCCATCTGGTGCCTTTTTCCTGCCTAAAGAACTTCCTTAAACGTTTCTCATCACATGGTTTTGTTGGTGGTAACTATCTTTCAGCGTTTGTACATCCGACAAAGTCTTTGAAAAATGTTTTCATTGGTGAGGAATTCTAGGTTGACAGGTCTCTCCTTTCATCAGTATTTTAAAAATCTTGCCCCCCTCTCTCTCAGCTTACATTGTTCCCAGTGAGAAATCTGCTGTTATTCTTTCATTTGTTCCTTGCACTTTGTGTCCTTTTTCTCTGTCTGCTTTTAAGATTTATAATTTATCACTGATTTTAAGTAATTTTATGATATGACTTGATAATTTTCTTTGTTTCTTGTGCTTGCGGTTTGTTGAGTTTCTTGGATCTATGAGTTTACAGTTTTTAACAAATTGGAAAATTATTAACTGCAGTTTCTTAAAGTATTTTTCTGTCCCTACCACCTTTCCAGGGTTCCAATTACGACCTTAATAGGTTGAGTTCGGACCATGGTTCTATTCACTTTTTCTGCCATTTTTTTTTCCTGTGCTTCATTTTGGATAATTTCTACTGCTATACATTCAAGTTCACAAATGCAGTAACTAACTCAATTAGACACTGATATCATTAGTTAATTGCTGTTCAAGCGCAGTGTCCTGTGCAGCGAGTAATGTGCCACTGTCCCACCCAGCTCGTTTTTACCCCAGACACTGTGATTTCCACCCCTAGACGTCTGACTTGGGCCTTGTTCATTCTGCATGTCCCTACTTAGCATGCTCAAGGCTTTTTCTAGCTTCTTGAAGACAAAAAATATGGTTATAATAACTATTTTAATATCCATGTCTACCAATTATATCACATATAATTTCTGGGTCAATTTTTATTTATTTTTTTCCTCATTTGGGGCCATGATGCCTGCTTCTTCATACGGATGGTAATTTTTTATTGCATACCAGATATTGTACTTTTAGTTTGTTGGATGTTGTGTACATTTGTATTCCTATAAATATTTTTGCTCTTTGGTGAGCTACTTGGAAACAGTTTGATTTTTTAGTTCTTGATTTTAAGATTTGTCAGGCAGCCACAGTAGCAGAGCTCCTTCTGGGGTGGATTTTGCCCAACTACCGAAGTGCAAACTACCAGCACTGCACCTGGTGCCCCATGCATGGTGTGTTCCTCTCCGGCTGGTGAGGACAGGCGCTGTTGGCCACCTCTGTGCGCTCTGGGATCGTTTTGCCTTTCCTTTCAGGGTTTCTCTGTTCTCAGGAGATTCCTCACACGTGTGCACTGAGTATCAGCTACAGACTCAGGGTGGGGGTGCCCCAGAAGTCTCCGGAGCTTTCTCTCTGCACAGCTCTCCTCTCCAGCCGTCTGCCTGGTGGCCTCTGGCAGCGCTGATGTCCCCAGGTTCCCAGCTCTGTCTCCTCAGCCCAGGGACTCCCAGGGCTCCGCCAGGGCCACCCCTCCCCTCACCACTGCCGGAAGCTCCTTCTGGGCGATGGTCTGGGCACCTGCAGGGCTCTCCTTGTGCATGTTGTACTCTTGGGATCACCGACGTTTGTTGCCAGAGACAAATGTCTTGAAATCTGACCTGCAGTGTATGTTGTCCAGTTTTGCATGGTTTGCGGACGAAGGTTAAATACGGTTAAATAATCGCTCTGTCTCAATTAGATGCAGAAGTGTCCGAAGTCTCTTCTGCACCTCAGCCTTTCCTCGGTGACAGCATCTGGCACATGGCCATGAGAACATAAGACATGAAAGTATCGTGATGTTTGTCAGCGTGAAACCACATGGACGTGTTTAACATGTTTAATGGCTGGATTTTAGCATTCATCCCAAACTCTTTTGGGTAAACTTTTACCTCCGAGAGGGGGACCATTGGTTCAGGGGCGAGCATATTCCTGCTGACCTGGTTTCAGACATGGGCTCCTGTGAGCCGGGTCATCGTGTGCCGCTCGTCAAAGAGCAGGGGCTCTGTGGTCCTGGGTGCAGTTGGCGGGGGCTCTGTCGCGCTGCCCCTCCAGGGCCGGGAATCATGTTCATCTGACTTATTGCTCTCCTGGTCGGAAGCAGCAGAGACCCAGACAAAACTGAAATCCGTTGCTAAGCCCTGCAAACACCTAGCGACGCCTCTCGGGCTCCCACACCGGGTCCTGCCTGCGAGGCCCCGTGATCTGGCAGCCCCAGCCCTGTGACCCTGCAGCGACCCTCGCTCTGCACAGAAGCACAAAACCAACTGGACACCACGGAGCGAGGGCGGCGGCTCCCCCAGCCTGGAGACCCCCACGCAGCTCAGGTGCTTTCACTCATGACGTACATACAAATTCCTTACACGTTTAAGATTATATATTAATTTTTTACAAATTTAATATGTTTCATGTAAGTGTACATATATGAAGTACACATAACTGTGTTTACACCTATTTATATTTACAACTATATTTTATGTATGTATACATTCCTATATATAATTTGACACCAAAATAATTACAGAAAAACAGCTCCATGTGACAGAGTGACAAGGGAAGAAGACAAGCTTGTGTTAACACCCAGGCCACCTCCAGAGGGGACGCCAGGCCAGGTTTGCCAGCGTGGCCGGCGTCACCAGGGCAAAGCCACACGCCCAGGCCCCTCCCTCAGTCACCTACTCACTGAGCACAGACGCTCCATGTGGCCACGATTGATCCTCAAGAGCCCTCTAGCAGGCAGGCGTTGTCATAATCATTTCTGCTCTGCAGATGAGGACACCGAGTCCCTGAGAGCTGGGGTCCCTTGTCCAGTCCCGGAGCCGGTGAGTGACGGAGCCTGGACGTCCAGCCCCAGAACCCGACCCCTGCGCCCTTTCTGCCACTTGTTCCCTGAGTGAACTCCATCAGGATCGGTGTCCTCGTCTGCAAAACGGGAAGATACAGCCTCGGGCTGCCCTAACAGGCACCAAATGCCACCCTCCTGTGGGACGAGGGACTGGGAACACGGTGTCCCGTCTTTAGATGCAAAGTCCACGGGAAGACACCAAGAAGCAGAGAAAGGAGAGTTTCCACCGTCCCCGGGGGAGGAAATACTCCTACTCCTGCGCTCTGTGGAATCGGGCGCTGTTTGCTGACCGAGCCATTTGGGATTGTCAAGGGCTCGTGTGATCGGTGAATTTTACATAAAAATCTGTCGGGTGGGTAAGTTTTGAGAATCGTATTCAAGAAATAGAGGCTGGGTGGCAGTGCGTGAACAGCCTTTGGTTCGGCTCAGTGAACACCTATCCCCGGGCTGTGTTGTGGGAAACAAAACAGACGGGGCCATCGCCCCATCTAGACAGTATTCTAGAAAGTTCCTTCCTGATGGAGGTTTTAAATTTTAATGTTGTGGTTTCAGAGACATTTGCATAACTAAAGCAGAGTTCATGATTTCTCACCAAGGGACGTGTTCTTGAAGAAAATGTGTACAAATCATGTTTATTAATCTAGGGAAGGATTTAAAAGCAAATAGAACTACTTCACCATCCCAGCACCAAAACAGAAAACACGTTTGCTGTTGTTTGTCATTCCAGGATCGAGCGCAGGTGTGAGTGTAAAGAGATCATTCTAACACACGCGGCAGCTTTGTTACAAGTGCAGGTCATGTGTACAAACTGTGTTCCTTGTGTCCCGCGTTGGCCAAGCTACCACGGCAACAGCACCGCGCAGAACACAGTCTCGGACGCCAGCGGCGCACACGGCGTTGCTCCCGCGCGCAGCCGTGCAGGTCCGTGTGCGAGGACGGCCCCGCCGGGCAGCTCCGCTCACACCTGGGCTCACGTTGGCGCCACACGTTTCCGTGCCGGGGCCCAGACTCACCGGGCTTTCTCACCTCCCGGCAGGTCACCGGAGAACGGGCCAGGCCACACCACGCCGGCACAGTTAAGGAGTCTTCCTGAGTCGCATCTGCTCACCTCCATTAGCCAAAGCAAGTGGCACGACCGAGCCCAACATCCCTGGGCAGGGACAGGCCCTCGTGGCTGCCACACGGCGGGAGGAGGGTGGGACACTAACCCACCCTCTGTGGGTCTGACAACCTATAGAGACTGTCCTTCCAGGGCAACGAAAACATAGGTCATCTTTCTTAGTGGCTACAAGTACCGATGTTACTGATACATAGTAATTTGTTTAATTCACCCTTTGCGCCCAGGCCTTTAGGTTGCTTTTAATGCTTTGAAGTCACGGTCAGCAGCGCCGTGTGAGCGCCCTGTGCCAGGTCATTCTGCACAACGTGGGAGAAGGCTGAGCAGGAGCTTCTTCCTCTGCAGGAGCTGAGTGCACGGGGTCTGCAGGCCTGCGGGGTCTCTGACAAGCTCTCGGGGACAGAGCAGGAGCTGTCCTTCCTGGTCCTGGCCTCCCGCCCCCTGCCCACTGCACAGAGCCACCTGAGACCTGCCGGGCGAGGACAGCGCTGGTCTCTCGCACTGGTTGGGAATTCTCTGCCACCGCCCAGCCGAGCGACTTTGTTTCCTCAGGGGAAGCAAACTATCCCTGCCCCCTTCTGCGGGATTCCGGCAAAGACCAAAGGGACCGGGGGTGGTGAAATTCCTGGGAGGAAGACTGGGATTGCTCCAAGCAGAACCTGGGTGTGCCCTGACGCTCCATGTGTGCTCACCTCCAGCAGGGGCACAAAAAGCAAGGCCAAAAAGAACCTAGAAGTGTCCTAAATGCTGGGCCTAGATGCCGTGGTCCAGTCCCACAATCATTATTGCTTTTCTCTTTCCTGACCTGGAACAAAATGCGTCTCAGTGTCCGGATGCTCTTACAAGGAAGATGGGAGGCAATGGCTGCACCTGTCCTGTCTGCACACAGGCGTCCTCAGGTGAACAAAGGGTGTTTGAGGACTGTATTTTGTTATTAAGGAAGAATTCGTGATATGTAGAAGATGCATCAATTTTTATAAAATAGAAATAAATATAAAATACAAAAACATGTTTAAATATTTTAAGTTGAATACAGACAGCCATATAGCTAAACGTCCCACGTGAGCAGAATTGCGTGTGTGTGTGTGTGTGTGTGTGTGTGTGTGTGTGAAGGGCTGCACACACACCTCCGTGTTCAGACGCGGGGACCGTGGCCTTGGCAAAGCAGCCGTGGGAAGACTGCCGCTGGGAGGGCCCTGAGCACACGGGAGGTCACACGCTCACCACGGTGGCCTTTCCCTGGGCTGTGGTGGGATAGGAAGCTCACTTCCCTCTTCCGATCAACCATCTTCTCTGTTTGTTTACAAGGTGTGTATTTCATACTATATTTAGCTACCGTTACAACAACTCTACTTGGAAGTTTGTTTGGAAAAAAAAAATCAAAGGACATTCGTTATGCATGAGCTTAGAAAGATTCAGCACACTCCTAAAATCAATAAAATACACCTCTTCTTTCCATCTTATGAATTCTGCCAGCAATTCCTCCTCTACAGAAAAATCAGAAGCCCAAGGTGTAGCGGAAGAGGTTGAGTTCCTTGTTTCACCTGGAGTCCACAGCCAGCGGCCGCCCTCTGTGGCCTGGCGGTGGCCGGGATCTGAAAGTGGTCCTGTCCCAGGTGAGCCCTGACACCTCTGGCAGGACGTTGCCGGGCAAACACAGTGAGGGTGGTGGAGAGGGCGTTTTCCTACGTGCCCCTGCTGGTGAGAAGGAACCTTTATTTTAACTCGGCTATTTTTCCATCTGCCCCGATTACCTGTCCGTACAGCCCCTACCTTACAGGACATTACTTTTAGGTGGGTTTTCCCTTGGATCCATTTGGCATTTTGTTGTCACTAAAATAGCATAAAGTAACGAATGTGCTCCCAACCTTTGTAGGCCGGTGGTTCAGTCCTCAAAACCGTATTGCCGTGACCCTGGTGTGGTTGGACCCCGGCGGTTAGTGCGCAAACACCTCTTCAATTCACCGATTCTCAAAGGAGCTGTGTCCTCGCGGTGGCTGCCAGGCAGGACGGGACCTTGGCGGGTGTCCAGGGGGCGGCCCAGATGGCGGCTGGTGAAGTCCCAGGGTGCCTAAGGTCCCAGACTGGCTATTCTAGCCGTCCCCCAACCTCCTTCTCCTTCTTCTTTAAATGGGGACAAGCCCACGCTCTTCTTTTTGTCCTGGCTTAGTCTCAGGGCTGCTGGCTCTGCAGAGCCCAGACCCGGCCCTCCAGCCTGGGAGCTGCCTGCTGGGAGGACCCTCGTCCCACTAGCACAAGAGGACAAACAGTGGCTGGGGGGGACGTGACTTTGATCACAGCCAGGACCAACCTGAGGCTCCCTCTCCTTCCAGAGGAGACTCCCGGGATGTCCCTCGAGGGGACAAATGACTGCCTCTTACTGTTCTGTTACAAATACTAAATATATTGGAATTCCTAAGTGAATATCAATGTCAGTCATCCATATTAGAAATCAGAGGGGATTTTAATTCCCTTGTACCGTTTGTGAAGACCTGCGGTGCTGACCAGCGTGGACGGGCCTGAGCTTCCCAACCGTGTGGCGGTGACGGGTCTCAGGTCACGTCCCTGACCCTGGGGGGGCTGACAGGGGCAAACTTTTCCTCCAGGTGTGTTTTCTCACGTATCCTGTGGGAACATTTGGCTACTTTCCACTTTGTAATTGTTTTTCCTTATTGACACTTAAACTAATTCACCTTACAAGTGTGAAATATTCTACTTTCAAGTAAGTCCCTGTTGATTTAGACAGTCACATTGAGTTTCTTCCACTGGCCATATCGATCTTTCATTATTTGTCTATCTTAGAAGTTCCCCTAATGTCTTTGTGGCTAATAAAGGGCTTCCTGATCACCCTTAATTAGCTTTATTACTCGTCATTGAAAATTTAAGATTATTATTTAAATGTTGTTTTATGTCAGGATTAATTCAAGGAAAAGATCGATAAATCACACCCTGGAGGCCCTCGGAAGAATGAGAAACAAGAAGGCATCCGGGCACCTGTGGGCTGTCCCTCCAGGGCCCTGAGACCCCCTGGAGCCCCCGCTCCTCCTGCCCCTCCGTGAGCTCTGGGCTCAGGGGGTGCAAAGCCCAGCCAAGCGGCTCCCAGGTCGAGGCCTGCATCCGGTAACTTCCAAGAAGGCTGCGACAAGGGCTGAACAACTGCCTGGGCCAGCGGCTGTGAGGGAGGCAGCAACCCCGTCACTGTTGCCCGGAAACAGAGGCACGGGTGGGGGAAGGGGACAGGGCTTCCCGGTCCCTCTGAGCCCAGAGCCGGACAGTCACCCCCTTGAGCCGCAGAGCCAGCCCCTCATTGTCTCCCCCAGGCAGTGCTGCTTCCCCAGGGGCCCCTCCTCCCCCCTCCACCATCCCTGCCCCTCCCCCCAGGCCGGCAGAGACCACCGGGCTTCTGGTGCCCACCTCAGACGCACGGAGCCCCCAGCCAGGCCCACCGTGCAGCTCCTCACGCTGAGCCTGATGGCTGGAAGATCCGGCCCAGGGGCCCCTCCCAGCACCCCTCCAGGGGCGAGCTCCCTCTGGGCCAGCGGGGCACTCAGGGCGGGATGGTGGAAGGTCGGCAAGGCGCCATCAGGCTGCTAAGCTGACGTATGTTCTGGAAACCTCAGTTCCTTGACACTGCCAGGGACCCCAAAGGCTCCTCCTCAGTGCTCAGACAGGACCCTGCTCCTCCCTCCTGGCCCAGACACTTGGGATTTTGTTTCTTGATTTGCAGAATCACCCGCTGGGGACGCCCCAAGATCTTTCTGGGCAGGAAACACGCGCGCATCACCTGTAAAGATTGGCTTCGGAGAAAAGATCAACCAACACTCGTATGAATGAATGCATGAATGAATGAACGAACTACGTTGGGAGGAGCAACTTGCCAGTCCTGTGACTAACAGCCTGCTGTCACCAAGCTGACGCCCCTGCCAGCCCCGGGCAAAGGAGGCTTCTCTGGTCTGAGGCCGGCGGGCTTCAGTCAAGAGCAAAGCTCAGACCTGGCCTCACCTCCTTTTTGTTTATAGACATTTGCATTTTGATCACTTAAGACTCAAGGAGACAGGAAAGAGAGCACTCCAAGGCCCTGCATCTCCTAATTCATTTGCATGGGCAAATCTGCATATAAATGGCAAAGCTGCCGAGGGCTCTCTCCCCCGACATCCTGAGAGTCTCCTTCCCATCTCTGTCGCTGCGGATACCAATTTGCACTCGGCTGTTACCAGATTAGACCCAGTAATGAGCCGCCAGCTGCCACCGCAGGGAGGGCCCAGACTGCCTGTGTGCTCCGGGGCCGGACCCCGCTGGTGGGGGGAGGACGGCAGGCAGCACCCCGGTGTGGCGGTAGGTGCGCTGGGACGCGCCCCTGGGCACGTGCCGGGTGCCAGGCAGGCGGCTGGGGTGTCTCCCAGGCAACACGTGGGTCCCCACGCATCAGGGGCTCTTTCCAGATGAGGCTCTGAATTTGCAACTTAGCAGAAGGCCGGTTCTCTGCCGTTTTATGGGGTACTTATCACATTTTCACAGACAACATAAGCATAATTTTAAGTATCAAACATCTTTAATGTCTTTATTCCTCAGGAAGTGACAGTAAAGGCTCCTCTATTAATGGGCCGTTTACTGTAAGGAGGAGATAAAGCGTCCATTCTTCCCAGGTTGTCCGGTGGTGCGGTCTGCGGCCTGAGCAGGTGCCTCAGTCTCGGCCCGGTTCTTCCTTTGGGGCCAATTTAGAGCCGAGGCACCTCCAGCGAGCTCCTCAAACTGAGCTTAATTCAAATTCCAGCTTTAAAAACAAGGTCCGTTTCTCACTGTTTCCTGATTGTCGTGTGTGCTCTTTGTGTTTCCAAATCCTGAAAGCCGCCTTGGCAAAGCCTCGCTGAGAAGGAGGTTTCGTGGTGACCGGGTTCTGGAAGGACCCACCAGAGTGGCCTGGAACAGAGTACCCGGAAATCGCCCACAGACAGGGGCGGAGGGAGGGGAACTAAGTTTCCTGGTCGAAGCTGTTCCAGGTGTCAGTGGAGCTTCCCGGCTCCCAGGACACCTCCTTCCCCTCTGAAAGGCCTCCCACTGCCAGCAGGTAAACTGTCTGTTTATTGGCAAAACATCTATTACGTGGATGTAGCGTATTTTAATTTAGATGTTGCTTCTAAAAAATAAATCCACAAAGAACCAAAACTCTGTAAAATAATTTAAAGAGGTTTATTCTGAGCTGCATATGTGTGACCACGGCCCAGAGAGTGGTCCCGCCGTGGGTGGGCTACGGTTTGGTTTTGTACATTTCGGGGACACAGGAATTGCACATACTGGTTTGGCCCAAAGAGGCAGGATGTCTCCAAGCAGGCATTACAGGTTACAGGTGGGTTTAAAGATTCTTTGATTTGTGATTGGTTAAAGAAATGAAGCTTTGTCTAAAGGCTGGGAATGTTTTAAGTTAAGGAAGTCTGCTAACCAGAGACAAGCCAGCAGACACACCCAGACCCATATGATCTGTTAAGTAAACGGATGACCTGCAGCTGTGGGTCAAGCTCTGTCTTGCACGGCCTTAGCCTGTCATGAGTCACAGAGGATTTCTCCAAGAAGGGAGGGGGATAACAAGGCTGTCTGACCTCCCTTGTGACCAGCATCTCAGCTTCAAGGTACCTCTAGGGTCTCGTTGGCCAAGAGGGGTCCATTTAGTCAGCTGGGGGCTTAAGCTTTTATTTTAGTTCACAGCACAGATCTCATTCCAAAGGATATGCTAAAAGAATAGACTCAGAAATTCAAACTACCTTCCACTTGTGATAGCGGATGAAAAGGAAAAGTATGGCTCTAGTAGCTGGTGTCTTCAGAGATAGAGGCCATTGCCAGAGCCATGGTTCGTCCAGATAACTTGGGGTTCCTCACCACCTCCTTGCATTCACTGGCTCCAACAGAGGCTGAGTTGTTA
>JAQIFY010001308.1:0-14285 GCA_028533085.1 Varecia variegata | reverse complement strand
TTCCATATACATGAGCATTTTCTCTGTACATCACCCTATATGTGGGGATATAGAGACAGATAAGATGCAGTCATTGCCCTGGAGTGTCTGATACTCAGCTAGCAGATGGATTGTAAGTTCCATGAGGTTAGAGACCTGGCACACAGTAGGAGGTCGATAAATATCATGGGAAATAAATATCAATGTGAAAGGCATTCTACTGTGTGCCAGACACTAATATAGGTGCCAAAAGAGGGCAGTAAACCAAAAACAAAAATACTTGCCCTGTTAGAATATACATTCTAGTGAAAATAAAGTAGAATAGCAAGATAGGGAGTCGTGGGTGGGGCTAAACAGGGTGGTCAAAACAGACCTCACCAAGTTGCCACATGAACAAAGAATTAACAATACAATTTGAAAGGTAGGTCCCAAGAAGGATCGGGCTTTTTTGTGAACAATGGTAAACCAACAAAAGTGATGCTTTGGGGGTCAGAGAGATCGAAAATGCAGTGGAAATGTGTAAATTCAAGCAGAACAATTTTGCTAGAACCAAGATCATGAAAGGATTTCAAGATAACTGACCTTGCATCCTTGAGTGCTGTGGGCAGATAGTATTGTGGGGAAAGAAAGAGGTCTGTGTTGCCTGTCACTGTCTCCCTCTCGTCGGGCTAAGCAGATGTGACTCACGTGACTTGCTCATGTTGGACTGACATTAGATGCCATCCCTAACCTGGTCCCCAGTGTCTGATCCTAGGCCAGCCACAGGGACTCTCCCTGTGCCCTGGGAGATGACCAATTAGTATCTGATGGAGGGCAAAGAGGCCCCTTCCCTGGCATCGTAGGAGCTACAGTGATGGCCACAGAGGTCCTACCCAGGAGAGAAGTCCAGTACTTTTAGCGAGATCGGTGCAAAGCTAAGAAGACTAGCATGAGACCTTGTGACCCTCATTCTCGTGCACTATCTTATTTCTCTTCTGCATATTTTCTCTGCCATACCCTGCCTAATATCTTGTCTATTTCAACTTCTCTAATTATCTTATCATCTAATTTCCCCAAATGTACACCCATTCTCCCTAAATAGACTTTATGATACTTGCAGCAAAGACCTTTGTTCAAGGGGTTCCCTCTTCCTGGAGCACTTACCAGCCTTTATTTTGGAAAAAAATAAACAAAAGCAAATTTTATCATCTATTAAGACTCACTCCAAGTCACCTACTCTAAAAAGCCTCCAAAGCAGGACTATATACCCTTAGATTTATTTAATTTTGTAAAGCCATGTTCAATGTGGACCAAATTATGAGGGTTACCTGCTTATCTGTGTGTCTGACAACGTACCTGACTCCCCCATGTCAGAATCGACATGGCTCTAGGTGGCCACGGATCTTATTCAGCCCATAGAAATCTTCCATTTGGCCTTCATAAGGTTAAAAGAAGAGTTTTATTCCATTGTAAGTATTGAAAAAATGTGATTTTTTAATATAAAACTCTAGATTTCTCTGTTCTCTTGAAAAAAGCAGAAAATCTAGCAACATTTGGCCTATATACCCACCATATGTTTCCAGTCTGGTACTGCAGGCATTCAAGTTTATAACCCTGCATAAATAAGTATATATTTTATATCATTATTTATTTATTATTTATGCATTAAGGGAACAAGTAGATTGTTAAAATGGGCTTTGTTTTTCCCAGAGAATTCCCCAGAGTCATTGATTTTCCAATACTGTATATCTCTGAGTCCAGGAAATTCTGAGAGCAAGAAGGAGAAAGTTTCAAAAAAAAAAAAAATTTCCAGCTTCTTTCAGCCTTCCATCTAGAAACCTCAGACACTTTGTGGCAATTGCTCTGACATTTTTTGGGAAAAGCTCTTTACTTCCTTTCTTTTAGAAAGCTAGTCCAAATCAAAGAATGTGCTAATATATCCCCAAATAGGGGAACTGAGGCCAGATGGTAGGGTTCTAGGCTCAGCTCTTCTGCCAAATTTCCCAGGAGTGGCTGGGCAAGTCCGTTAACCTTCTTACCTCAGTTGGAAAAATGAAACCTTAACTAGGGGTCTGAATTTTATCCTAAGTGTGACAAGAAGCTGTTGAAAGTTTCAAGCACAGAAGGTACATTAATTAGCAGGTTTAGGTTTTAAGTGATGTTTCTGGCTGCTGTATGAAGAATGGATTGTGTGGGTTGTGTTGGACACAGTGGAAGGAGAGAGACCGGTTTGGAGTTAGCTGAAGTCACCCAGGCAAGAGCTGGCAGTGGTGTATTTGTTATTATACCCATTGCTGCTGTCACTGATTGATACAGACTTAGTGGCTTAAAACAAGGCAAATTTATTATCTTGCAATTCCAGAGGTCAGAAGTCTAATACAGATCTTATTGGCTAAAATCAAGGTATGACCTAGGCTGCATTTGTCCTAGAGGCTCTAGGGAAAAATCCATTCCATCCCCTTCCCAGCTTCCAGAGTCTGCCGACATTCCTTGGCTCGCGGCCCCTTCCTCCATTTTCAAATCCAGCAGTGCGGTCTCTTTGTATCTCTCTGTGCCTCTGACCCTCCTGCCTCCCTCTTATAAGGACACGTGTGACTACACTGAGCCCACGTGGATAATCCAGGATAATCTCCCCATCTCAAGATCTTTGTAACTTAATCAGACCTGCAAAGATCCTTATCCCCACAGGGTAATACATTTATAGGTTCCTGGGCATAGATATCTTTGGGAGGTGATTAGTCTTTCCACCTAGTCTGTGGGTGGAAACAATGAAATGGAAAGGATAGATTTTGTACTTATTTTAGAGGCATATTTTTGTATATATTTTAGAGGTGTATCTTCCATGTGCTGCAGATTCCAGGCACTTTTCCAGAGTGTATCTTCCAGAAATTCTAAGCATTTCTTACATTATAGTCCCCCAATGGCAAATAATCCTCTTTGAAAAGTGATAGGAGGCTGAGGCAGAAGGATTGCTTGAAGTCGGGAGTTCAAGACCAGCCTGACCAAGAGTGAGACCCTGCCTCTACTAAAAATTGAAAAATTAGCTACACATCATGGCATGTGCCTATAACCCCAGCTACTCAGGAGGCTGAGACAGGAAGTTTGCTTGAGCCCAGGAGTTTGAGGTTGCAGTGAGCTACAATGACACCACTGCACTCCAGCAAAACAAAACAAAAAAGAGCAGTCACTCAGTGAGAAGTAAACAAGGGAAAAGTGCAATTGTGTGTGTTTGTGTGTGCGTGTACATTTGGATTTTCATCCTGGTTCTGCCACTAATTATCTGAATGTTCTTGGACAAGTCATTCATCCTCTCGGAGCATCAGCCTTCTGGCCTCTCAAATGGTGCTAACAATGTCATTCCTATTTTATTCGTGGGGTTGTCTACAGATGAGGTGGGATTGTGCACAGAGAAGAACTTAGTATACATCACAGGACTAGATGAAGGTAAGAATTAGTGAAGAATTTTCTCTGAATTTCAACTTTAAATCACCTGTTTTCTGCTCCATCCGGCTACCTTGTCCTGGTTTCTCCCGTCAGAAGGATTCGATTCATGCAGGTTTACTATTGCTGTCAGCTGGGAGGGTGACAGGGCCATGAGATCAAACAGCCTGGGAGCTTAGGTGGATTATTTAGTTTCATAAGGAAAATTATCAAAAGACTCAGAAGATCTCCCAAGTTTACCACATCGCAGTCCAGGGTGCCCCGTGTGCCACCAAGCTAGATGTCCTCTCATTGGCTAATGCTAACGGGGCACCTGCTCTGTGTGCCAGGCCCTGCGCTAAGTGCCTGATAGGTATTACTGTCTCATGTCCTTTTCACACCAACACCATGGGCTGCCCTGCTGTGATTCCCAATCACAGAGGACACCAATCCTTGGAGAGTTTTAGCCACTTGCCTGAAATAATATTACTAGCACGTGATAGAGAAGATAAGTCTGTGATTCTATAGCCCTTGCTTATAATCACTCTGCCATACTCCTCCACCAGCCAGCTGTGTCTTAGAGATGAGTGTAAGAATGTACATATTTTTAAACTAGCTATTGCCATGATTAACATTTAAAAAAATATTAAAGTCTTATTGCAACCATTTTTAATGAATAAAAATAAGCCCATGCCTGTGTACAACACTCCTATTGCCATTATTGAATTTGATCTCTAGATGAGGATTTTACCCCTGTTTTATAGATGTAGAAACTGAGGCTCAGAAGTTTTGAACAACTTCCCCAAGACTATATACCTTGTAAAGAAATTTTGGATCTCAAGAGCAGGTCTTCCAAGCTCCTTTTAGTTTTGTAAGAAACATTAAGATGACCTAAGTCAATTTCCTTATTGAGACCTAGATGGGAAGGCACCAGCCCAGGGACACACAATGAACCAGTACGGTGGCTAAGAGGAGAGTCAGGCATCAGTCAAGCTTGTGCTCAAATCCCAGCTTTCCATTTACTTGCTGCGTGTCCTTGTGAGGCTTTCTTGAATTTCTTTATTAAAGAGTACAGTTTGCTCATCTGCCAGATGAGGACAATAACACCACCCAAGGATTTCTGTGAAGGTTTAACTCCAGATTAAAAGTGCCTATTATGTATTAATAATAAATGTTGGCTCTGGGTGATGCAACTGAACCTGGAGTTCAGGACTCCAGTCTCCCCGCCTCAAGTGTATTCCACCAAGACTCCCAGGTCTCTTTGCAATTTTTGGCAGTATTTGCATACATAATGACATAATGCAATGGACAGAGTGCTCAGGGCTAAGCAGTGTGATTTCCGAAGCAGACTAAACATACCAACTATATTCTCTTAGAGCTTCAATCGCCTCAGCCAACCTCTTCTTTTTTTATTTTTTATTTCAAAATATTAAGGGGGTACAGATGTTTTTGATATGTGGCTTGAGTCAGGACTATAAATGTGGCCGTACCTGAATAGTGTCCATTGCACCTGTTAGGTGGGGTTTTTCCCTTCCCTTCTCCCCTCTCCCCCAACTTGATTTCCAATGATTTTACTTCCCTCTCTGCACTTATGTGACCATCAGTGAGTTCCAATTTATTAGACAGTACATGTGGTGTTTGTTTTTTCCATTCTTGAGATACTTTGCTTAGGATAATGGTCTCCAGTTCCTTCCAAATTGCTGCAAAAGGCATTAATTCATCCTGTTTATGGCTGAGTAGTACTCCACGGTATACATATACCACATGTTGCTAATCCACTCATGAATTGATGGGCACTTGGGTTGATTCCACATCTCTGCAATTGTGAACTGTGCTGCAATAAACACTCAAGTGTAGCTGTCTTTTTGATAAAATGACTTCTTTTCCTTTGGGCAGATCCCCAGTGGCAGTATTCCTAGATCAAATGGTAGGTCTACTTTTAGTTCTTTGAGAAATCTCCATACTGTTTTCCATAGGAGTTGTACTAATTTGCAGGCCCCCCCAACAGTGTATATGTGTTCCTTTCTCTCTGCATCCACACCAGCAATCTCTTCTTATCTTAACAGATAGGGCAAGGGCCACCCTTTGTAAGCCCGAGTCTAATGATACCATCACTCAAGTTAGGGTATATTTTGTAGTTACAAGTTTTATAAGGCTGAAAGAAATCGGTTGCTTTTGGTGTGTCTGTGATACAAAGAAATGTTAATGTCTTTTTTTATTAAAGTTTTCAGAACAAAAGCCTCATGTTTGAATGTGTTATTATTTATATTAAGCTCTCTAAACTACCCAGCAGTTCTTGGTTCATTTACGAAATCTTAAACTTAAGACATAAACTTCCTGACAACATGGGGCCCCGTAAAGGTGATATATGCTCTGACAACAGAGAAATAAGGCCAGCTGAGTGTTCTAACCACAGGATGGTAAAAGTCATGGTCAGGTTAGAAGAATCAATTAGAGTGAGGACGAGGCTGTGTAAATTTCAGGACTCAAATGGCAAAATATGAAGACAGGCCTGAATTTAAAACCGTGCCTGATGTGATTGTATTTCATTTCCTGATTGGCAAGACAACTCTAAATGGGGTATTAAATTGGGTTTAAAAAAAAAGCAGTTTTCTTCCTTTTAAAAACAATACAAAGGAAGAAAAAAATAGATCCAGGATAAGGTAACAACAAATTTGAGGATTTATATGGGTATTTGAGAAAAGACAGAAAGCCTGGGGAAAAAAATGTATTTGAAGTCAGAATTTTGAAAGGGGAGACTTTACGTCTCCAACTGCATCAGCTGAAACGGCTGTATTTATAGCAGACGTGTGACTGCCTGGCTGGGTCCCGGCCCCAACCTGGTGCAGCCAGCTCTCTGACACTCCGCGAGTCTGAGCTGTGCGTTACATCAGCTGCAGATCTGATGTTTATAAGCAAACAACAGCTTTGCGATCTTGAAATAGAATCTAAAAGGTTGTCCATGGTTCCCAGCTCGTCTGACGGTGGAGCTCACAGAGGCAGAGGAGCGTGCTGAATGAGGGAGCAGGCTCTGGAATCCCCTACATGAGATCCCAGCTCAGAGACTTCCCAGCTGGGGCAACTGGTACAACTGGCTGAGACTCAGTTTTATCATCTGCAAAATGGGGGGGCACAAAATTGGGCCTCATTTGCAGGGATATTCTAAGGATTACATTATATCAGCTAGTTAAGGCATTTAGCACACATCCTGGTTTATAGTAAGCACCCAAAAAGTGTTGGTTGTTATTGTCATATTATTGTTATTCAATATAAGAAAGAATTGTTGGCTGTAAAGGGAAGGAAAAGTACTGAAATGTTTTCATGTTTTAACTTAACTCCTCACTGACCGTGTCCAACATTCCCTCCATCTCAACTGTATCTTTGGGACTAACATCACCTCTGTCTTGGTCTCATTCCAACTCTTTGAGCATACTTACAGTAATGACTAGAACAAACTAAGAGAAGTATTTGTGCAGTAGCAAGGGCACTGGATTTGAAGACTGAAGACCTGCATTCAAACCTGTTAATGCTACTTAGAAACTATGTGAGGGCATGAGGAAGTCACTGTGCCTCCTCAAGCCTCAGTCTCCTCCTCTGTAGAGTGGGAGAATAAACTGTATTCTACCTAACTTGCAAGCTTGTTGTGGGGGTGAACTAACTCAATAGGATATGAAGGTTCCCTAAAATGGTAATACAATGTCAAGGTGTTGTTGGACAGCATTACAATCCAAGAAACTCATTTGGATTGTATCTCCCATTTAGACATACCCTTAAATAAAAACAGCTCTCAAGATAACTCTAACCTAGCTCTCCCTCTGCAAACTATCCATTCTGTACTTTGCAATTTGGAGAATAGTGAAAAAGGGAGAAAGAAAAAGTAAGACAGCTGCTTCAGAACAGTGACAGAGCTAAGCCAGAATAACAGTGACAACATGCATGCCTGTAGTCTCCATCCCCAGGGCAGGCATCACTGAGCCTAAACATTCTTTCTCACCAAGCCTAGACTGAACTTCAGGATCCTTCTTAACACAATGCTCCAAGGAAGCACCACCATTTACTCTCACAACCTTCCACCACCATCAAATTCAAGACCCCATTTAAAGATGCCAAAAAGGAAATCAAACAGCATAAAATTCTGAACTCTGGAGTCATACTTGGTTTATGATCCCAGCTTAAGCACTCATTAGCTGTAAAATCACTCTAAGCCCCCACTTTCTCGTCTGGACCATGGTAATATACATGTCCACTTTATAGGAAAGCTGTGAATGTTTCAACCAGAAATGCCTGCCAAATTGTAAAAATACAGTCATGGTTAGCTACAATTATTATCATTAATAACTGCTTTCCCTTCTTTGATGTCCTCTGTAAATTTAACATCTCCCTTCTTGCTTCCAAAAACACAAACGAATAAGCAAAAAGCACCCAGAATAGTGTGTGAGAATCACGAGTTTAAAAGACAGGCAGCCGTAGGATTGAACACCATTACTGCTATTACTAAATGTGCAACACTGAGCAAGCTGTTCCACCGCTCTTAGCCTCAGTTTCCTCATTTATAAGAGGGGGAAATGTTTTAGGGACTAGGACAGATTAAATGGGATAATAGATGTAATGTACTTGGCCCACCGTGGGCTCCAGATCAACATGCCAATATTAGTTGGAAAAGAATGAACGAATATGGAGCATAATAGGATCAACTCAAATCCGCTGGAAACATTACAGAGGAAACATTTTCCCGAGAAGGTTAAAATGAAATCAAATGTATGAGGTAGACTAAACTTTTTCACTTTCTCTCTCTCTGTCCTCACGTCAGATTTGTTTCCACAGGATTTCATCTGCATAATGGAATTTGCTGATTGTGAATAGATGGTGCAATGTGCACCAGAGCATTCTCAGGAGGGTAAATGGCTGAAGGTTATTTATATGTCATTTGTAGGACCGTCTTGCCTGATTTCTCAGTGTCTTAGCTCTCCCCCAGTTTCACATTAGTCACCCATACTTTCCCCTTCATTTCAACATGATATGCTCTGTGACTTGAAACTTCTGAAAACTAAAGGGAATGCTATATACTCCATATCTTTTCTTGGAGATCCTCATACCCATTCACTCAATAAGGCACTGATAAGTCCTGCATATATAACACAGTATTGCTCCAGTGTACTTGACCACAGAAACCTTTTTTTCAGGTTATCACCATCTTACCATCCTGCATTTTTACTGTTTGGAAAGTGCTGTTATGTTGAATTTCCCTAAATGACCAATGAAGGGAGAACTAAAATTTGAATATTCACTATGATTGTCAGGCAGTACTGACAGGCAGTGCTGACAGACGACATAAAATTCAGAGTCAATCAGAAAGTGTATTACCTCCTATGGTGGGTTTAATCGTGCCCTCCAAAATGTGGGTTGAAGTCCTAACCCTGGTACCTGTAAATGTGGTCTCAGTTGGAAATAGGATCTTCACAAATGCACTCTAGTTAAGATAAAGTCATACTGGATTAGGGCGGACTGTAACTCCAATGACTGGTGTACTTACCAGGACAGAGAGAAATTTAAAGACACACAGAGCAGACACCAGGCAGAAGGATATGTGAAGGCAGAGACTGGAGTTATGCTGCCATAAACCAAGGTACACCAAGGATTGCCAGCAACCACCAGCAGCTGGAAGGGGCAAGAAAGGATCTGCCCCTAGAGGCTTCAGAGGGATCCTGGCACTGCTGGTAACTTGATTCCAGGCTTTCGGCCTCCAGAACTGTGAGAGAAGAGACTCCCATTGTTGTAAGCCTCCCGTTGGTAGTGCTGTTTAAGGCAGCCCTAGGACACTAACACACTGGGCTGCAAGATTTTTCTCCTACATTCCTGGTTGCTCCTTCTCAGTCTCCTTTCCTGGTTCCTTCTCATCTTCCTCACTATTAAATACTGGAGTACCCCAGGTGGGAGACATTGAATGCATTTTTAACTGTATTGTTGCATCCTTGTCACATAGTGATGGGACCAAGGGCCTTGGCTTCAAGAGCATCTATATGGTGATAAATCCACACGATCAGTTTAAGACATAGTGTGTCCAAAATGAAACCTTTGATCCTATCCAAAAAATTTAAAAGAAAAAGGAAAAGCCTCTGCTCCTCACCTAGCATCCCGCATCTCAGGAATGAACACTGAGTTCCCCCAGTTGCTGAGGTCAAACACCTGGGCGTCACCCCTGAATCCTCTCACTTCCCCAACACCTCCCACCAATCCATTAGCAAATCCCGCTGAAGCTGCCTTTCAACCACATCCAGAATTTCATCACTCTCACTTCTCCATCCCTTCCACACCTGTCGTTGAAATCACTGTCATCTCACTTGCATGAAAGCACCACGGTAGCCTCCACCCTGGATCTCTGTTTCTATTCTCAGCCTTTACTGTCTATTCTTACACTGGAACCAAAGTCATCACATTCAAACACAAATCCAACCATGCCCTTCCCATGTTAAGGACCCCCAAAGGCTTCCCATCCCTCGAGAATAAAGTCCTAAGTCCCCGCCAAGGCCGGCAAGTCCAGTCCCTGGCTGTTGTGCTGACCTCATTTCCTTCCCCTCCTCCTCTCCTTCCTCAGCTCCAGCTGTGTTGGCCTTCTTGACGTCTCCAGTGAGCAAGGAGGTCGCTCCCTGGGGACTTCACATTTGCTGTGGCCTCAGCCTGGAGCACCCCTCTCCCTGATATCCAAATGCGTATCCCCTTGCTTCAATCAAGTCCTTCAAATAGCACCTGCATTACTACTCTGTCGAAAATGCACCTCAACTCCACTCCTGTTCTGCTCCTGCTGCCCTGAGTTACTATTGGACAATGCATGGGTGTGTGTGTGTCTGTGTGTGTGCAAGTGTGTGTGTGCGTGTCCTCCATCAGAGTGTGTACATTAGAAGTGGAGAAGGAGACTTGACCCCACTATCCACTGCTGTGTCCTCAGTCCCAGGACAGTGCCTGGTACATAGTAGGTGCTCAAATATATTTATTTAATAATTAATAATTCATTCTTTGCAGAGGAACTGAGGAGTGGGGTGAACGCAGAAGAAAAATAATATTTTACCACTCTCAATTTGAGCCATAAAAGCTGAAGAAAAACCAAGGCAGCTCTGTGACAATGATTTTCTCACAAACAGAAACAAAGTCTTTTTTGGACTGTAAGAGCTATCTCTCAATTTGTGGAAAAACCACTGTTTCTGAAGTCCCTACCTGTGTATTAATAAGTCCTGTAAATATTCTGTACCTTGTTTTTCATCTGAAAAGTGTGGATAAATTTTTTTAAGTCCATGGGCCAATATTTCTAAATTGGTGTACTAGTATCACATACTTTGAGAAGTTTTTTAAAAATCCATTATTTTTCACAGTCCTTCAAAGAAGGTTTTCAAATGAAACTCTTAAAACAATCTTGTGATAATGACAATTAACCTCAACTGAGAGCTTGCTGTACATCAGGTACTGTTCAGGCGTTCTCTTATTTCAACTTCCAATATTTCTAGGAGGAAGGTGCTATGGTGAACCCCATTTTACAGGGGGAGAAACTGAGGCTCGGGGAGACTAGTAGCTTTCTCAAGGGCTATGACAATCCAGTGGTGAAGTGGGAATTCCAACCCAGGCATGTCAATTTCACAGCCCACTCTCTTGACCACAATGCTCCTTTACATGACAAGGTTGCCCAGCAGATCAAGGTTACATAAAAAATATCGGATATTATTACTTCTATTTTATAGAATAATAAACCTCAGGCTCAGAGAAGGGAAAGGGACCACTCAAGGTCCCAGAGCAAAGTCGGTCATACCCAGGTCTCTAGCCCATATTTCAAGAAGGATCATTTAGTAATAAAATGTACCCAACAATGGAGTAGCACCCACGTAACAGAGGCAGCATAAGGTAAAGACGACATTCAAGCATCAGATGGGGACCAGGGTTATGTGCACATCAGAGATCAGGCCCAAAGAAGGAAATTGACCTGTCTAAGGTCACACAAAAAGTCGCCTCTTGAGCCTGTCTCCGGGGGCCAATATAGGCCAATTTCCCTGAATCACATAGATGTCTCTAAAACATAACATAAGCCATCAGGTTACACACACATAATGCCTAAAACTACTATAAATGGTGGGATAAATTGTCTTGTGTGTGTTTGTATGTATCCATGAGTGTAGTTCAGGAAAGTGAAGGGTTTGTTTTGTGTGGCTTCAATTTTTTTTTCCTTTTGTAATTATTTGGTGGCTATTTTGGTAACATCTTTTGAAGATTAAGTCCAATTAGGAAACAGATGGCACCAAAATATTGTCAAACATACCGAATCAGCAGCAGATCACTGACTTAATTATGTAAATAATTAAAATGTATATTTACACCTGATCGTCCAAACAAGGGTGAAAAGACCTATTTCAGGGCTGGTTATGAGCACTGGCAAAGAGTCAAGTCAAAAGTCAGTCATGTCCAAGTTACAGCTCCAGTGCCTCTCCCACATCCTGTCTTGGAGGGCATTTGGGAGTCAGAATCAAGAACCAAATGACAAGAAAAAAGAATCCTCTGAACATGCCAGGATTGTGAAGCTGAGCTTGGTAAAGGGACCCCCTAGATGGAAACACACGGCTTCCATTTCCCTGGCTCTCTTCCTTCCTCTCCTCTTCCAGGAACGTCTGAAACTCCTTCTTGCCCATGGACTCACACCCCCTATTCCAAATTCACCATCAAATTCACTTACCTTCATAGCCTTACTTTCAGCTACCTCTTCCTCCTTTCCAAAAGAACAACTTATTGTTGTTCATAACAGTTAAGAGAACAGGTTTTGAGGAAAGATCTGTGTTCAAGCCTTGGCTTTTGTCACCCAACAGAATTTTACCATCTGTGAAATGGGGATGTTAATAATAACTCAAAAATGTGTCAAGTGCTTCCTATAAGCCCAGTTTTGTGCCATGTACTTCGCATCCATGCGCTATTTACAGCTCACAGCATCGCTGTGTGATCGTCTCTGCTTTGTAGAGAAGACTGAAGTTGAGGGAAAGCAAGCAACTTGACAGTACTAGTTCAGGTTAGGTTTGCCTGTTTTGTGACACAAAAGCTAAAGCAGCAATGACAAATGCAAGAGCAGCTCATTTCTCTTTTGCAAATCTAGGCAGTTCAGAGCAGTCTCTATGGCTCATGATCATCAGAGGTCTAGCTCTTGCCATTTGCTCCTCCAACACCTTCAACACACAGCTTCCACCTCATAGTCCAACGTAGCACCTTCAGCTTTAGCCATGACATTGTTCACATTATTCACTAACGCTAGGAAGGAGGAAAGGAAAACAAAATGGTGCCCCCTCACACTGAGGAGGAGTCTCAGTTTGCTCCCCATTGGCTAACACTTGGTCACATGCCACACCTGACTTCAAAGCATGCTGGGAAATACAGTCTTTCCTCTGGGTGGGCTTGCATTTGGCTGTGGGAGCCAGCCTCCAAGATGGCTTCCAGCGATCTCCACTTCCTGATGTTTATGGTTTGTGTAGTCCTCTCCTATCTCCATATGACCAATAGGCTACAGTAGAAGAGGCAGTGTGTGGCTTCCAAGAGTAGGCATGAGAGGTATTTATCAGGCCCACAGAGAGAGCTTCAGATGACTACAGTAGCTCCCGTGGGTATGGTAGACCCTGAGCCAGAAACACCCAGACAAGCTGTTCCCAAATTTCTAGTGCACATAAACCATGAAAAATAATTAATTATTGTTGGTGTTTTAAACCCCTAAGTTTTGGGGTGATTCAATACACAATATGTAACGAATTTACCAGCTAACACTCGGGAGTTCTATTATGAAGAAGGAAAGAGAGAACAGATACCAGGAGACAGTTAGCTGTCTCCTGTCCCATTACGCGCACACACACACTTAAAAGTAATGAAGGCAGGATTCAAAACTACACAGTCTGCCTATGTTTTTAACTAACACTTTAGATGCCTGATGTTTTTCTCTGGATCCCCATAGTATATACTGTTCTTAGCAACCAACTTCATCTTAACTTAAATGTAGCCTCGTCCTGTTCTCTGGAATCTTCATGCATGGAAATATTTTTTCCCTTCCCTGTCTTGACGACAAGAGTTCGTGTTTTCTCTGAATCTCTCTTCCTTTCTTCTTTTTTTTTTTCCTTCCTTCCTGCCTGCCTGCTTTCCTTCCCTCCTTCTCTTCCTTCCTCAGTTTTTTGCTAGATGGCTTCTCCATGGGACATCTCACAGTGTGGCAACTTGCTCCATCAGGGCAAATAAGGGAGAGAACAAGAGAGAGGGAGCAGAGCAGGAGAAATATCAAAGTCTTTTGTAACCTAATCTCATGAGGGATATCCTGTCACTTTGACTGTATTCTATTCCTTAGAAGGAAATAACTAAGGCAGCCCACATTCAAAGGGAGCGGTTTACACAATGGCAGGAATGGCAGGAGGTGGGGATAATTGGTGGCCCTTTTAGAAACTGCCCACCTTCTTTCCTCCCTCCCTCTCTCCCTCCCTTCCTTCCTTCCTTCCAACTTGTTAGCTGCTATTTTCCTGCGAGTTCAGATTCATCTATCCATCCATCCCTTCACTCGCTGAGGACCCGCCAGTGTTCACGCAGCACTCAGAGCCTTTACTGGCTCCCTATCGCCTGCCTGGACAGCTTCTCAGTGGGGCATTCAAGACTCTCCACAGTTTCCCTCTATCCTGATTTTCAGCCCCCTCTCCCACTACTTCACCTGTGTTCCAGTTTCTCTGATGACCTTTGTTCCCCACCTAAGCCTGTCACCTTCCTACTTCTGTCCCTTTCTCTGTGACCCTCCTTTCAACTAGAAAGTTCCTTGCTCAAAATCTTCCATCTCCATATGATGTGGAGCTTAAGAGTCCAAGCATTAGAGTCAGCAGCCTCAGGATCTAAACGAAGGTTGTCACTGACCGTTT
>JAQIFY010001307.1:0-14286 GCA_028533085.1 Varecia variegata | reverse complement strand
GGCTAATTTTTTCTATATATATTTTTAGTTGGCCAGATCATTTCTTTCTATTTTTAGTAGAGACGGGGTCTCGCTCTTGCTCAGGCTGGTCTCGAACTCCTGACCTTGAGCGATCCACCCGCCTCGGCCTCCCAGAGTGCTAGGATTACAGGCGTGAGCCACCGCGCCCGGCCATATTTTGATGTATTTATATTCATTTTAAATAGAAAAATTTTATATTTTGGAATTTCCAAAATGATAATCATTTCATTTTTAACATTAAACTTAGTCTGAAAAGTTTAGACCAGTGGTTCTCAATCTGTAGCAAGCCTTGAAATCACGTGGAGGGCTGTTGAACCTTCCATGGCTACCCTGCAGCAGCCCAGAGGTCTGGGGTGGGTCCTGACAATTTGCATTTGTAATGAATTCCTAGGTAGTGGTATTCCAGTTGGTCCCGGGGTCACCCTTTGCAAACCACTGAGCAGATCCTAGGGGAAATGTAGGTGTGCCGGTTCACACAGGCTTTGACGTTTGAAAGATCTGGATTTGAATCCCTCCTCTTCTGCTTGCTAGTTCTTTGACTTCGGGCAATTTCTTAACCTCTGTATTTTCATCTCTAAAGTGGAAATAATGTAGTTATTGTGAATATTAAGTGAGCTCGAATGTACAGAAGCTCATACAACCATGCCTGGCAGATTGCAAGCAGGTTGGCTTGTAATCATAAAAAATCACTTGGTGTATGAAATAAGAAGTAGTATCCCGAATTTTATTACAATTGAGGTAAGGACAGAACATTTTTTATTTATCCTCATTTCCTAGCACTGTGCTGGGGAAAAAAAATACAGGTACTCTGTTGCTATTTAATGAATGGAAGTAAAGTTTGTGGATCCTAGTAATTTTCCAGAAACATTTTTTTAGAGACAGATTATTCATACAGGTGGTGCCTTCCTCTGTCTCCCCAAAAAGGTAGAATTCTTTGATCACAGTATGTTGGACTCTCACAATAATCCTTATTGTCTACATTTTATATAACAGGAGTTTTAAAGTTTGGTCCTGGGAGTTAAATTACAGGAAGTACCTGAAAGTCCTCTTCAGAACACACTCTTGCCTGTAGTGTGACAGCTTTGTATTTGATGACCTTGAATGCAGTTCTTAAGCATCTCTTCCCCCAGCTTGCTGAATGCCTGGTTAATTTTCTCACTGCAGATCTGGGGCAGCCCCCCTCTCTTTGGAGCGATCCTCTGAAAAGTAGAACCCCTCTCTCCATTGCTCTCACAGTCACTCATTTTATTTCCTTTGTAGCGGTTACCACACTCTTATCATCATCTTATTTGTTTATTTTTATTGTTTCCTTAACTAGAATGTAAGCTCTATGAGGGCAAGGACCTGACCTTTGCTCCTGGGTCCCCAACATGGGGCCCACTGCTTGGTGTGCAGGATCCTGCTGGTTCAGTGAAGGAATGTGTGACACGGGCCCCGCCCTCCCTCCCCAATTCAGGTGCTCAGACTTGAGTTAATGTTTAGTTCATGGCACATTACCGTGATTGGTCCCTGCAAAGTCTCCTGCTTTATTTTATTGTTTCATTTCCTTTTGTCATCTGTCCACATTCCTGGTGTCCCTTGCCCCCATGGGACCCTCCCTCCAGCGTGTGCATAATTTCATCAGGCACTGCCACATTGTTATCCCAAGCGGCTGTGCTGGTTGACACTCTGACCAGCTGTTGCTCCCCTCATTCTTGCTGGCACTTGGTATTTTCTGACCTTATAATTTTTTCCAATCTGATGCAACAGATGGAAGAACAGGCACAAAGCGATATGTGACTGTTCTTATTTGCAATTCTCTGATTACTAATGCAGTCAAGTATCCTATCACGTGCTGTGTGTGTTTCCCCTTTGGTGAGTTGGGCATTTATGTATTCTTTGCCTCTTTTTCGATTAGCTTTTCCTCTCTCTTTCCTTTTTTTCTGCCCTAATTTACAGGAGCTTTTTGTTTGTTTGTTTTCGCTTTTGGTATATTCTGGATGTTAATCTCTTGTTGGATTTTATTTTTCTTTCATTTTTTTTTTAGCAACAAGGACAAGGTCTCGTTGTTTTGCCCAGGCCAGTGTGCAGTGGCCGGATCACAGCTCACTGCAGCCTTGAACTCCTGGGCTCAAGTGATCCTCCTGCCTCAGCCTCCTGAACTGCTACGACTACAGGCATGAGCCACCGTGCCCGGCTCCTCTTGTTGGATTTCAAATGGTGAAAATATCTTTTCTTAGTTTTGTTACCTGTCAAAATTTTTCTTCAATATAGAACAGAATCTTAATTTTGTTATGATCCATCCATTTTTTACCTTCTGGGTTTTGTTTAGGAAACATTCTCCATTCCTAGTTAACAAGGATACATTTCTACGTTTTCTTCTATGGCAAACCAACTTTCCCCAGTCTCATTTACTAAATCACCTAGTGTTTGTGAGGCTACCTCTATCGTGTTCAAAGTCCACACACATGCACTCCCACCTACTCCCACCTCCCTATTTTTAGGCTCCCTGCTCTGTTCTGATCAGTTTGCTCCTGTTCTAATTCCACACTGGTTTTTATTTTTATTGCTACCACTTTTTTATATGTATTGTTATCTAGAAGGGTGAGTTCCTCCTGTTTTCTTTTTTAAAAATATTTAAGCTAGTAGTTTTGAACCCTGGCTGTATATTAGAGTTAACTACATAGTTTTTAAAAAACATATGTCCCATTTACCAGAGATGAACTGGATTGTAATCTCTAGGGAGTGGAGTCCAGCAATTATGCTTTTTAAAACCTCCTCTGGTGATCCTCATGTATAGCCAGCGTTGAAACCACTTATTAGTGATATTTATGTTTTTTTCAATGGAGTTAAAATTTTTTTCCATAATGATCTCGTCACCTTTGTTAGATTAATTCCCAGGTATTTCAGCTTTTGTTTCTATTGTGAATCCCAGTTTTTTCTATTGTATTCTCTATTGTATTTTCCCCTGGTGTAGGGTCGTCCTATACACACACACACACATACACATACACACACACCAGTTTATATATATACAGTCATATATCACTTAATGACAGGGATACATTCTGAGCAGTGGGTTGTTAGGCAATTTTGTCCTTGTGCGAACATCACAGAATGTACTTAGACAAACCTAAGTGGTACAGCCTAGTACACACCTAGGCTACATGGCATAGCCTATTGCTTCCAGGCTACACACCTGCACAGCAGGTTACTATACTGAATCCTGTAGGCAGTTGTAACACAGTGGTAAGTATTTGTATATCTAAACATATCTAGACATAGAAAAAGTATAGCAAAAATGCAGTATAAAAGATAAAAAATGGCACACCTATATAGGGCACTGACCATGCATGGAGCTTGCAGGACTGGAAGTTTCTCTCCGTGAGTCAGTGATTGAGTTGTGAGTGAATGTCAAGGCCTAGGACATTACTGTACACTACTGTAGTCTTTCAACACTGTGTACTTAGGCTACACTAAGTCTCTTTGAAAAGTATTTTTCTTTCTTCAATAATAAATTAACCTTAGCTTACTGTAACTTTTTTTGCTTTATGAACTTTTGTTTTTTAACTTTTTCAGTATTTTGTAATAACACTTAGCTTAAAGCACAAGTACATTATATAACTGTGTAAAAATATTTTTTCTTTATATCCTTCTGTGAGCTTTTTTCTGTTTTTAAAATTTTTAATATTTTTCTTTTTGAACTGTTTTTGTTAAAAACTAAGACACAAACGCATTAGTCTCAGCCTGTACTGGGTCAGCATCATCAATATCACTGTCTTTCACCTCCACATCTTGTCCCTCTTGCAAGGTCTTCAGGAGCAGTAACAGGCACGGAGCTGTCATCTCCTGTGATAACAGTGCCTTCTTCTGGAATGTCTCTTGAAGGACCTGCCTGGGGCCGTTTTACAGTTAACTTTTTTTTTTTTAATAAGTGGAAGGATTTTATACACTTCAGAAAAAAAAAAAAGAAGCACCAAAAAACAAACAAACAAAAAGAAAAAATAAGTGGAAGGAGTACACTCTAAATAAGAATAAAAAGTATGGTATAGCAAATACATAAACCAGTAATGTAGTTATGTATTATCAGTATCAAGTGTCATGTACTTTAGGTAATTGTATGTGCTATACTTTTATATGACTGGCAGTGCAGCAGGTTTGTTATGCCAGCATCACCACAAATACATGAGTAATAGTTTGTGCTATGACATTAGGACATATCTGATGTCACCAGGTGGTAGGAATTTTTTTAGCTCCGTTATAATCTTATGGGACCACTGTCACATATGTGGTTTGTCACTGACTGAAATGCTGTTATGTGGAGCATGACAATATTTTTAATATCTTTTGTAGGTAATCTTGCTGAGCTCTTACTGTTTTTAATGGCTACCTTTTCTTTCAGATGTTCTATATAGATAATTATTTCATCTTTAAATAATGGTTATTTGTCTTTTTTTTTGCAGTTCTTACTTTATCTTTTGTATTTCCATGGTTGATATATTTGCCTAGATTTGTGGTAATATGTTGAGGAGTGGTAGGAATGAATAGTGGCCTCTTGATCTTGTTCCCAACTTTAAAGGAAATTCACTTTTAGTTGTCTCCTTTAATTGGGAGATTTTTCTTTTCTTTTTTTAAAAAATTGTTGTGACTTCATGGGCTTGGACAAAGTTGAGAAATGAGCACAGAATCCTCTTGCTGGTTTTGGTGAGGTAACTGTCATAGATGGGATATCACTCTTTACCCTGACAAGTTACAGTTGTATATAGTGAGGTTTTTAAATTAGATATTTGAATTATTGGGCTTTTCTAAGGTCAGGTATGACTCATGACTATTTAGTTGAAAGCCATCATGTGTTTGGGAAAATAAGTGGAAATTATTATGCATCGTAAACTGTGTGAATTAAAAAAATTATTGAAATACAATATATACCTAGAAGAATGCATATATCCTAAGTGTACAGGTTATCAGATTTTCGCAAAAAAATCAGATTTTCGCCAGCACTCAAGTGAGGAAGCAGAACGTTAACAGGACCCCAGAAGTGCACTCATGCGTTTGTGACAGGGTGGAGTCACAGAAGTGGTTTCTGCAGCTTGTATTAATGTAATAAAATCATACAGTATATAGACTTTTTTGTGTCTGACTTTCCCTCAACATTGCATTTGTGAAGTTCATCTCTAAAGTCGTGAGCATTGTGGAATTTATACTTATCTGTACATAATTTTAAGACTTAAAAATGTGGGTGGTTTATCTGAAAAATGTTTGCCTTAGTTCTGTCAACCCATAAGTTAGTTCTCTCTCCTTGGTGGGCCACGGTAGTACATGGCATGTTTCGATAGGAAATAGGAAAGTACTTAAAACGTTGTTTTGTAATTATTTATGTTCGTGTCTTCTTTTAGATTATCAGATACTTATGCAGACATTGCTTTGTTCGTTTTCTGTACTGGGTACCTGGTGTGTTCTCAATAGATGGTAACAATTTTGTAGATGCCTAGCAGTTCTGCAGAATTTACATTCCCTGTGAGGTTGGCTTGTTAACATACCTTTAATATTTCTCCAATTTGCTTTTGGTGAGAGTTCCCAATTGAAATGATGTAGGTTTGATTGTTTCCTCCCTAGTTAATGTTCCTGGCTGAATCATTTTCTCCTAAGGAGCTACTTTTCCTGGTCTCACCAGCGTCAGCTCTTATATTAATTATTGTATTAGGCACACCTGGGAGCCCATTTTCTCCACATTTTTGCATATTTAGCATTTGCTAGTGTATGTTATTATTAGATGCAAGCTAAGTTTATATAAGCAGTTGTTCATTATAATATTTTAATACATGAAAAATTAGAAACCTAAATGTGTAGCAGTAGGCATTTCTTCTTCTCTACAGGAATAGTTAGTGTAGGGTGGCAAAAGATTACAAAATCATGCAATCAAGATAATCCTAATTTTGTAATAAAGAATGAATTTATTTTCATGTAAAAATCTACTGTTCATGTCCTATTGATTCATATCTGTTTGTGTGTGAAAGGTCAAATGAAAATAGTTCAGATAATATCAGTAATGGGCGTTAAGATTCTAGGTGAACTACTTCTTTGCTATGTTAATCTGTTTTCTCCTAAAATTTCATAACAACATTTAGTCATTTTTTATGATAAGAAGACAGTAAATAAAGTGATGACTGCATAGTAATCTGGGGTGGGAAGGTAAGATTGGCCATGAATTGAAGGTGGGGAATAAGTACATGGAGGTTCCTTATAGTATTACACTGTTCTCTCCTGTTTAGTCTATGCTTGAAATATTCCCTAATAGAAAGTATTTAAATAAAAGGGCAAAAACTATAATTTGTGAGTGGGGCCACTTAGTAAAGAATATAGGACATTAATACAAGGCAGCTTTTTATTTTGTTTTTGCTCTATGAGAAACTGATAACTACCCTTAACAGCTTTTTATGTACCATATCTGTCAATAGTAGCAGATTTATTTAGAAATAAATGCTTTGGCCCTTGTGGGAGGAATGAAATCATTACGTATTGCCTGGCTTATTGTAGTAACTTCCCTGCTTTTGTCCCTGCCCCTAAAACCTTTTCTTCACTCAGCATCCAGGGTAGATGGGGATCTTGCCACTGATCTGCTCAGAACCTGCGGCTGCTTGCTGTTTCACTTAGATTCAAAGGCAGGGTCTCTGCAGTGGTTCACTCCCTTAGACACAGTCCTTGTGATTGTGTGCCCTTGGCCACAAACATGGGGAAAAATGTTTGAGAGTTGAGACTGCAACTCTGACTTCAGATCTTGAGGTTAAAGTGACTTTTGCGATAAGGATGGTTGGTGCTGAAGAGTTTACCAGCCTGGTATAATAAGGACAGAGATTTCTTTTGCTTTGGGTGACTGTTTTTGATATTCCTGGGTTAGCTAGAGGAGGAAGGGCATGGGGAACAGTTTATCTCTAGCTTCCTTAACCCACAAGTGTGGACAGATCTGGTTAGCTGATTTTGAAACCAAAGTCTCGAAACAGGTACACACTGAACTGAACAGGAATAAATGCTGCCAAACTCCTCTGCCCTTGGTCTCCTAACCTCCCAGCCATGGCCTAATACAATATATTCTCATCCTAAGGCCCCTTCTCAGGATGGCTGTGGCTGGTGGTAGTTAGTGCTCTTGGTCTGTCATTGGGCTCCTGTTGGGCTCCTGTTGGGCTCCCACCTTTTAGTGTTTTGGTCAAAGTGAAGTCAAAGAGTAAGGTAATGTCTGAAAGCTCATTTGAACAAGCACAGTTTTGACCTCAGGTCCATGTCATTGGAGATGCAGCTTTCAAACTTTTGGTTTCAGGCCCACTTCACACCCTTAAAAATTGTTAAGGACCTCAAAGACCTTTTGTGCATGTCAGTTATCTCTGTTAATAATTACCATTTTAGAAATTTAAACAGGCAATTTTAGAGTATTCATTAAAAAATAATAACCCCATTGTACATTAGCATAAATAACACATCTTTATGAAAAAATAACTTTATGAAAAGAATTTAGTAAAAATGGTATTATTTTATGTTTTTGCAATTCTCTATAATGTCTAGTTTAGTAGAAGTAGCTGGATTCTCGTGTCTGCTTCTGTGTTTAATCTGTTGGGATTTGTTGTTAGGTTGGAATATATTAATATAAGGAAGATCCAGCCTCAGAGAGATCTGTGGGTAGGAAAGGGAGGAGTTGTAATGGTCTTCAAATAATCATGGATATTCTCTTTGATACTACACCAAAACTCTGCAAGTAGTGATTTCTTAAGTTTAGTTGCAGTGTGGAATCTGAAACCCTATCAGTAAACTTTTCTCACTTTGTTACATGTAAATCCATTGGTCTGTCTTATACTTGGAATCTTTTTACCCATGCATGATTTAGAAAATATTGGTTCATGGAATTATATAAATCTCCTAGATTTTGGCACATTTTATAAGACCATTAGAAAAAAAATCACCTTTGTCAAAATCAGCAGTGATCTCATCAGAAGTCTTTTTTCCCCCCAGCTTTATGGAGGTATACTTGGTATACAAAAAAACTGCGTATGATCAGTGTATATAACTTGGTGAGTTTTGACGAATGTATACATGCCTGTTACCATCACCACAATCCAGACAGTGAACATGTCTATCACCTCCACAGGTCTCCTTGTGTCCCTGTGTGTGTGTGTGTGTGTTGAGAACACTTAACATGAGATCTACTGTCTCAACAAATTTTTAAGTACATAATATCTTCTTAATTATTTCCGAGTAGGGAAAGCTGTCATGTTCCTGGTGGCAGATAAAATTTTTCCAAAAATCGAATTTTTGCTGGAAGGCTTGAATTTTATCCTCTGCAACAGATATGTTCTTTTTTTTTTTTTTTTTTTTTAAGCAACAGGCTTACTTCATTTTTGAGAAAGTATCTGCCAGATACCCAACTTTCAATACGGATAGCTTGTCTTTCAGTTGTTATTTCATGTAAAATTGGTTCTCTCTGAGGGAAGCTGCCAGTTCAGCTTGCTGGTCAGATAGTTGGCACCAGTCCTTTTCCTTGAGGCACCTTCATACTCCAGTGGGCAGCACCACTGCCTTCGTGTGGACTTACTGTTTCGTCACACAGAATATCAAACAAGTTCAAAAGGCATACTCAAGGGTGGAGATTTCACGTAATTGTTAATTTTCACTTGTTTCATCAGGGACATTCTTACATGAAACTGGTCCTTTTTTCCGGTGTGAGCTCACAGGGGTAACGACACCTATGCAGTTGGTGCCACTGCCTTGGTTCATGCTGAGGGGCCAGCAATTTTACGCACCCTTGCTTTCATCATCTTCAGTGCTCATGTCAGTCTAGTGAAAATGACAAATGACCTCTCAGCATTATAAAGGCAGTTTTGATGTCATGGATGTCCTGTAAGGTTCTTGAGGGCCCGCGGGCTGTCGTGGGGAACAGCGGGTTTGCAGCATCTCTTGCCAGGGCAGTTAGGGGCCGGCTCCTCCTGGGTCTGTCTGCTCTGAGGCTGCCGCACTGGATCCAGCTTCCTCACTTAACCCTAAAGCTGTCTTATGAGGAGCAGGGAGCGACTCTTCTTGGCTCAGCGGTACTGTATTTTTCCAAGTGAAAAGGAAGTTCAGTAACACTAGGAAAGAAAATGTTTCTGAGGCAGGCAGCTCCTGTATGAAGTTGTAAATTTTGCTGTCTTATCAGGGTGAATACATCCATAAACGTGCTTATACATGATCGACTTTCCTCATCTTTTGAGGTGATGATAATCACAAAGAACTTGAAGAAATGTTCAGTTCATTTATCAGGAAGTATTTGGTAACATCATCATTACTAAATAATAATAAAAAGAAACAGGCTGCCACCTGTTGTAATGCTCTTTATTTAATGCATGGTTTAACATGTTCTGTTCTTTTATTTCCTGTAAATAGTAATCAGATCCTGACTTGATTCAGTTTCTGCTTTTTGGCAAAACTGCTTCATAGGTGGTGGAGTGTACTTCTAACCAGAGTCAGGTAGTTTTGGTTGTCTGTCTTTTTGTAGTGTTCGTGATCATTGATAATTATTGCCTAGATCCATTATTTTATCACGGGTTTGCAAAATGGTGATATTTTAATTCTAATTCTGTCTTCCTTACTTAGTTATTAAAATATTTTTATAAAGAGAAATTTTCCCTTATCAACTATCTGAGATAGTGTAGAAAAGGTAGGTTAAATGTCTGATCTTTTTTTTCTTTTTTTGAAATCAAATTTCAGTGTTATGAGTTGGTCTCTTAGATTATAGAATGAGACTGTTCAGGATGAATCAATTAAATTTTTCTTGGAAACACTAAATTGCACTGGTTTTTAGAAGTGAATCTAAAGGAAACTATTAATAGCAAAGTCCTTTTATTATATTCTGAAAGTAGTTTAATTCATTGGAAATAACAAATAATGGTAGAAACATCTTGGAGCTATTAAAGGAATTGGAATTAGAATTTTTTTGAATTAAAACACATTTTTTCTTGTCTTTAGAATAATGTATTTATTGCATGTATACTATGTATCTTGTATTCTGAGAGTAATTTTGAAAGGTATCCTTGCCTTCAAGGTGCTTGTGATAAGGCAGATGAAAAATTGACCTTTATTGTTATTATGTTCTATGTTGTTACTGGCATTCCATGGGTAGAAAGACAAACAGAAGTTCTATTTGCTACAATATTTCCCCATCTTTAAAGTCTATAATGTTGAGAAATGGATGATAGAGGATAAAATAGGTTTTCTTTGGAGGAGAGCGGTAGGTGAGACGATTACTGGGAGGGCGAGTCGGTGGAACTACGGAGGTTCTCCTGGAGTGAGGGCGAGAGGGAGGGGCAGGGAGGCAGGTCCTTTCGCATCCCGGTGCAGACACTTCCCTGGCTTCCTGCTCTTGCTGACTGTGCCCGAAACAGGTCCTCCTGCTTCAGGCCAGACCTGTTTTAAACCGCTCTTCCCTCCCTGAATTCCTTCTCCTACTATGAGTGATTGCTGAATACACAATACTTAGTGCCTAGACAACCAAAGATTATATAAATGTCTGTGTACATGTGTGCACTCCCTGCTGGGAACCGGGTAACAGCTGTTCACGACAGCAGGAGTCCCGGTGGCTCTGGCCTTTCCTGTTTCCTCTCCTGTGCATTTCAGCACGGTGTCCTCAGGAAAGCACCTGATTCCGTCACTGATGTGCAGCTCACCACCGAGATCTGTTAAATTGTTTTCGGTTCAGCATTTGACACTTTATAAACGGTGACTAGAGTGATTTTGGACTTGGCTTCTGTTGTCCTGAGTGCTTCTAATTTCCAGGTGGGTATAAAACTGGGTAATGAAATCCACTCTTGTTTTTGCATGTGGAGCTTAAAGTATCCCTGGAAACAGACTGTGAATGACATGGTGAGACTGCTCATCAAAATAGACACTTTCCTGTCTACTACTAATTTTGGACAATAAAAGCTTTGCAGTGCTTTAACAGATTGGGACAAGCTTGGCGTTCACAGATAAGAGCTGTCATTTATCGATCCCTTCCAGCATGCCAGGCTGTGTGCTAAGCGAGCTCTCCCTAGGTGTTCATATTTCATTCTCAAAGCAGTCCTTTGAGTATTGTCATTTTCATTTTACAAATGGAAAAACCAAGTCATGGAGAAGTTAAATAATTTGCCCTTCAGTCGTGTAACTAGGAAGTGGTGAAGCCAGAGATTCAAACCCAGGCTACCCACCCTCCTGCACATCAGAGACCAACGTGTGATTTAAATTCATATTGGAAATTTCTTCCTCTTTATTCATCTTTAATCTTTTTTTTTGGCTCTTTACCTTAATCTGGACAAGCACAAATCTTACCTACTTTGGCCACTGCCCTGACATTTTTCCACCAAAGTGCGCCCTTCATGACAGAAATTTCCCCAGAAGAAAGGGGGTGGGGTGGGGCCGTAGGGTGGCAGAGAGGAAAGTGTTGTGAAATTTTGTTTGATGTAATAGATTAAAAATCACTTTCTATTGTGTATAATTGACACACCAGAAAGATGTCTTTTTTTTTTTTATGCCTATCCCTGAACCACATACTATGGCTCAGGTTGAGTCAGTCTGTAGGACTTTGTCACAATCGTATGTGGAGTTTAGATGATTCACTATATTGGTATAGTGGGGTCAGATTGGGAGGAGGTCACGGACACGGAACAGGTAGACACTGGGCTGAGGAGTAAGGGTGGGGGGCAAGGGTGGATTTAGTACAGATCTGGGCAGTGTGGTGGGGAAGATTTGATGACTGGATATTGGGACGCTTAGATCTCCACCTTCTGTTTCTTCTTGGTTTCTGCCACTGGTTTTTCTTCATGTTCCGGCCCCTTAATTGTGGGAGTGTCTTCAATCCTTGCCCACTTATTCGCCACCCTCCCACCCCCAGTTGTACCTTTACAGTTGCTTTCAGCTGTCATTTCGGTATGAGTGACTTCCACACCACCTCTGGGTTTTAATGAGCTGCAGTTCCGTGAATCCACCTGAGCCGTAATTTGCTGTAGCAAATGTGCAGTTGCTCAGTGGTTACTTCTCAGATATTTGAATGTCTCAGAGTTAGCACGTTTGATTTTAACTGCTCTTCCCTCCAAAACCAGCTGTAGCATTTTTAGGTGGTATACAAATTGGTAGGAAGAGAACATTCCCACACCCGCTGTAGATTAGACTCAGGTCCCTGTTTAATTAACCAGGGTGCAGAAATGCCCTAGAAGGGAGGCAGCCACATTGGCTGGGACAGAAACAGTATGTTGTGGCGTACTTTTCCTAGCACCTTGGTTCCCAGTGAGGCGTGCAGCTGCCTGTCCTAATATCGGGGATTACATCACAGTGCCATTAGAACGAACAGGAACCATCTGTGCACTTCCTTTTACAGGACTGTTAAAAAACAGCAGGTTCTCTTAGGTTTTGAACGAAACTTAGCCTCCTGAAGGCCAAGAGTGTCCTTGTGAGGAGAAGGAAGGTTGGCGTTGTTAATGCCTCTGCTTACAGCCTTCCAGTGTCCTGGGTTGTCTGTTTCCACAACTCTCTCCCTCCTTTAATCAACGACCATTGCCCTGGTCATCCAGCTGAAAACCATAAGGCAATATATCCGAATTGTTAAGAACATGGGCTGTAAAACTGAACATTTTGGCTTTCAAATTCCAGCTCTGCTTATTGCTGTTTATTCTTATGGATTTAGGCAAGTTATTTACTGTCTCTAAGCCTCCATTTTCTTATCTGAAACAGGCTAATTAGAGTACCCACCACAAATGATGGTCACGGGAATTAAACCAGATACACATATGAAGTACTTAGTGCCTGACATGTATCAAGGGTCAGTAAGTGGTAGTTGCTATCCTTAATTAACAACATTGTTGTTAAATACCCTAAAAGGCTGATTTTTTCCATCTCTGCTATCTGGTCAGTAACCATATGTTGTCATCTCTTCCTTGTCACCATGTGTCACGTTGTCTCTCCTCTGTGTTACCTCGGCCACCACCTGTGGCCAGATGTTCATTAGCTCTTGTCTAGGTTGCAGTAATCGGCTCCCAGCTGACCTTCACGGCACAGCAGTCATCTTTCTTTTTAGGAACGGCCATTGGTTCTTTGGGTCTCCCACACGGAGTCTCAGTGGTTCAGTTTTGGACTTTCAAAGCCTGTTATATTGAGGCCTATACATGGTTATTTTCCATTACTCTTTTCTTTCTTTCTTTTATGTACCCTCCACTCCAGTCAGACACAGGGATGTGTTCCAAGGCGTGTGTTTTCTTTCTCTACTGTCTGAGCTGGCCCTGGATTGCTTCGCTAGGCACATGCCCATTTTGTCGCTCAGGGGACGGTTTTGACCCTGTCCTGTGGAAGTCGCAACGTAGCCCTGTCTGGCCTGTGCTTCCCCAGGTCTGAGATGATCAGGGCTTTGGCGGTTGCAGCTCTTGGCTGGGCGCTACCGTGCCTTTAGGAGTGTAGATTCTGGGAAATTTCATTACTCTGTCGCTATTATTAATCTAGAGTCAAGAGCACTAGAAATCACACCCATCTCCTGTGTGCCTAAGCCCTGTTAAAGGAACTCCATTTCTTGAGGTTTGAACACAGCATCACTATACAGTTGGCCCTGCGTATCCACTTGTTTCCCCATCTGTGGATCCAACTAACCGCAGATCAGAAATATTTGGGGAAAAAAATGAATGGTTGTTTCTATACTGAACAGACTTTTTTTCTTGTCATTATTCCCCAAACAATAGAGCGTAATATCTACTTACATATCATTTCCATTGTGTATTATAAGTAATCTAGAGATGATTTAAAGTGTACAGGAGGATGTGTGCAGGTCATATGCAAATACTTGCCGTTTTATGTCAGGGGCTTGAGCAGCCATAGATGTTGGTGTCGGAGGGAGGTCCTGGAACCAATCCACCACGGACAATGAGGAGCGACTGGATAACGTCTTTATATCTTACTGTTCCCCAAACACACACATAATAGAGTGTATGCACAGCAATGTTTCTTTTTTATTTATTTTTGTCCTCTTAGGTGGAGGGGTCTTGTCAGTTGCTGAACCGAATCTCTGGCTGGTAAGAAGAGTGGAATGAAAGAATGAGCTCGTGTTCCCTTGTCTCTTCAACCTTCATTGTCCTGGGCGTGGTGGGTGGTCAGGCTTGCTCAGGTGACCTCCCTGAGCTGTGCTTTGTTCAGATCGCCTCACCTCACACCTCAAGTTCTTGCGCCGGCTCATGACAGTAGTAATAAGTCTAAGGGATCATTTAGCCACAGTTTGGACTTGAATTTTCCTGGATTTGATGGTGGGGG
>JAQIFY010001306.1:0-14286 GCA_028533085.1 Varecia variegata | reverse complement strand
CCCAGAGGTGCCCAGAGGAGGAAGATCGGACACTGTCCGGGAAGGAAACAGAGGAGGAGATTCCTGCGGTGGGGGTCAGGCAGAGGTCAGATTCCCCATCCCCTAAGGACAGTCCCCACTCCGGGACCCTCCCAGCCTGAGAACAAGACAAGAGCCATGACCGCCAAAAGCTGACAGATTCACAGTCATAATTCCAGAGTGTGACACTTAGTTAATCTGAAAATATTTGCCAACCTGTTATGAATAACAATATTTGCAGCTTAGAGTGCTAACTCTGCCCAGCTGTGGGGGGTGAAGACGCGCTCGCCCTGGTAGAGCAAATTGACACAGGCAGCTCTCGAGCCTAAATGCTGATGTCCCAGGCACATGTGCCCCCCCCCGGGGCCACTCGGGTAAAGGAGGGTGCGTAGGGACAGAGCTCACAGGCCAGGGGGCTCACAGATCTGTGTGATGGGGAAGTTTCCTAGCTCCCCCCAAAACTCCCTGTCATGGTCTGAATGTTTATGTCCTCCCAAAATTCATATGTTGACGTCCTAACCCAAATGTGACGGTTTTAGGAGGTGAGGCCCTTGGAGGTAATTCGGTCGTGAGGGTGGAGCCCCCAGAAAGGGGTGGGTGCCCTATTTTAGGGACCCCAGAGGGTTCTTTGCTCTCTTTGTGCCAGGCAAGGGTACAACGAGAAGTCAGCAGTCTGCAACCAGGAGGAGGCGCTCACCGGAACCCAGCACGCTGGCACCCTGATCCCGGCCTTCCGGCCTCCGGGACCGAGACAGGCACGTTTCTCTTGCTGGTGAGCCACCCAGTCGATGGTGCTTTGTCACAGCGGCCAGAACAGACTAGGACAGTCCTCCCACCCCCTCCCCCACACGCACCCTTTTCGTTGTCACGGGGTCTCTAGGCTGTTTTCTCGGGCACCCGTAGGTTCGCAGGGACATCTTCGCAGCTGCGTGGGGGGCTGGCTGTTGGCCACAATGGGTGGCCAAGGCCACTGGAGCTCCGGGTACCAAGAGCTCCGCAGGTCTGTGGAGGGGGGGGTCTCTCCCCGAGGACTGGCCAGTGGCCACCCTGAGCTCTGTGACCACAGGAACAGGCGTCTGCACGGGACTGGGGGGCAAGAGCAGGCCGGGCCTGTCGAGACAGGCGGCAGAAGGCACAGCACAAGCCAGCTCAGGCCTGGAGGGAGGCTCGTCGTGTCACGGCTGCAAAGTCCGTGGGGGGCTTGCTCAGGGCCTCGTCCTTCCGAGTTGGTGCCGTCCTCACGCCGCACGGCTTCTGGCTCACACCCCTACCACCCAGGACGGCTCGAGTGAGGGCGCCTTGATGTGGCCCCGGCTTAAATCCAGGGCTTCTCCCCTCTCTCCCACTGGCCCAATTTGTGCCCCTCCAAACTTCCCCCGGGCCAGGGGTGGAATATGACAACGCCCCCCCCCCCACCCGAGGTGCAAGGGCACAGGTGGAGGAAGATGGTCTCCCACAGAAAAGCCGGGTGCTCCCCAAGGAAGAAAGGAAACAGATGCCGAGAGGGGAAGAGAAGGGAGGGAGGAGGACCCGCTTGGTGAGCAGCCGCGGAACCAGGAACTGGCTGAAATATCGTCAAAGAGGGGTGCTGTGGCCGCCGCAGACAGACGCAGAGCAGAGAGGCCCAAAGAGCACAGGCCGGTCCACGGGGGCTGAGCACACTGAGGCACGTGCAGCTAGAACAATAACACCCCACCCAAGGCTCAGGCAGGAATTATCAGAATAGTTTAGGAAAAGCATGTCTTGGGGGGAGGACAAGAGGGTTGTCATCTGTGTAACTAACTGTCCAGGGTCCCCCCGCCTCTGCAGCCTCCGTTTCCTGCCCCAGCCATGAGCTCAGCAAGGCCAGGTCGGGCGGGTCTTTGTCCTCCACTCACACACGTCTCCCAGGTACCCGCCACTCGGGCTGTTGGGAACAGCCACCATGAGAAAGGTCCCTGCTATCCCAGGGACCCGGGGTTCTGCCTGGGGAAGCAGCCAACGAGGACCAAGGTACAGTCGTGTGTGGCCTAATGACGGGGACACATTCTGAGAAATACACCACTAGGCCGTTTCGTCGTTGTGGGAACATGATAGAGATTATTTACACAAACCTGGATGGCGTAGCCTGCTACACACCTAGGCTCTAAGGTGTACGCACTGCTCCTAGGCTAGGAACCCGTCCAGCATGCGACTGTACTGGATACTGCAGGCAACTGTAACACAGTGGCGAGTGTCTGCGGATCTAAACATGGAAAAGGTACAGTAAAAATAGGCTTTATGATCTCATAGGACCACGGTGGAATCTGCAGATGAAGAGGCTTGGCTGGAAGGCATCACCGTGGGGCACACGGGGACCCGTGGGAGCCGCCGGGTCTGTCCTGCCCAGCTGTCTGGCTCTCGCCCTCCCCTGCCTGGGGCTCCCCGAGGCCCCGCGCATGGACGAGCAGAGCGGAGGCTGGGCTGCTTTGCCTGTGCTGTGCGGAAAACACACTGTCCTGAGCACAGACACTCACTTTCATCTTTGTCCCTCAAACAAGAAAGTAGATTTTCAAAGCAAACAAATCATAAACCACCACAGAGTTGTCATGTTGGCCAGGTTGGTTGTTTCTTACCCAGAACGCAGGATGGAGCAGGACCCTGGGTGTCCTGCCAGTTCTCTGACTTTAGGAAAGAGAGTCTGACCGACCCCGTAGACTTGAGAGCCGCCCCTGGCCAGGCCCAGGTGGAAACGGAGACCGTGACAGTGTCTTCTGTTACTCGAGTCGGTGTTTTGGTGCGCACAGAACAAAACCTGCTAGAAATCCTTAAAGCAGGGCACACTATGATTCCTGAGACATACAGACACAGACAGTGGCAGGTACAGATTCGGAAACTGGAAGCCATCTTCTGCAAATGAAGCAGCCTCCACCACGGTGGTCCATGGGACGCAGCCTTAGGGATAGGTTTCGAGACATTAGCAGGCAGGCAGGGAAGGACCCGGGAGCAGAGGAGCCTTCCCCAGATCTCTGCCCACTGTCCCTCCCAATGCTGAGGGCCACACTCGTGCAAGCCTCAGACTCCACTGGCGGAGGGGCATGGGCCACGTGCCAGGGTCCTCACGGCACGGGCAGGAGGCCAGCACTTCTTAGCTAAGGAGCCACCAGGCAGAGGACCCCACGGCTTGGGGCACTGGGCAGTGACAGCAGCAGTGAGGGCAGGAGACGGCAGTGGCAGGCCCCAAGCCACCTGGGGACACGTGGCTGCTTCCCACCCGGGAGCTTGGCCCTGGCCAGCAGCTCTGTGGGCCTCAGGGCAGGGCCAGGGCAGAGGGTCAGGCAGCTGGGCATGGGCCAGTGCCCTTGAGGGTGTGCCTGGCCTGACCACCTGCCCGGTCGAAGGAGGAGGAAAGGCAGACATCCGAGGACAGGCCCCGTGCGTGGCAGTGATACGAGCCACGTGCGCCCGCGTCCTTCTCCAGGTGGGTTCGGGCAGCCTGGCCTGGGCAGGGTGCAGGACCCTGCCTGGCCCTGTCTGTGCCGGGCGGGAGGCGCCCGTGTTGCAGAGTCTGGTTGTGGGGACCTCAGTTTCTGCTCTGTATTTTTACATTCTAATTATTTCATATGTGGCCTTCTGATGGACTCATTTACTGGGAAGCTAAAGATACCCTTAAATGCCTAAAAATAAACTTGAACTGCTAAAAATTCAGCATTTCTCTCGCTCGCCTCCACCAGCTGGGCCTGTCTGCTTTCACTCCAACACCATCAGGAGCTACAAACAAGATTTACAAAAGCGAACGAGTTTACACGGGCCTGATTAGCAGATTCTCTTTTATCTTCAATCTGCCAAAACATTTCGGGGTTGTTATTATTGAGTCTGACTTTCTCTTCCTTCCTTTTCTCTTTCTTTCTTTTCTCTCTTTTTCTTTCTTTTCGTTTTTTCTTCCTTCCCTTCCTTCTTTTTTTTCAATTACTTCTTGTGCCCCTTTATTTTAGTATTTAGGAGGAGTTTTGTCCAAATTCAGGCTTCCAAAACGTCCTCTCTCTGGTCCTAGTCTTACTTCAATTATTTTAAGATGCTCTCCCAGTTTCTTTGGGTACCACATGGATAGCCCAAAGGCCAGTTAAGAATAAACCTCCTAAACCAATAAATTACGTTCACCCTCATTTCCAGAGGAATCTTTTACATAAATATCTGCCATAGAAATAAATCAGATAAATTAATAAGAACTCCTGCCTCCCCCCAAACCAAACAGTGAACAGTAATGGTTATTGGACCAGTTAAAAGAATAAACCTATTAAATAAATAAATTTGCTCTACACCAATTTATGTCACTGATGTACTTAGGGGGAAACCTTTTAGAGGAATAGATTTACAGTGCACACAGAGATCTCCACTGGGCATGTGTAATTATGCATAAGAAGGACATTACTTTTAAAGTGGATGAATGGGCGATACTTTTTTGATTTACTGTTAGAAACGGAAAAATGGTAATGGCATGAAATAAGCGTTTGCAAACCCATTTCAGAAGACAGGAAACGCGTGATTTACCTAGGACACAGCACGGTCTGTATTTCAGATCGAAGTAGATAAATGGCAAGGCAAATGGATATTTGGGGGGCATCTATAGCCTTTCTGTCAGCTCTGCAAGTTAAATGTTTGGGATAAAAAGGCAGAGAGTGTCTACGTGGGAGGAAGAAGCCATGATTTATCAGCCGTCTGGCAAACAGACGTGGGCAGTGCCTCCCTGGGAAGATGAGGGTCTCACCGACGTGAGGGGCCAGGCTCTGTCCACAGCCTGTGATGTCTTCTTTAGCTGGGAAACCTGGCGTCCAGCTAGTGCTGCCCCGCCCCAAGTCACCTAAAAAGCTGCGCCCAGCACTGTTCTTGCTCCGGTCTCTTCCTTGTACTTAAACAGCTGCCCGCGCCACCGCCCGTCAAAAGAAAAGGTGGACGCTCTGTATGGGGCCACAGGCCTTGGTGTCACTCACTAATCAATACCACGCTCGAGCCTTTACCAAATACCAACTGTGCGTCTGAACTTGTGTCAGTTCCAGCTCACAGTCTCCTACGACGTTTCTGCTCTCCACCCGACTCAGTGTCTCCCAAAGAGGAAATCAACATCTAGAAACAAATTCACCTGGGATCTTGGGAGCCCCATCCACACTCAAACATGCGGGTTGAAACTGGAGCCCAAGCCTTGCTTTCCTAAATAGCAGTCCTCCCTTCCTGGATTACTTAAGTCATTTCGATAACTATTTCCCCTGTGTGTTTTACACTTTTGGACACAGGAACACGTGCCCAAAGTCGGACTGTCAGGCAGGACGGGATCGTGGCCCGGATTTCAATCCCAGCTCTGCCGTCACTGTCTAGAGATCACTTATTCTCTCTGACCTTCAGTCCCCTCGTCTCCAGAATTGGCACAATCATCTCACAGCCTGTGATGGTGAAAGGAGATAAGGTATTAAAGAAACTTAGCATGTTGGGCATCAGTAAACAGTGACAACCACTGTTTTGTTGGTTTTCATCATCAGGAAGACAAGCAAAGAGTGCGGGCCGGTGAGGGGCTATTTGCCCGGCCCCGTCTCAGGTGCTCTGAGGACTGGGGGATCTAAACCACAGGAGCTCTGCCCCAGGGTTACGTTTGTTCTTATGCGAAAGAAATAGGGACTGGTGGGCGGTATCCACTAGTGCTGTAGCAGCTCAGGGAGAAGGGATATCAGTTGAGCCTTGAGTAGGGTCGGGACAGTGGAAAGAGAGGGGGGCATTCTAGGCAGCGGGCGCAGCCCAGGCAAAGGCCTGGAGGTGGCAACGTCCACGGAGGCCGCGGCTGGGAGGTAGAAGGGAGGAGTGCCCTGGAGGTGAAGTATGTGCGGAGGGTCAGGGAGCTGTGGTCAGAACACCAGGAGCTATGGGGACTGCTCCTCAGAAGGCACCCTAATAACAGACAAGGTGTGGTCTCCTCTCAGCCCCAACAGGAGCCTGGCTCAGCAGCACACCTCGACCCCCACCCCACCCCACTCCAGCCTCCACCGAGCAGTCAGATCCTGCTGGCCCCACTGACGCTCTTCCAGCCCCAGGGACCACTCTCTGGTGGGGCCAGAGCCCGCCCTGCCTTCCACCTGCACGACTCAGCCCCCAGGCAAATACCCGCTTCACTGCTCAGGGTGAACGACACCCCTGCCCAGCTCTGGCTGGGACGTCCCGTGTGCCCCTGCCCACATAGCGGGCATGCCCGGAGCACGGAGGAGCTCAGAAGTTGGCAGATTTACACAGTCAGGGTGCACTAATATCTTTTGACTGGCTTAAGAATAAATACGGCCCAACAAATTGTCGTTTTTATGGGTATTTACAACGCAGGCACTTTGTAAACCTAAGAACTAATATTTCCCAGAGGAAAATCCGCCTCTTGATTCATGATAAATTATTGGAAATTCAAACCAGCCCCAGCTCAGGGGCTTCTCTATTTTTGGCTCCAGAGGTGTGGTCTGGGACAGAATTAAGCTTGTCTGGGTCTGAAATCACAGGAAGGGACGAGCAGCCTCCAGGCACTTAACAGTCATATCCATAGTAACGATCACAGGGGTACGTAGCCATTTCTCTGCCCCGGGAACCCTTCCAAGCCCTTCCCCTGTATTAACTCATTTGCCCTCACAGCAACCCCATGGCATAGATGCCATTCTTATCCCTATTTTAAGGATGAGGAAACTGAGGCACAGGATTCTAGTAAGATTTAGAGAGAGCTTTTCCAGGGTAAACGGGAATCCAAAGCGAGTACTGCTCAGAATGCTTTCTGTTGTAAGTTAGCCCAAATAAAATGACATTTAAACAAAAACCACGATGTCGTATTACACAAGTGCGTGGGGAAGCGCTGGCGCAGGGGCTCCTGGCTTGCATGGGGTTTCCTAACACTCTCTGGCTTTGCAGCGCTGCCCCCGCCGCTCCCACACTCGCCAGTCCCGGGAGGGAGCGAGCTGCGTGCAGGGCCCGACTTTAAACCCACCGTGCAAACCGGCGCGGGGGCGGAGTCGGGCCGCTGGACCCCTGCTTCTCACTGGTCCCATAGGTCCATGACCTCTGGCCCTGGCCCAGCAGCGAAGCTAGGGGATGCCATTGGCTGACAGGCTGGGGCGGGGGCTGGACCCTGCGGCTGCCTCTATCCCGGACGTCCCCCTCGTGCAGGCCGAGGCACCCCCAGTGTGGGACGGGTGTGGGCGGAGGACCTCAGTGTCTGACCCTTCCCCACATCCACAGTTACAGATTGAACCCCTTGTTCTACTGCTTTACCCCCTTCTCATTACTGCACTTGACTAGTCTTAAAAAAAAAAAAAAAAAAAGAAAGTATCTTACATCTATGTGTGCTGGTTTTATTTCTTTCATGCTTTCAAGCCTGGCGTTATCAAATGTCTGTTTAACAACTGATGTGAGCCCCGTGGACACGCGGAGCAGGGAGAGTCCACACAAGTGAACAGCCCAAAAGCAGTGGCCGCAACAAGGCCACGTCCCCCAGGTCAGGCTTTGCCTGTGGAGGCTCGTGGATTTTGCAAGAACCGTGCCAGGCCTCACGTGGCCCTGCTCGCCTCCTTCCTGGTCTTGATGAGGTCCAGGTGGAAGGGCAGGTCCAAGGGCTGTTGGGGGCACGTTTTGGGCACCGGGTCCCCCAAGCGGGGACAGTCTCACAGCTCACTGCTGCCACCCCTGCCATGCAGAACAGGCGTTTCCACCCCCTTCAGTGTTCAAGAGAACAACAATCCAAAACAAACACCCAAACTCAGCAAACATACTTTTCTGACAGCTTGAACACTAAAAGCCAGAAAAGCCAACAAATGTTGCATCAAAGCAAAGCCCTCTCCCCACGGTGCTCACATGCAGGGAGGGGCCCCTCTGTCTGGGGCGGTGGCTGTGGGAGCCTCAGGATGCTGAGTCCCTACCTGCCTGGTGGCAGCCTAGGTAGGCCTGACCCCTGGGGGTCTGAGACCCGGTCCCTGCCAATCACCCTTGCAGGCTGACTGCAGCCCCAGAGCACCCAGGAGGGGCCACAGTGGGGCAGGCCCTGATGCTGAAGCTCACCCTGCTCCAGGCAAGAGGCAGAGGGCTGGCCTGGCAGGGAGGGCTGGTCAGGGTCCTGGGAGGGTCACTGGAGTGGCCCAGAAGGCAACGTCCACAGATCTGGGGACTGGCTGGGTATGAGGGATAAGGGTGGAGTCAAGATGCCACCCGGGGCTCTGGAAACAAACAGGACAGGGGCAAGTTCACAAGGAGGGCCCAATATTTCATGCTGTCAAGGACACATCGAGGGGCCAGCCCCGTGTTTAGAGTAATGTGGTTAAGGTGGGGGGGACCGAGGTCGTGCAGGAGACACGGGCATGGTCTGGGCAGTTCCCCACGGTCGATCTGCCTCTCTGGGCAACTGGAAGGATCATTTCTCCACGTGGGTCCTGTGCCTGGAGCCGGCTTGGGGGGATTCAGAGGCTCCCCGAGGAGGCCTGGCGGGAGGCCGCCCCTCGCACACTTCCTCTCCTCTTGCCAGCAAGGCCCGGGCTGGGAGGGGCTCCGGGACGCTGCTCCAGCTCACAGTAGTGGAGTTCCTCAGTTCCCACTTCTGCTCCCCACCGGCAGGGCGTGGGCCATGGGCGGCGGGCCTGACGCAGTCCTCAGTCCCCGCCCATGATGCCATTTGAACACCCTCGGAACCGTGGTGCTCTGCGTGCCTCCCTCTGCAGACAGAGCTGGAGCTTCGGCTGTGCTGGGGAAGCCCAGCAGGAAGAAGGATTCGACCTCCCTCATCCCTGACACGGTGCTTCTGTTGTCACAACCAACTGAGCACGGGCTGTCTTGTCAGCCTTGCTCTGCAGACCTGCGCGGGCTGCTGTGCCTGAACTCCCGGCTCCGCTGGGCACAAACCTCTGTGACTGTGCACGGCCTCCTCTCTGTCGGACACCAGGTTTGGGGCCCGGATGTCGGGCTTTACATTTGTCTCTTTTAAGTTTGGCCATGTGACCTTACATCGGGGGTGAGCACTGAGTTGTGAGCTTCAGCACGAGGGAGGGGCTGTTGGGGGGGGACAGGGGCACAAGAGACCCCAGAGTTCACACTCTCCTGCAAAGCTGCACCTGTGGCACCTGTGTTTCTTGCACAAACTCAGCAACCCCCAGGCTTGTTACCGTAAACGCGTCCTTGTCAGCAGGAGGGGCCAGGCCCTCTCCCTGTAAACTTATGTGTCCCCATGAAGCTGGATTTGCTTCTGCTGCGTCAACAACCGTTTGGTTACTCTGAGGTCCAGCTTGGAGAAGGAAAGGAGGATAAACATTGTCTTCCTTCCCTCTATTTGCCAGTTTTCAAAATGATTTTGAAAGCAAGGGTAACTATATAACTGATTTTCCAAACCAGGACACTTGTGAAAGCAAAAGGACAACAGGCGTAAACCAGAACTCTCCAGGGCAACGCTAATGCATGTTCATCCATCCACAGGTGACCTGTGAGGTTCCTTTTGTTTTACGTGCCTTTATGAAGTCACAGATTTAAGCACGTTTGTTTCAATGCATTGCAGCCATTATTCTTACTGATACTCAGATTGTGCCATTTTTGGCCCGCAGGAAAATCAACACTTTTAAACACCCATCCTCATCCTAAGACACCAGCGAAGTCGCAGGGCTGACGTGCTGCTCTTTTCTTTTCTTTTTTACCCACCCCTCACCTTGCCTGCCTGCTCTTTTCCTAAGCACACGAGCACAGCACTTGGAGCTGTTAAAATAAGCAGCTTTCATCCACGCACTGCCAGAACCACCCTGGGCACCAGCAGAGGCCATTCAACCCTTCCCCGGGGCGCACTGAAGGAACCAGGGGTGTCAGTGAAGACAGGAGCCAACTTGGGGGTGGCCCAGGGGGCTGCACAGCCTCGAAGACGGCGGGCAGTTGGGGAGGGGAAACCACTCATTCTCTAGGCCCAGGAAGGCAAGGGCTGCCTTGCAGCTCTGCTCTGAAAGCACTTTGAACTCATGAGACCTGGGCCACACCGCAGGGGAACCAGCATCCCCCATCGGGCTCCCCCCTGCTGTGGGGTGCCAGCAGACAGCAGCCCTCCTCCAGCCAGCGCCTCCCCACGAGCTGAGGAGCCCACTGGCTGAGGGGACGAACCCACCTAGAGGCTGGGCCCCCTTCCGGACTACATGTAGCTACCTAGCCCCCTGGAATGCCCTGCTCTCATGTGCCCAGGCCTGTTTCTGGGGACTCTGCAGGCCTCAGGACTGTGTGCCCCTTTGTCAGTGATTCTCAAAGCAGGGGAGGCAATTTTTGCCCCCCTGGGGGACGTCTGGCAATGTCTGGAGACGTTTTTGGTTTTCACAGCTGGGGGAGGGATGCTACTGGCATCTAGTGGGCTGAGGAAGCTGCTAAACAGCCTACGAGGCACGGGATGATCCCACAACAAAGAACTACTGGACCCAAATGTCCATAGTGCCACGGCTGGGAAGCCCTGCCCCAGGCCCAGGGAGGGTGAGGGCCAGTGTTCAAGGAGGGTAGGGGTGTCCTCCCGCACAAGGGGACAATGCAGGACAGCGCAGGGGCCGGGTGCAGAGGCCAGGCCGGAGCCCATCCCTGGCTCCCACGTGCCAGAGTGGACTCCAAGAGGCTGAGATTTCTAAAATTGAACCTGAGCTTCCAGGTCTCTGTGAAGTTATATGTGTCAGGGCAAGAGAAGAGAACGTATTTTGTTTAAGCGTTTGTCAGCTTGGCTCGCAGCTGTCAAATGAGTAGATGCAAGACACGTGGCCTCTGTTTGTGGCCTTTCTCCAGGTGAGGACCTGTGAAACACTCATTCACACTCTGGGCTCAGTCAGAGACCGAGGGGGAGGCACGGACCCTGCAACGGGCCCATGAGTCCTGTGGGCAGGGGCTTGGCTGGGACGACTTCTGGGATCCCACCCCCACCTTCATCACTCCGTTGGTGGGAATTTCTTGAACCCCAACTGTGTGCAGGCAACTCGCTGGGGGCAGGGGGTGCTTACGGTCTAGGACCAGAGGCCCATCCTGGGCAAAGAGCCACCAAGGATGACTGTCATAGCGTACTGCAAGGAGATATTGGGGCACCATGAGATCTTAGGGCTGGGGCTCGGGGCTCCGGGTGCTCTGTGGAGTTCCAGGCTGCCTTCCGTCTGCATCCTCACTTGGGCCACATGGGTGCTCACACGGCCCCCTCTGCCCGCCTGTGCCTATGGTGGACTGTCATTGTCAGAGCAGCCTTGACACTGCCAGGACCACCCTAGGGAGGGGGCTCCACTGGAATCTGAGCCCCGACCCACAATGCAGTGACCTCTGAGACCACCATGTGGGCCATTTCACAGATAAGGAAACGGAGGCCCCCACACGCACAGGGGGAGTGGCAGGGCCTGGCTAGTGGGTGAGCCAGTCCCACAGCGCTCTGCTGCCCTCCAGATGCCTTTCTCGTCCCCCTTTGTCCAGCCTGCCTGTGCTGCGAGCCCCTGCGGGCCCTGCGAGGGGCGGCCCGGAACACGCAGAGGGAAAGGAGGATGCGCTCGTCACAGGCTTCGCTCCTCAGTGGGCAGCCTGGGCCCACATGAGTAAGAGGAGGAAGTGCCCACCTGCCCAGCGCCCTCTCCACGGCTCTTCTCGCCTGGCCCGGGCGCAGTTCCCGGCGGCCCGAGGCTGCTGCGTTGCCGCCACCGACCAGCAGAGGGCGCGGGCCCCGGGCTCCCGCGGAGGGTGGCCGCCGGGGGCAGTCCCTGGTCCACGGAGCCCGCTGACACTTCGTCAAGAAGAAAACAGCTGGACTGGACCCTGGACCTCCGGACAGCCACTGCCACCGTCACCAGCACCACACACAGCGGCCCGACGGGAGCTGTCAGTGCTGTTGGCCAAGCTCTCTGCCCTCCATCGTATGTGTTAAACCTCCGGGCTAGGTCCCTGCCTTGTGCCTCACTTTGCAAAAATAAAAACTAGATCCCTCACACACAGCCCCATTTCAACCCGAGAAGACCCACAGGCCCCTACCCTGTCCCTAGGCTTGGGCTGGGTGTGGACAGGGAGGCAAGAGCGTGGGTGCAGGCAAGAGTGGGGGGCCAGGGAAGGGGAACCTGTTGGCTGGCGGTGACAGGGCTGAGCCTGGTGGCAGGAGTTAGAGACTGACTCCGGACCCCTTCTGCCTGGAGTTGAACCCCACTTCCCAGCTGTGTGGCCCTGGGCAGGTTGCTTAACCTCTCTGTGCCTGTTTCCTCTTCTGTAAATCGGGGCTGTTGGAGTGCCTCTCTCGGGAGGAGGTTTAGCATGGATGCAGCAGGTAATAAACCTCAGTCCTCCTCCTCCTCCTCATACTTGGGCTGAGCCTTAATATTAATAAAAGGGGACCAGAACCTGCCAGCCAGAAAGAGGGAGGCACAGGCTGGTGAAGGCCCAGAGCAGGCCGAGCGTCTCTGGGCGGCAGGGCCAGGGCTTCCGAACTGCAGGCAGGGCCGAGGTTCAGAACCCTGAGCGCGAGGGGCAGCTGGGGGCCCAGCACCCCCAGCACTGGCCCTAACAGGCTGCCTCTGCCCCTTTCTTTCTTTCTTTCTTTTCTTTCTTTTCTTTCTTTCTAAAGAAAGAGAACTCATCTTGCTACAGTGTGCGGCAGCCAGTAGAAACACGTTAATCTTTAACGTGTTAGCAAAACAGCCTCCAATTTGAATATTGGCTCTTCCACCCATCTGTGGCAGTTTGCACAGATTGTTTTAGAGTGGCAGAATGCCTCACCATGCACCCGCCGGCTGCCGGAGCCGCCCCAGGGCTGCGTGGACCCCCCGGGCGCAGCCCAGCAGAGGGGCTCGTGCCCCTAGAGCTGTGCACGAGGGGGCCCCAGATTTGAGGATTTTGTAGACCCTTAAAACTACCCTCCAGACCCACCGGGAACCAGCACAGGGACACTAGCTCATGCTTTTGCCAAGGAAAGCTATTTGAGAGAAAAAGATAGCCTATCATCCAAGATTCCCTTCAGTTCACCAAAGAAAGAAAATCTTGACGTCAAAAGGGGAAGAAAGACAGAATCAAAGAAAAAATGGCAGGTCTTTAAACCGAGCAAATTTAGCTTTATGAATAACCACCATGTCGTCTTTATCTGTCTCATTTAGGGGTTAAAAATAGCCCTGGGGAGTCCGCAGGTCTGCCCCACGAGGAGCACAGGTCACACCCCCAGGGTGCCCAGCCAGGCCCTGGCCCAGGCCACTCTGGGCTCATGTGTCCCCAGCCCACTGCCCCCGAAAACTTAGTCCCTGGGAAATATACGCTGCTTCAGAACGTGTCAAGTGGCAAAGTCTCAAGGAAGGAATAAATAGCAATATTTTATAAGTTTCAAAATGCTATTTTAACACAAATGCCAGAGCAACTATAGCATAAATCAACAGAGACACCCAAAAGTATGTGTGTACAAGAAATGTAATAAGCTGGTATGAAAAACAGTGTCAACTGGTACAGATGGCAGAAGAAGCCAATATTCAAATGTATGCTGTTTTACTAACACATTAAAGATCAACATTTTGCTACCTGCTGCTCATGAGAGCAGGATTAAAAAAACACACAACACATACATTCACTCACGCGTAATATTCTAACCCAGAGAATGAAAGATTCTTAAAAAAATTTTCAAATACTTTCTATACTTCATCTGGTGGTTCTAAAGCTTCTGTGGCTCAGAGAAGAATTTGCATTTGAAAATGCAGCTTTTCCCCTCTCTGCCTGATGTTTGGGAAAATTAGGAAAGCAGGGTGAGAAAAACTGAGAGGTCGCCTTCTGGATTGGTAACGGGAACAGAGTTCTCCTAAGTGCACGCCCGTGGAGCCTCTCCTCTCCGAGTACAGCACAGGGCTATTTTAAGATGCTTTCTCAGGCACTGTAGCCCTGGGGACCCAAAACAGCCCTTGGAGGTGGGCAGGCCAGGGAGCACTAGCCTCACACTACAGATAGGTAAACTGAGGCTCAGACATGGTGTATAGCTGGCCAAGGCCCACAGGACCTAAAGCAAGTGTACTGGGACTGCAGACCAGGCGCACAATCTGTGCATGCTGGGGGTGTCTGAGTTCCTGGTATCCTGGGGCGTTGGAAGAGCTCAGAGCAGGGAGAGCCTGGAGGGACTCGGGTGCTCAGGTCCCAGATCCACGGTGGTTCCCTCAGGACCTGGGAGGACCTCAGTGAGGGGAGCCGGCAGCTGGGCCTGGACCCTGAGGCTCTGGGCCTGCAGTGCCCCAAGTGCACCCACCCACCCACACGGACCCTCACACACACGGACCCCCCACACGGACCCCCCCACAAACGGACCCCCACCCA